>CM059278.1:10944027-11274027 GCA_030347295.1 Setipinna tenuifilis
ACAGAGTGAACCTGAAAGTGCTTAGCGAAATGGATTGTTCGCTCTCAATAATAACTAAAATTCAGTTTAAGAGTATCTACCTGCCTGCACCTGTATTGCATAACTGTGCACATAAACACCTATGGTATATTTAACATTCATTTAATGTATTCTTACTCAGACACATACATAAGCCTCCCACTAGTAGTCCTATATATTATTTTTTGTAAAACACAAAGTGTCTATTTGCCTATTTATTGGTGTGTTGGTCTGGTTGTTACATAAGTGAAAAAATCATTAACATTGACTTCACAATATAAATGTAAAATGCCAAAGATTTTATTAAACATTTGTAGCTCTTCAGCACCACAGTATGTTTACTGGTCCCAGATATGGGATGCATGTAAGTACACTTTATTTGTTACACTGCACCTTTCAAAGCATCCAAGGTCACCTTACAGATAATAAAAAAAACATTACAAACTAGAAAAGCACTCAGAGTGCGCAGACCTCCACCAAGGCAGCTTAAGTCTCCACCTTATTGTCATTCTCACCTTAAGACATTAAACGACATTAATCATGTTAAAACATTTTATTACTGGTGTAATAGCTAACTAGTGGGTTCGTTCACTCATGCTCACACGAACTTGGTTGGCTCTTCGGTGCAGGTGGGTTCGTTCACTCATGCTCACACGAACTTGGTTGGCTCTTCGGTGCAGGAAAGTACTTTATCTAATTTCCACTGGCAACATGAACTACTGGGCTGCTCACCACTACCGCTCTAACTCTCCTCTGTCTTTCACTGAACCCTCTAACCAAAAACTCAACAACTCCTTGACCCGCAACAGGAGCCTCATTTCCATACCAACCTATATTCCCTCCTTTCAAAATAAAAGTCTCTGTAGATTCCATGCTACACTGGTAACTTCACTGAATAAAAAAATCCTGGATCCAGATGGTTATCCGGATCACCACCAAAACAAATCAGTTCTAAGTTAGCCCACTTCTGACCTATCCTGAAAATTTCATCAAAATCCATTCATAACTTTTCGAGTTATGCTGTTCACAAACAAACAGACAATCAAACAGACAAACAAACAAACCAACGCCGTCGAAAACATAACCTCCTTGGCGGAGGTAACAATAAGAGCATTATGATGGTACATCAAGTGGCATAGAGCCCATTTGCTAATTTAAAAAGGCAAGTTTTTAATGGACTTTGTAATTGTGAAATTGTCAGTCCAGTGTGTGAGTGCATAAGGGAGGGGAATTCCATAATTTTGGAGCAGCATCTGAGAAGGCCCTTGCACCCATTGTGGTGAGCAAGATGTTTGGTTGGGCCAGTAATCCTGCATTAGATAACTGCAATGAATGTGAGGTTGTAGACTTGCATAGGGTATGTTTTGCACAGGAACTGTACTAGATTGTTCAATGTCAGAACTAAGTATGTTTATCGTCTATCCTAGAAAAAGTCGTCTTTAAGCAACTCAACCTGTTCCTTAGTAAACACGACATATTACAAAAAATCCAATCAGGCTTCAGAGCAAATCATAGCACAGAGACCGCCTTAACAAAAATAGTTAATGATCTTAGACTCAGCATGGCCACAAACAAAGTCTCTGCCCTAATCCTCCTAGACCTAAGCGCCGCCTTTGACACTATAGACCACAACATATTACTTAACCGTCTTGAGACCTGGGTAGGCCTGTCAGGTCATGTATTAAAATGGTTTGAATCATATGTTAGAGGAAGGCAATTCTATGTTAGTATAGGTGACCACGTATCCAACAAGCACAACATGCCCTTTGGGGTCGCCCAAGGCAGCTGTCTCGGCCCCCTTCTATTTTCATTATACATGCTACCATTGGGCAACATTATCAAAGAATACAATGTAGATTTCCACAGCTATGCCGACGACACACAGCTCTACATATCAGTCGAGCCAAATCAAACTACTGCCCTACACACTCTAACCTCCTGCCTAACAGCTATTCAACATTGGATGAACAATAATTTTCTAAAATTAAATGAGGACAAAACAGAAGTTTTGCTTCTTGGCCCCAGAGACAAACGCGAGGCGCTCTACTCTAACCTGGGAAACCTTAACTAACATGTCAGAGAAAAGGTGACAAGCCTAGGAGTGACCCTGGACTCTGACCTAAGCTTTGAACCTCATATTAATAAACTAACAAAAAACGCCTACTTCCACCTTAGAAATATCGCAAAAGTTCGCCCGTTCCTAACCCAGCAGGACGCTGAAAAACTCATACATGCATTCATCTCAAGTAGACTAGATTACTGTAATGCCTTATTTGCAGGCCTCTCCAAAAAGTCAATCGAGAAACTACAGCTTATTCAAAACTCGGCTGCTAGGTTACTAACAAGAACTAGAAGAAGGGATCACATCACCCCCATATTAGCTCAACTCCACTGGCTACCTGTCTCCTATAGAATTGAGTTTAAAATACTCCTGTTAGTATTCAAGGCTATAAATGGTTTTGCCCCCTGCTATATCACTGACACACTCTCTGTTTATATCCCTGCACGAGCCCTCAGATCCACCGAAGCTGGCCTCCTAAGGGTCCCAGAAGCTCCACCCAAAAGGATCGGGGAAGCAGCTTTCTCATACCACGCCCCAAGGAGATGGAACGCCCTACCACAACACATTAGAGAAGCCGAGTCCGTCGACGCCTTCAAAAGGCAACTCAAGACTCATCTATTTAGCCTCGCCTACACCTAATGGCCCTACCGAGGACCCGCCATCACCCCAATCCCCAGACACCCAGACCCCTACCCCCCTCCAAAGTCCAATCCAACCAATCAACCACCTGACTACAACCAAGCCCCAGTCAGCCACAGCCCCGGCAGAAGGGCTTCCCTAGGGGACGCGGTTCTGCCTGAGGTTTCTTCCTTTTTTTATTTCCGGTTCAATTCAACCACACACAATTCAGGGAGTTTTTCCTCACCCCTGTTGCCCCTACGGACACAAGCAGGAACTGTCAACAGTGCCTGAACAACCCCCCTGCACCACCAAGATTCAACTAATGTTCTACCTGTGTTCACGCAAGAGCCAGCATCAGCAGGGCATTGCACTGCTGTGACATTGCATTGTTAAAACACCACCCCACTCCATTATTGCATTCAATTACTCCAATGCCATTGGACTGCAAGAAATGCTGTTTTGTTTGTGACCTTGCCAAACTGTAAAGCACTTTGAGCTGCATCTTGTATGTATGAACTGTGCTATACAAGTAAAGGTTATTATTATTATTATTATTATTTAACCCAAGGTTGGAATGAAGTACAATAGAGAAAAAGATTCGATATTCAACTGAGGCTCACACCCAAGTTTATAGCCTAGAACTCTGAATATAAACACTAAAGCAGCTTTGCTCTTAGATTGCCCTACAGGTTGGAAGCGGAGTTGTCTTATGTCTTATTCGAACTACAGAAGCAACTCACTTCTGCAAACTCGCATAGTGTGGTTATAGCCCATGGAGGGCCGCAAAGCAAAATCAAAAGTGCCGTTCATCCTGCTACGAGTTGATGAACAACTGAAATGATTTTAGAAATATTATTTTAAGGTATTTTAACTACTTAGTGTTGCTTTAACACCCCCACTCAAAAATACAAACATGCTTACAAACATACAAACATAAATACTACATAGATACATAAAATATGGAAACCTTGTTTTTAAAACCCTCTTATATGCTAGAAAGGCTTATGGATGCAGACATACAGTATATTCAGCTACAAAAGCACACACATCCTCAAACACACACATGCCCTCAAATACACCAACTAAATGTTTGTTCATTTTATTGACCAGATTATTTAAACCTTATACTTTAAAACGTTGGAATGGCCGCATGTTCTTATTTCCTTATTTTAGAAAGGGTATGTTGGGTACAAAACCCAGTAGTCCTGAAACACTTTTCCAGCTTACCTGAAACACTATAAAGGTAACTTCAGTCTGTATACAGTACATTGCATTACATGATGCACAGCACATGTTTGAATATGGTGTTCATCAGTAGCGGTTTTAGAAACTTGCGAACAGGGCAGTCGCCTGGGGTGGCATTTTGTTGGGGGCGCCACAAGCGGTTGGGGAAAAAAAAAGTAGCTCTGTGTATCATGTCGCTGCAATCGGCACATTGGCGCCCCCTATGGGAGGGGTGGGGGGGTGGTTGGTTTGCTGAGAGGTGGTCTCACCCGGGGAGTAAAACACTGTAGAACTGGCACTCATGTTAATAAGCCTTATGCATGAGTCATTTTAAAAACCATCACACACCACAGTGAAACATCCAGTAATAAATATACACAAATCAAAAATTCTGTATGATAAAATATTTAGCATTCACTTGTCATAAGCTGCATCCCATGACAACCCTGTTTTCTGTGTTGGGTTTGGGGCCTGGAGGCTGTGAATAGTACTGTTTACATGATTCTTGTTGTGAGCTATTGTCTTCAGCATTCCCATTTGAATGTTTCTTTGTTTAGTCTGGAAGACAAACAAGCTTTACTTTTACATTTGATGCTTTAAAAAAATAGTTTTCTACACACCTCTGCTGATTTGACTAATATAAATAGAAAACTGCCAACTCTAGTATTAATGTGTGTAAGTATGTCCACCCACTCACACAACCACTCTGACAACAAACTGTAAAGCATGAGATTACAAGTCAGAAAATCTGATTGATATGAATACATAACAAAGAGCAGGGACAAGTGGGGGACAAGGAGGGGACGGGCGGTTGTAGTAGGGTGCATTGAGACTTCAAGTCAAGTCGAGTCGTTTTTTAATAGCACATTTAAACAAAACAACAGAGATGTCCCAAAGTGCTGCACAACACAAGGATGAAAAATAACACGGCAAAATCAAAACCCAAAGATCATTAATAGGTATAGCCTACTGACACAAAGCAATAAAATAAAAACGAGATTAACAAATACATAAATAAATAAAAATTGAGCTTGACAGCATCAGATACACGCGCCAGAACAAGCTAAAAAGAGAAAGAGAAAAGATATGTCTTCAAACTGGACTAAAATAACATACATACATGAGAAGTTCCGTGACAGAGCGCTACACAACACACGTGTCCAGATGTCAATGAACTTTAAACCAACCAGGGCGAAGTTGCGTCACCACAGAGGCGTTAGTTAGACGATTGTAGCCGCGTGAAAGCAACTGCAAGCGCTTGCACAATTTGTCTACATGCGCCTACATGCGTTTAACTCACGAGGGTTTTTAGTTCACATGACCGTGTCACGTTTTCATGACATCGCCACGCCTTTCTGGCAGGTCTGACACAAAGTCTAACCATCATGCAACATTTTCATCCCACAATGCATCGCTGACTGCAAACGCATGTAGCCGCATGTAAACGTTTACACCAGTCCGAACGAGCCTAATGATACATCAGTCAAGAATTACAGTGCAGGCTACCTCCAGTCAGCTACTTACTGCTAACTAGACATGCACAACTGGGTGAATCCCGAGTTATGGTTGCTCAAATAGTGAGGGTTGCTCGCATACAGAATATACCAAGTTGCTTGGCCTACAATAAAATAAAAACAAGTGCACTTGCAATCATGAAATTAAACTAAGTAAGATGCCAGGATGAGTAAGCAAGAACACAAATGGATCATAGCTGCACCAACTTAAGGTAGGACAGGAGGTTTCCTTTATCACATGCCTGCCGTGGCACTAGTTACCAAGACAGTCACAAGTAATATTATTTTCATTGCATCTAAAGTCATTTGACATAGGATTTAGCCTTTAGATTCACCTTAACAAACTTTTGACCGCGCGTAAACCTATTTAGCTAGTAATAATCTGTTGAATATGGCAGAGGGGTTGTAGTCTTTTTGAGTGCTGTTAACTTACAACTTAATTCTGTAGGCGTCCATGAATTTACTTTGTTGTTCGCCGTCTGTGTAGCTGACATTTTAAGTGTGGTGTACCCGTGTGTGTGCGGGCGTGTGGCAGTGTTGTTCAAGTTCACTAGATCTGTTCACTAGTGTTTATTCTTCATGTGTAGTTCACATACTACGTTCATATTATTCATCTTCAAGTTCAAGTTAATTGTTGTGTTGTAAATATAGATTGACCCTTCATAGAAAAACTAGCAAAAGTGGCCTAGCCTGCAGCACAAATGTCACATTTTGGCTGCTGATGTATGTGGTGCACTTTGCCAGAAGAGACGTTCACAGGCTATCCTATCTTCAATGAAAACATCGAACTACTTGTGCATGGTGCGTCAGCATGGAGTTGGCCTTTCCTGTTATTCTTAAACTATGGTAAAATTGCATGTTTATCATCCCAATTTTCTCCGGGGAGAAAAACCCCCGAACCCCCACACAGGCCCGGCCCTAGCCATTTTGACACCCTAGGCAAGAATTCAGGTGGCGCCCCTCGGATTGCGAAAAAAACAATCGCTGCTAGAGTACAGATACTTACAAGAAATCAAACAGCTTTGTCATTGCTTGTCAATATGACATAAATAAAAAAGCTAAAACACTGTACATCAATGGTGTTGCCTACAGCATGAACATAATTCACAATAGATGTTTCTGATAATATTAATTTATTTATTGTATATACTGTATTAGTAGGCCTTATGATATTACAGTGGGACGAAAATAATCAATAAGGATCCTAGAGTAAAGAGAAAGACTTGGGTATTGTTAGTATATCCATATAGTAAGCTTATTGCATGAAGGAATGTACACTGATAGAAAATGTATCACAATAAAAACACACAGTAATGTTTAGCTAACCAGATGTCAAATACAGAGCAACATAATAAGTGGCACCTGGTGATTAATCTAGATCTACAGTATTGCTATAGGCCTTTTTACCTGAGGAAGGTAAGGGGGAGGCAATTATTATTCGTTTCCATTATAGCTTTGCCATTCTATCAAAGTCAGTCTGATACTGCAGAGGAGATTTCTCTAAGACTGCAAGGGAAGCTCTGCTTCCCCTAAAATGTAAAAAAAATGTAATGGTCAAATTCCCTCTTTGGAATACCAGCATCCGCCACTGTGATACTGCTATAAAAAGTCTGCTTATATAAACTGATGCAGTTAACGCTAGCTATTTATCGACTAGCTTATATGACATGCTAATAGTCAATGACACTCTCAAACTTAACATTCTTTCTGCAACAGGAAAACAATCATGGCATCATCTTCACTGGAACATTACCTCTGTCTTTGTTGCGTTTTTCCTCCTCCTCTTTCCTTTTTTTCCTCCCCTGAGCACCAGACCGTTTGGGGCATTTTGACATAGCACCTAACTTTTTAGCTTGGCTACGGCTCTGGCTTGGCTGTTTGAAGCATGTCCAAAAAAAAACCCGACCAAACTTCAAAGGGGCAACACAGTATTTTGTAATGACAAGTTTAACAACTCAAGCTCTTTAACAATGCACGGGGCGCCGAATTAGGCATTATTTATTGGTTTTAGTGCTGATTTACTTTCATTCTGATGATGTTTTAGAAATGTTACAGTGGAGGATTTTCGCGCTCGGCGCCCCCTGGAGCGGCAGCGCCCTTAGCATTTGCCTATGTTGCCTAACGGGGGGGCCAGCCCTGCCCCCACAAAACAATGACTCTTCTGGGCTATAGCCCGAATGTTCTACATACCTAGACGCCCCTGTTTTGGAATCTAAAAATGAAAGCTGCCATTCAGGAGGTTTTTTTTATACATAGGTTTATTTCTTTGGACACAAAATATTTGTTATTCTCTATCATTCTTAGATTCCAAGATATAATCATTTAAAATGTGTACCGTATTTTTGTCCCATCCTGTATAATGCAACTAATAATAGCAATAATAAATACATTTATATCAGTGGTCTGGTGCCAATTCCCAATTATAGTAATAGCCTAGTAATGATAATAGGCCTACCACTCTGCCTCCTGCTAGTTATAGTAGTAGTAGTAGTAATAATAATAATAATAATAACTAGATGTAGATTTGGTGAGATTCACATGAATGGCCTATGACGAGTTCGTTTGGTTTCGCTTTCACAATGTTAAAATTTCACGGAAATTCTTTTTGTTGGAAGTGGGCGTCGACAAGTGTTTTCAATGTGGGAGGGTCAATAGATTTCACGACAAAAAAAACTGCTTGTAAACATTACTGTTCTCTAGATAATAGTCAAAATTACATGTTGTATAATTACAGCGCCCCCTATGGGCCAAATTGTATGGCATGTGCTGTGCTTTTAGAGGTCTTTGTGCTGATTGTGCATGACATATTTTGTGCAGTTCCCACCTTCCCAGTCCAAGACATTGGCAATACAAAATCCCAATTTTTGCATTTACCCCTATCACTATGTGGCGCTATGCTTCAAGTGACAGTTTATGGGCTGGGTCAATGCGTCTTTTTTTTGGACCCCTAGCTTCGACAAAAAACATCGTCCCCTTTGACAAAATATCACAAAATTTGATGCACATGAACAGAAAGCTTTTTAGAGGTGGCATGTCAATTTTCACAACATTGGAGCAATTAGAAGCCAAGATATGGACTTTGGAAGAATTTTAAGCTATGTTTCAAAATTTCATTGACATTTAACTTTTAAACGGTTTATCTCAAGACAAATCCTGTGATAAGTTTTTGTCATCATTGTCTGTAGATGACATGTACCAAATTTGGTGAGATTCACATCAACTGTCTCTGACGAGAGTTCATTTGGTTTCACTTTCACAATGTTAAAATTTCACGGAAATTCTTTTTGTTGGAAGTGGGCGTCAACCAGTGTTTTAAATGTAGGAGGGTCAACAGATGTCACGACAAAAAAGAACTGCTTGTAAACATTACTCTTCTCTAGATAATAGACAAAATGACATTTTGTACAATTACAGCGCCCCCTATGGGCCAAATTCTATGGCATGTGCTGTGCTTTTATAGGTCTTTGTGCTGATCGTGCATGACATATTTTGTGCAGTTCCCACCTTCTCGGTCCAAGATATTGCCAATATAAAATCCCATTTTTTGCACTTACCCATATCACTAGGTGGTGCTATAGTTTAAATGAGTGTTTATGGGCTGGGTCGATACGCCTCTGTAACACTGGCATATCACAAAAATTTCATGTTGTTCGGTAAAACGTTCATTGAGTTATTCAGCAAAAACTTTTCGGCATCTTCCCCTCTTTGATGGACACTGGCACAGTGTGGGGGGGTGGCCCTTGGGGGCCAAAAGCTTCTATTCGCTCAAAAACGTCTAGGGCTATATGCCTACAAAGATTCATGTCACCCAGAGTTCCAGTGTCCTGGCAATCGTTGACGAAAAATCGGTGAAAAAAAAGGGAAAAAAGTCTCGGCAACACTATTATGACCGCCGCTAGCGAAGCTTGAAAAAGGTTGAGAACCCCTGACATAAACAAATAATGTAAAGTAGTTCATACAAAGCAGTAGACTATGGTAGATTTACAGTAATGGTAGAAAAGTGGGTTGTTTTTTCTAACTCTTCTTATTCATTAGCACTACATATTCGAGCACATGATACACACACAAGATGCCTCCTAGCATTTTAGTTGTAGTTATTGTAGTTCCTTCATTTTTCAACAAATGAGCTTAATTTCTTTTTTATTTTGCATTCATTGGTGTCTACATATTTTTTTGTTGTTTTGTGGAAGAGTTAGTACCTCTTGATCATTTTCTGTTGTTTTGTCTGTTACAATGTAGACCAGGGTGATGTGCAGATATTACCCTGAGTGTGTCCCTTCCTTTCTTTTGGCCTGATTCACATCCCAGCACTCCTGATCTGTGGGTATTCAGCTGAACAGCCCTCTGTGAGCCACTTTCAGAAAGTCTTGGGTGCTTACTATGGCATTCTGCACACGGACCAGGATACACTCTCCATCAATAAAGGATTGCTGCTGCATAAAAGTGGACGTGATTTACTGATATGCCATCTTGCTCCCACCATACCCACATAATCTCGAAGTTAATGCAATATGGGCTGGCTTTTAAAAAGTGAACTGGCACTCTATAAATCTGAGGTGCTGGTTTGACCTCCCTCTCCCTTTATCCCGCTTTTTTCTCTCCTCTTTCCTTCTTCGCTTTGCCACAAAGCCCACTAAATTTCCACTGTCACCTGCTTGGGTTCCTGGGAATCAGTGGAGCAAGGTATGTGCAGACCAGTAATTAGTTATGTTAGGATCAATATTTTACCTTTACTTTATGGCATTTGCTAACATACAGCCTATATGACTGGCTTGATATGTGTGGGTTTATCTAAACTAAATGGATTGGTATTTTAAATGGCTTCTTCTGCTGTTTTATTTTTTTCTGCATAGTTTTTTTTGCTTTTGTGCTGGTATAGAAAATATAGATAACCGGTATGGCAAATCTAATAAAATAATTTGTACAGCATTAACATGTTAGTTAGTGGGTTACTAGAACCCCCAAAGTTTAATGTAACATAGTTGTTGGCCACATAGTCACTGAATGTCGTTTTCAGTTTTGTGAAGCAGTGCCAAGATAAGAGTGTGCATGTATGTACTGTATATGTATGTAATTTGGCATGGGTGGTCCTATGGAGTTCATGCATAGAATGCAGGTCAGGATCAGATTCTGATCTTGATCAGATGTGGTCCATAGAAGAGGGTCAATAGAAAGTCTCCTCTTTCCTAACACCACTTTCATGCCTTGTTATTTTAAACAGGCTACCTGCCCATCTTTTTTATTTTTAAATGTGTGTGATGGTGCAATTAATATACTGTAAAACGGCAGTGACCTTGTGTATTGAGGCCTGAAATCCACATAGCAGGAAAAGCATTATGGCATTAATGGATTATTCTCAATTTCTCAATTAAAATATCTACTGTATGTGTTGATACACAAGGCGCATACTTTTAAGCTAACTAAGGTCTTTGTTGAATTATTCCCAAACCACATTTACCTGACACATTTCAACTATGCTGTTAGATTTATCTCATTTTATTGTGTCATTGATTACCTCCGCCAAGGAGGTTGTGTTTTCGACGGCATTGGTTTGTCTGTTTGTCTGTTTGTTTGTGAACAACATAACTCGAAAAGTTATGGATGGATTTTGATTAAATTTTCAGGATAGGTCAGAAGTGGGCTAACTTAGAACTGATTTGTTTTTGGTGGTGATCTGGATAACCATCTGGATCCAGGATTGTTTTATTCAGTGAAGTTACCAGTGTAGCATGGAATCTACAGAGACTTTTATTTTGAAAGGAGGGAATATAGGTTGGTACGGAAATGAGGCTCCTGTTGCGGGTCAAGGAGTTGTTGAGTTTTTGGTTAGAGGGTTCAGTGAAAGACAGAGGAGAGTTAGAGCGGTAGTGGTGAGCAGCCCAGTAGTTCATGTTGGCAGTGGAAATTAGATAAAGTACTTTCCTGCACCGAAGAGCCAACCAAGTTCGTGTGAGCATGAGTGAACGAACCCACCTGCACCGAAGAGCCAACCAAGTTTGTGTGAGCATGAGTGAACGAACCCACTAGTTAACTATCACACCAGTAATAAAATGTTTTAACATGATTAATGTCTTTTAATGTCTTAAGGTGAGAATGACAATAAGGTGGAGACTTAAGCTGCCTTGGCGGAGGTCTGAGCTCTCTGAGTGCTTTTCTAGTTTGATAATGTTTTAGCCCTTCTGAGTTGTGTGGCACTTCTGTGCAATGTGTTACAGAATGCAGACATCCATATGCAACGGATCATCTTTAAAAGGAGTTCCATACGTTTATGTCCGAAAATAAAATCAACACCGAAAATTTACCATGACAGTGATTGATTGTTGTTTTACTAGCTTTTCTTCTTCTTCTTCTTCTTCTTCTTCTTCTTCTTCTTCTTCTTCTTCTTCTTCCGCCATGGAAGTCTACGACAGCCCATAGAAACAATTGGTAAAAAGTTTAGAAATTTGGTACACTGATTCTGGACAGCGTCAAGATGAATTAAGATGAGTTCAATGAACCCTACACTGTAAAACCGGATTGTCAATACAACTCAAAACTTTTGATGTAACTGATTACGTCAATAGTTTTGAGTACATTAACTATATATTTTAATTAAAGTTAACTTTAAAAGTTTAAGTACAAATTCATGTATTTAAATTTTTAAAGTTAACTTTAATTAAAATATATAGTTAATGTACTCAAAACTATTGACGTAATCAGTTACATCAAAAGTTTTTTGTTGTATTGACTTATCCGGGTTTACAGTGTATGACGTCGAGTTCCAGTGCCAAATTTTCCCGCTATTTTCAAAAATGTCAAAAGTGAAACTAAATTTTCACAGGTCACAAATTTTGCACAAACGTGGCACATACAATCCTCAGACCAAGCCTCATTCAGGAACCTATGTGGGGATTTGATCAGTGACACGGTTTGTGTGTCACAGCCAATTGAATTGGGCAGTTGAGTCACCAATCAGGAAGTGCAGTCATATCTTGGCAACACTTTGATGTATCATAACCAAACTTGGTGACAGGACTCTTGACAACATTACAAAAGTTCACGACAAAGGTGTTGCAGTTTGGCCACTATGGGGCGCTATAATGAGCAAAAATGTGTTTTGGCTCATATCTCTAAATCTGTTTTCATAGGCATATCCCAGTGATGGCCCTTTAATGCTTTTCATGTCAGCAAATCAAATTCAGTGGGAAGGCCACCAAACAGGAAGTAAACTTATATCTTGGCAATACTTTAACACATCACTTTCAAATTTGGTTATATGATACAAGACTACACTCTGAATAATCATAATTAATTCTGTGTAATTTGGGGCTCTGTAGTAAGCAAAACTTCAGGCTTATCTATTACTGTGATTTGGTTTGAAACTACATGATCATGTGTTGTGAATCCTTGGATCAAGCTAAGTTCAACAATGCCCATGACATCTGTTTCTGCCTCTAAATTTTTCCACCATTTTAGAAAAGGTTGAATATGAGACTACATTTTCCCTGTAAATGAAACTTTTTTTAGACTTCATTTTTTTGTGTGTGGTGCATTTGGGTCCGATCGCTCCGAAAACTTGACGAAAATGTTCTAGGAGGGGAGGCAACATCGAATGTTTATTATTAAAAAGAGAAGTTTTATGAATTTACACACTGGGTACTTTAGCACCAAAGGACTTAATGAGGATTTTAGCATTAGACCTTTTTTGTAAGTTGGGAAGAAAATAAAAAATGTAACATTTAAAAATTTATGTGAATGGATTGCTCTTTGTCCCAGTATGTCTATGGCCCTGTTTTTCTATTTTTCGAGTTTTATGTGTAATGTATCCAATTTGCATATCCACATCCAATTGTCCCATATGATGGCTATATACAATGTCTTACTTTCTGGTGTTTATGTATCTGGATGGGTGTATATATATGTACATGTCTGATCCTGTATATTTTTAATTAGGATGGTAAATGTATAGCTATAGTTAATAAAATGGAACAATAAGGGAGCAAAAGTGTGCAGACCTTTCCATTGTATTTTGGATGTCAGCATAGTTCAAAGCCTCTGTAATTTTTGAGTTGTCTATTAAGAATTTAATATTTTTTTCATTTACAACTATTGCCTGATTAATTACCTACATCAAAACATTGCAGTCTTCTGGTAGGCTTTCTATTTGCCATTTATATATACATTGTCATGTTAAGTCACCATCTTGAAAATTCATGACCTGGCAGAGGACAACCAAGTAAAGACAGCTTTTCCATTTTTATGTTCACTGGCAGTGCGCAAGTAAAAGCTAGGCACAAACTCACAGGGAGATGACTGCTTGGAAGAAACGATCAAGGGTTTTGAAAACTCTCAAGATGGATGATCATTCATATTATCGAATGTATAATGAGCAGGGTCCATTGCCAAGAAAATGGAAAAGAGAAAAAAACAGAACGAAACTGGCGATATTCCAGAACATGAGTGAACAGCGCCTTTTCTCAGTTGGAAGAAGTTCAAGAAGGAAATGAATTTCCAACGAGACAGCGACCTTGCCTGCTTTCTTCTTAACAGATAATTCGAAAAAACTAAATTGACAATTTTTTATTTCCCCAAAGCTTAGTAAGCATGCTGGGCCGATATAGTGCTGTGTATGGAGTAACAAGATGGCAGTTCTGCAAACTGGTAAGAAAAATGCAGAAAGGCTGACGTTATCTGTCTTTTTTGTCAATGCTTGCTGTCAGCGTTACAAAACAAGCAAAAACTAATAGGATACTAACTTAAAGAATTGTCCTATGATATCTATGATGAGAAAACAATAGGAATTTTACTGTCTTGTACCTGTTATTATGGGCTATAATCTTATAGTGTCGTATAGTGCCTTGTAACCCAGACATGACATTTTGATGACATCTCTCCATATCACATATATTCTGCTCTCAGCTACTGTAGAAGGAAGTAAGCAATGAGAAAAGCTGTGGGCTAAAGAATAATTCAATTGTTTGCAATATACCACCTCACCGCTAGATGGGAGACATTTTTAATAGACAGCTTGGAGAAATTACACAGAGGGACTTTAAAATCTAAAATTTTTTATATTTATATTGTAGCTATAACATGTAAGAGTGTTACTTCCAGAGATCTTAATAGTTTCTTCTATCCCTTCAAAACTATTTTCCTCCATGTAAATGTCAGCTTAAATCAGAAAAGCTTAAAGGGGTCCTTCCGCTAAAAAACACTTTGAGTAGCTCTATTTACCAGTGGCGGCTGGCCCATAGGGGGCGCTTGGGCGCCGCCCTCCCAAAGAGGAGAGGAAAAATATAAAATGTATAAGACGAAAAATATATGTTTTTTTGTAATCAATGTCAGTGTGTCTACATGTAATCTGAATTATTCAAACAACATTTCCACTAAATGACTTATTCAACAGTGAATTTCCACCGACATAGTCGTACTGTTTCCGTTCTTGGGGCGCTTTTTCTAGCGCCCCTGAAGTGTAGCGAAATAGCCAATCCTGTGTGGTTGCTAGGGAAAGATTTTACAAATATTATTCCTATCAGCATCGGCGAATAAAATGGTCTTGGGGCGCTAGAAAAATCGCCCCTAGGACAGAAAGTTTTGTATTGCTATTCTGTCACCATGGTGATTGGCTAAACGTAACGTCTTACGTCAGTTAACGTTAGATCAACCTTAGATCAGTTACAGACTGAGAGACGATGGTGGCGACGACGACAACGACTGAGCAGCTTCCACCAAATTCGGTGAGACCTTTGTTAAACTACCCTTTTCCAAGAAGCACTATGGCCGAAAAAGTCCATGTTAAGGAGCTGGGACCCGACAGGCCCAAAATAAACATCACCCAGACAACTAAAGAAAAAAATAAATCCTACAATAGGACTTTCAGCAGGAGTTGGTTCGAATGAAAATCGTGGCTAACAGCCTGTGGGATAGCCAAAGCACTTTTCTGTTTCCCCTGCATCCTGTTTAAAAGTGACAAGTGTGATTCGACGTGGACACAGTCTGTGCAAACCGGCTTAAAACACCTGTCCGAACGCATGAAGAAACATGAAGGATCAAGAATTCACATGGAAAACTGTGTCAAGCTAGCTAATGGTTGGAGGGATTAGCATAGCAATGCAGCTAGATGATGGCCATCAAATTGCTGTAAGGTGGCACAACGAAGAGGTGGACAAAAACCGGCACATGTTATGTAAGATTATTGATTGTGTAAAGTTCTGTGTTGCTTTTGAACTCGCAATGAGGGGACAACTTATATAGTTTATCGTTGCCAAGGCAACGGAGTAGTTCATGGCTAGTGACGTCACATGTAAACAAGAATGAATGAATGGGGGAGCCTAATGTAACGTAGTCGGAGGTGTTCTTGGTCATCTGATATTGTCGGTATATTTAAATTTGTGAAAAACGATTTGTATTTGCTGTCCAAAGCATAAATGGAGCCTAACTGGACTTAAACTGGAATTAAAGTATTATTGTGGAATTGTACTCATTTTCAGATTATTTATTTGTTATTTGAGTGCTTACACTGGACTAGGCAGGGAAATCTATTGGCACATCAGCCCCACCAAATTTTTTTTCACCAGCCGCCACTGCTATTTACAATGTGGTGGGTCACAACAAGCAGTATATGCACGCAGCACTCCAAGACGTGAAATTCGACCCTCATGGTTTTACTGGTCATTGAAGGGTTGAGCTAACCAGAACGAGCGGACCAGAGCAGGTTAAACCTATCTACGTCACTAGGTCGTAAGCCCCGCCCAGAGCCATGTATGGCACGCCAACATCCCAGAGGAAGAACAGTGGACAGAAGCTAGGTGAGCGAAAGACAGCAAATTTGCCCAATCGGAGGTGCCTTATTGGCACGTCATGGATATTCACGAGGTACACCGGAAAAGCTAGTCGTTCAACCACTAGACCTGTTCTAGCTTACAGAAAACAGCGTCAAGCAAGAGAACTAGGACATAATTTTTCACAGAAATGACGCACAATGCATTCAACCATAGTGGCGACACAGCAATATGAATAAAAGTAGCGATAGAAGTTGACCTTTAACGTAGTGTAACTGAATAGGATAGTCTACTCAGCTAATTCACCGAACCATGAAATAATCAAAACTCTCATTTCATCAACATGCCTGATATCATTTTATATCCAGTAAGTACATATAGTAATGGGCATGTTTAAGGACCAATGCTGCTTGGTATGGAAGTGTCTGCTAAAAGTATAAATAGTGTAAATAGATTTCATTTACATATTTTGTCAGGTCTTGAAAAAGTTACATGTGTAACTAATGTGCACAGTCCACACAGACACAAATGTTGGCTGCTAATTTGGCTGACAGTCTGTGCAGACTGTATAGTTGAGAAAATAGAGCCTGACAGAAACAGATGGCGCAAAAAAGGGTGCAATCACACTTCTGGCATGGAGAATTGCATTCTGGTAAAGCCTGTGGATAGCATGAGTGGAAATGGCTGACACCACATGGAATTCAGGTAAAGCAGCCAAGTAAGTAAACAGTTTATGTCTGATTAAGAAGTGTTACTACTGTATGTATATTTTAAAATCAGCACGAAGACAAAATAATGAACACGATAAAAAAATGGGCTCCAGAACCTAATTTGGGTATCATTTTAATCCTCTCACAAAGACAATGACAACATCCAGTGGGATGAATGACAGTCACAACATGTACATGGGATGGATTATTCCTTTACAGCACAAGGTGCCCAATCACTGGCTATAACTTATAAACACAACTGGGTCTGTAACACCTTCACAACGCTCAACAGTGACGTCTGACATCCCAAAGTCATCCCTCTTTATGTTCATGATAGGCCAGGGCACTACACGCGCCACCACTAAAAAGAAACAAAAGACTCACCTAGAGAAACACCTCACTGAGAGTGTATATACTGTCTCTGTGTCATATCAAAAGTAATGGGCAACCTGGCTTCAGAAGCTACAACCCAGTACCACCTTCAGCCATTCACCACATCAGCTTATTTTATAGTTTTCTTTTATTAATTCTTAAAGCAAAACCCTCACTGAGTTTGCAAAACTAATAGCACAAACTCTGCTTTGCACTCATTTTGTAATTTTGTAACAAAGACTTTGCAAAATGTAAACACAATCCACTGCACAGCACTCTTTTTGCGGAACTGTAAACACAACTCACTGTTTTGTACTCAACATGCAAATGATCAACTCCTAGCAAAACTATACACACTGATGGCTATTATTTACACTGGTTTACCAATTGTCTGGCAACAGTGTCACATGTAAAAACCATTTTAGATAATTAGTTCACTTTTCTATCAGCCTGAGCACTAAGTAAGTCACAACTTTCTGTGTGGAGTACAATGGAGGAGGAAGAAAGACTGAGAAGAGTAAAATTAGAGAACGGCGAGGAAGAGGTGAAGAAGCAGGAGGAAAAGGACAAGGACCAGGACATGGAAAAGCAAGAGGAAGAGGACAATGAGGACAAAAACAAGGATAAGGAGGATAAGGAGGTGAAGAAGCAAGAGGAGGATGAGAAAGGGAGGAGGAGGAGGAGGGGGAAGGAGGAAGGGTAAGAAGAAATAGAATTAGTGATGTCTTCAGAACTATGGTAGTGGACCATGTAATTAACCATGGAATGACCGTGATGGAAGCTAGCCAAGGGGTTTAGCTGAACCTGAACCACTACACTGTAGCAAGCATCATTAGCAAGTACATTCTGTGTGTACATTCCTGGACATAGTACATTCCTGGACACCCTACAGTACATGCTCACTAATGTTCAGAGACTAGCAGACCAGGTACGTCATATGGGACAATGTTAGTTTTCATATGGCTGTTTTGGTATACGACTGGTTTACAGATCACCCACTCTTCACTGTACTCAACCTCCCCCCTGACTTTCCATTCTTTACAGTTTTTTTCTGATCGCTTAAGCACATCTTTTGGACCTATTTGTTATTTTTGCAAAACTCTACACACAAATAAAAAATCTTTTACCGAATTAGCAAAACATTGTAGATACCTTGCAAAGGCTAACACATCTTGCTTAACTCTGCCAAGCTTTGTAAAAATGGTGTTTTTGTAGCAAACGGTTAACACAAACCATCATACTACAGTTTTTTACGTTTGCTTACATGCTAAAATAGAAAGTTTTCCACAATTAATGAAACCCAATACTCAAATAAGAAAACATTGGCTCAGTTAGGCACCACTCTAAATACATTTTCAGCTTCACCCCTTTTGCAAAACACTACACACAGTGATTTGCAAAACATTAGACACACTTACATGCATTACACACGTGATTATATTGTATGTCACCTTTTTTCCATTTCGAAACACTAGCTATCAATTGACCACACCCTTGCAACCAACTGGTTAAACACAATTGTCATGTGCCTAAACACTTAAGGGATAAAATGCAAAACAGTAAAGAAGAGTGAAGAGTGAGATGACATATAACAAGAGGAATAGGTAAATACTATCAGTGCAAGGTACAATCGGAGGAGATCAGACAGAGAAGACAAGGACTAAATTGATCACATTGGTGATTGGTTGACTACCCTAGGTTGAGACTTACCACCAAATTGGTCAGATATGATACTTAGATTAACTTTACTGTGTTTTGCTATGTTTGCTGTGAATAATTCAATATGCAACCATGCAGCAAGCAAACATTTCAAAAAAATCTATTGAAATATTTTTTAGTGAACAGCATTAGTCACATGTTGTGTTTTATGAATGCATTCATATCATTTATCAAAAAAAAAAAATGAAACCCAGATCATGTCATTAGAAAAGTCAGAATGTTACGAAGTGTTTAGGATTGATTACCACCTTGTGTAACTCACTTAAACACAAATAGATCATATGAATCATGTCGGTATGATTTGACAAGTATATAGTTTTGTAAGAAAAATATCATTTTGCAATAGGCCAGGGGTGTTCTGTTAATTGAGTGTATAGTTGCATTAACTGTGTGTAGTATTTTGAAAAAATGGGCACAGTTTTTAAAATTGAGCCTAAACAATTGAATAAAACTGTAATTAGTACACAATACAGCAACTACACACTGATGGTATCAATGAAAAACACATCTGGCTTTTGGTTTCTCTGTGAACAAGGTGTTTGAGGTCAGACAAAGGGATCTAGCCCAATACACAGCGATTCAATTTTTAAAGTATGGATGTTCATTTACACACATCAATACAAACACAAAGTGTTTTTCCAAGTGAAAACACAAGAAAACATACAGTAATTTCACTGGAAAGCCTACATCTTGTCATCACTCTGGGTCCGGACACAAAATTTTGGCAACATCAAATGTAATGTTCTAGTCAAAGGCACTGACAAAAAATATCTCCTGGAGTGCAGTATCAAGGTCTGACATGATGCCTGGTCAATGTCTGTGATAGAGTGTCATCACTAGGGTTGTGTATATGCTCTGACTGTCATACCAACAAGCCTGGCTCTTTGGCATTGCGGTTGAAGTGCATGTTTGGTACCCTGGAGTGCTGGGTTGAAAGCCGGGAGGGATGTCTTTTCTGCCCTTCGCTACAGTATCCCTGTATGGCATCCTCCATTGCCTGTAAAAGGGTCATGCATTGATGGGAATGATGGTAATAGACCTTCCTGCACAAGGTGAATGATGAACAACAGCTTTGTTTCTTAAAGCTGCACACATAGTTACCAACATGTTGTCCTCGGACTATGGCATGGTGTCCAATAATGTTCCTGCCAAGTGAGGTTGAAGCCTGCCTCATCCACAAAAATTAACTCATGACCTATGCCATCTGCATCTATCTCCATCATTCTCTGGAAAAGACAAAACTAATGCAGCACAGCAGGCCCATGCACAGCACTATAGTATGCATGCCCCGATTCAGTACCAATTATACTATAGCCTTATACCTTATCATGCTAGATACACTGTAATGGCTCAGTTTAGGCTAAACCCATGGGCTAACTTCCTTACATCAAACATCCTTACATCAGTACATCAAAGAACGTGATTTCTGTACCTGTGCACTATTGCATGGAATATGATGAGCATATAGCAAACATACAATACTGTAAATCTTTATTGGAGGATAACAATGCATTTTGCCGAATGCAGAATCATAGAAAGAAATTGAGTACAGTACTGTAGGTATTTGAAATGTCTCTCTCTCTATTGTCTCTATAAGTCTTCTTTTAACTTCTTTGTTTTTTTCCTCTCCTTGTGTCCATGCCAACAGTGTTCAAACAAAGGAGTTGAGCTTTTTTTCTCTGAATAACTTATAATGTTATGACTAATGTGTGTTTGGTTTTCTTTGCTAGAGTTTGTAGGTGTGTGCATGTTTTTATGTTGTTATGTATGCTGAATGAAAGTGTTTCCCAATAAATTGTTGGAGTTTTTATTGATAAATGAAGTGTAAGAAAATGTGTGTACTGTTTTGAAAACATGTGAAAATTCATTGCAACAAATTGCAAAGTAGAAATTGTTTTTATAGTTTGGAAACCTGCTATAAATTTAAACTTTGACTGGTAAAAATGAAATTTCCCATGCCTGTTCATCTAAGCTTGGCCTCTCACATGGCCTAATGTGTTATTAGCCAGTTGTTAGACCACCTTTTAGCAGGTCTACACATACTGAACGAAAAAAACACTTTCTTAATTACTACACCTAATTAGTTTTACGCTTCACCTGTTTTAGAAGAGAGAGAGAGAGAAAAGTGAAGAGTCTAAGGCCATAATACTCCTACTATCAGTTATAATGGCACCCCTGTGAATCGCCCATTAAAAACATCTCCCCTAGAGTTCCTGGCAACACATCAACCAACCTGAGAATGACAGTGGAGGAAGGATTCTGCGTCAACTCATCATGTTCGAGAGAAGCCTGGGGCTATCAATTCTAGCTGCAGTTGATACTAGACATGGCCACAGGACAGCTTTGCTAAGAGTGCAGCCTAAACATAGAGAGAGACAAGAGGTGATAAAAGACATTCTCCAGCCATTAAAAAAACACATTGTGTGAAAAAGCCACCATAGTATGCACATTCTGAAATGCTAACAAAAGCCATGACATTGTCCTTGCCCACATTGAATTAAATACTGCTGCATTTCAAAACATTGTCTTCAAATCTGACATCATGTATGTGTCATTGCATCCTCAGTACAGTGTGATGGGGGAATTCAGACACAGTAAAGAGGAGACAGAGTTGTTTTGTCACTTATTCCAGTGACCACCACTAAAAAAACAAATCTGCCAACACCTAATTTGCCACTGGGAGGGGTTGCTTTTATATGCCAGGTGTTACAGTGTGATGCCCGGTTCTCTTGGACAGGCCTCATTGTAGCGCAGCTGTTTGGACTGCAAATCACCCCTGTGAGTGCTGTTTCACCAAATACTCCCACCCGTCCCTGTCACCAAAGCCCTCCCTCCCCTTCCTCAAACCTCTCCTTTCAAAGCTAATTTCAACAGGGTCACAAGGAGAAGGCGGGGGGTCAGGGTAGTGAAAGTGAAAACATGGTAGACTGTTGGGGCATGGCCACCACAGTACAATAAAGGCCAGAGTCAGAAAGATAATCACGAACACAGACATTACAGTACAAACCACATTTTCCCAGCAGGTACAAAACAGAATAGAACATCTGCCTTCTTGTCAGATATAAACACACACTCTCTCTCTGTCTCTTTCTCTTTCCTTCACAGACTACATGTACTACCTTTCATACTTTATGTCTTTTTTAGCCTCCATTTTACTTCATTCTCTTTCTGGCCTCTTTTTCTCTGATTTCTATGTGCTCTTTGTTAGGTGACTGAATCAGTCTAACTTACATTCATCCCCCTTTTAGTTTCATAAATTGGCCGTCTATTTTCAAAATCTTCCTTCACACTTACAATTTTAAAAGAGCCCCCCATCTTTGTAGGATAACATCTTTAGCTTTGTATCTCTTATCTCTCTTGTCCATGTCCTTCTCTTTTTCTCTGACTCTCTGACCCATGATCTCTAACATTTCCAGTTGAATTTTTCATTCTATCTGTTTAGCTCCCTCTCTACACTTACCACTCCAAACACCTTGTTTTTCTCTTCATCCTTTATCCTCCATCTCTTATCTTTTTCCCTCTCATGCTACCTTTCATTTTACCTCCACCTTCTCCCCCTCCACTTTTATTTTTTCTGTTTCACCCAGCGTCTCATCCCCCTGAGTGGCTGTGTTTGAAGTAGAAGACTTACAGTGCCTTGTCTCATTTTTTAAAATTACAGCAGTGAAGGAGAAAAATGGCACCTAACTGCCATCACTTCAGTGATGAAGCTGATATCGACAGCTGAATTAATCCCAGAGTCCAACACACATGAGGCAGCTCTGGGGCCCTATAGTATAGCCTGCTGCACATTTCTCTCTTTAACTACCTAAGTTGTTCATTATCTAGGATGTGTTCCACAATTCACAATGACTAATGCGCCATCTTGGAGTATTGCTGCTTATTTCTTCAACTTTAACAAAAATCTCTCCATAATACACCACATTTTACTATCATTGTCTACAAAATGAACGTCTTTTAATTTTGATGAATGTATTTTACGTAAGCTTCACATGTAGACTGCTGTCGAACTTACGCTCCAGTAATATTGCTGTTGTTAATAATGGTCATGGCAGGAATGCCTGTGTACAGTGATAATTGAAAAGCAGAATACAGAGAGATGCTCGTAAACCTTCCTGTCCAGTCTGGAGCTGCTGACTGTCAGCCAGCATCAGTCAAGCACTGTCAGCCGGCTGACGCAAATACCAAGAATCTCATTGGCACCGCACCTTACCTGACAGCTGCCAGGACGCTGCCAAGCTCCCAGAGGAGCGAAGCTCTCTGACACTGAAGCCTTTCCTGTTGGCACACTGCCAGCAAGACGAGCCATGGTTGTCTGCAAGTGCAGAGTTAGGACACCACCATCAACACACACATTACCGTTTCCAGGTTCTAGAGACATGCAAGAATGCACAGTGACAAAATACCTACACTGCAAATAAACACACAGATAGTGAACACAATCAGCAGGAATCAGGGCACAATCAGAACATGACATTTCAGGCTCTCCCTCTCCCTGATGGCTGTCATAATGGCTCACTGTTCAGCACCCTTTCTCTACAGGTGCACAAATTGCATTGTAGACAAAGATAGAGAGAGAGAGAGAAAGGGAGAGAGGGGAGATATGGAGAGAGAACAGGAATGGATCTCAGATCAGCACCTTTGCTGTAATTGAACCTTTTAGCTCTCTGCTGTTGTGCTCCACAAGGTGGAGACTCTTGGAAGGGGAGCGAGATGAGCCTATTTGAGAAGCTGCACACGTATATACATGCACACACACACAGACCCACAGATACACATGCGCACGCGCACGCACACACACACACACACACAGTGTTTTCTCAAAGCATCTCATCACATTTCTCAGGAGCATGACAAGCTTATTTCTCATTAAGGAGAGCAGGAAATGGACACTGATGTCCATTTTAACACTGTCAGTTGAGCAAACCTGCTGAACTAAGGTCTTTGCCTCAAATGAGAATTTTAAATATCAGTGTCAGCAAAATGTTTAACATTTATATGTTTCCATCTTGAAAAGTAAACAGGATGGTTTTAAGCCCTTAATGGTTTAAGTTCATAATGGAGACTACCTATTACTAATAAAGGGTTCTGGCAGTGTTACAGATCATAGCTTATCATAACATTTGACAACTTTAGTGCCTTTGTTAATATGCTAAAACATCAATTATTATAACAGCAACTTACAAGTCTGTGACAGAGAGGCTAGCTGTTCTGTGCCACTGAGAATGTCAGAACTCTCTTGCTCCCTCTTTTTTATTCTGTACCTGCATCTCTATCTGTCTCTTCCTCAGGCACCTGAGAACAACCGTGTGTGTGCCATGCTGGCATATGCCTCCTTTGGCTGGCAATCTGCTGCTGACTCTGCAAAGGGCTGAGCACAGATGGCTTAACACAAGTCAAACCTTCCTGAGATTTTGTCTCTGAGATGTCAATCAACTTTCTGCACTGTTCTCAAGTGTATTTTCAAGACACCCCCCACCTCCAAAGTTAAAAAGAAAGTACAGGGAGGGAGGGAGGCAGAGGGAGAGAGAGAGAGAGAGAGAGAGAGAGTCCATTCTGTGAGACAGCCTGAGGCCAAATAAGGGTGGAGGGAGAGGAGGAGTAAAAGGGGTTGATGCCCGAGAGAAGAAGCAGGGAGCAAGATGAAGGCTGTGTAGAATGTTAAGATGGTGAAACTGCCATGGCTATTACAAAAGGCTGAATGTAGGTTATACAAGTCAAGACAAGGGAAGCAAGGTGAGGTCTCAGAGGCTTAATCACAACTATATGTAAGCTCACCCACATGAAGCAGGGGAAAAATTTGACCAGATAAATGCATTTGTGTTACACAGTAGAGGTAGTATGTTACAGAATGACTCTAGGGAATGTAGAGAATGAGGTTGAAATATTATCAGCTATACTGACCTGTACTGTTTGACCGCACCGAGGAAGCTCCTGGGGGACCGCTCATATCTGGTAGCTCTTGTGACCAGGAAAATAGCGCATGGCCAGCTATGAACAGCACTTGGCCATCACACCTCCAGTAAAATAGTGACATTCACCTCTGGAACAATATTACAGCTGCCTTTGTTCAAAATGAGATTCTTTTACAAAGAATACTGCTGAGTAATGAAATACATTTCTTGAAAGTCTTTCCATCCAACCTGCATGTATTTTATGAAATGACCTTTTAGGGCGGAACTAATGTTATCTTAAAAGTACCTTGAGAATAGTGTGTAATGAATTTTAGTGCCAATTGTGATAATTTTAATGGGTTGATGAATCCTAAATGTGTTAAGTAAGCCCTGTCTTTCAGAAGAGGTAAATAATGTAATGAAAAGTAATGCCTGGAGCACTCGGCCCTGACCTTCCTCCATTGATATTAGCTTAAAAATTCCAACTGAGATCAGGTACAGAAATTCTGTGCACACTCTGCGAACACTATTGCAAAAACATATCAAGGACAATGCATGTATTTTTATCAAAAGCCCAAGAAGGGTAAAGTATGGGAAAAGGCTATGGGTAATCTATTTTGGACTGTGCTTGAATTTGCCAAGTGATAGATGAGGAGAGGTTATTGGGACTAAATAATACAGCTGCTGCACACTGCAAGAGTCCATGCCCGCCAGCAGTCAAGTGCTCTTAAGATGAAGTCAAGTCAGTGGAGAAAATAGATGTTGTTTGCACACTTTTAGTCATCCATGTTAGGAGCCATATCAGTCACAAACTTAAGGAAGATGTATTTGAAATATCTGTTATTTTGCATTGTTAGAATTATTCCAGAGCTATGTTCTAAAAGGTATGCTTAATGCATTATTCACATAAAGACTACCTTTATTTTTGCATGTTTGTGCACATCTGTTATCCTACTACGCAGTGTTTAAAATATGAGACAATGATTTGATAGCACACCTGCCAATGAAATGAATGACTTCCAAACATATGCAGATTGCTGAAGTTATTCAAAGACAAATAAATATAAAGAAGTTATTTTTGCTTAGTGGAAGTATGTGAAAGTTGTGTATAAAATAGAGATATTACTTTTTTGCAATCTCTGCACTATGTACAGAAATATATGGAAAAGGACTAAATTAATCACGATAATTCCCAGTGCTATGAAATCCTGTCATGATTTATTATGAGAAAGGCCTAGGGTATCACAACAATGGTGTTGATCCTGTAGATTATATATGTTGTTTCTCATATTTGGGCTAAAATATTTAGGAAATGGGTGAAGCACATAGTTTTCCTTGTAATTTAAGGATGTCTTGAGTAATTGCAATGAGTAGAGGAAATGAGGTACTGCGCAACTGAATATAAATTGAATGTTAAATCTATAAAAAATATGCAGTGTACACTAGCAGTTCATAAAATGGCAAAGAAGTTCACATTTAATTTCAGTAACTGCACTGCATTTATGACCATGCACGCACTGGTATGACGACAATTTGAAAAGAAAAGCTCTCCAATTAAAAAAAAAATTGGTAATTGCTTTTTTGGCTTCATAACTTTATGATTAGTTTGTTATTTTGATATTTTTAAAGGGTCATGGTGGTCATACCCTTGCACTGGAAAGAGAACAGACGGTAACACTTTATAACAGCTACTCCCTATAAATCATGTATAATGTATTTGTTAATCTTTATTTTTTATTTACACTATTTCTCATCAATAAATCATTTATAAAACATAATTATATTCTGTCTGCTTGTCTTTTGCCTGTCTGTATGAAAGAAGAAAAGAGGTGTGCACATCAAAAAAATATAATGACGCGTTTCGAAACCACTATACAGACCACCTCTTGTGAAATACCTGCTACACCTCTAGCACCTGTGATTATATTTTTTGGATGTGCACACCTCTTTTCTTCTTTTATACAAATTTGGGCAATCAGTAGCCAAGATGTGGACTATCAAACAATTTTAAGCTACATATTCAATATGAATTGACATGTTACTTTAAAACGGTTCATCTGGAGATAAATCATTTGATAACTTATTGTCAGAATTGTCGGCAGATGGCATATACTAAATTTCATGAGATTCACATGCATGCATTTTGATCAGTTTGTTTAAATTGATCATGTGTCCAAACACATAAAACCTCAATTACCTCACTTCCTGTTAAGTGTGGCTAGCGCAGTGTATACACAAAAGTTGGTCACTTTGGTGACCTCAACACACCTACCAAATGTAGTGACATAAGGTGGTGTTCTGAAGTCTCCTGGCCCCACCTACTTCCAAGCCTCTTTCCCTGAGAAGTGGTCATTAGTTCCGATGTGTGTACAAATTATCATTTGTACAGATTGTTAATTAGGGCCCTGATAAAATGATCTCAACCCACTATATCTTCATTGAAACAATTGCAATTCAACTGAAAGACTGAATATCCTTTATATGGGTATAGCATCCTTAACAGACTGCTATCCTTAAAATAGCAGTATCTAGGACAAATGTGGTTCTCATCTACATATTCATGTTGTCTGTGTTGCAGTGTAGTGCTTTACAGGGTTTTACAGGTCTTTCTACAGTGCTGGCGAAACCTAATATCACGGTATGGGGAGATGCTCATTCATCAAGTCATATGAGCAGTAGGGATAGGGGTATCAGGGCAGATTGATATAGAGTTCGGCATGCTGTGCTATTTAAGGGACTAATACCTGTACAGGTTTGTGGGTTAAACAAAGCTGTCCTCTGTTAGAAGTACAAAAGTAAAGGGGGAAGTTCAGTTACCCATTAAGATAATAACTTACGTAAGAGTTATTTTCAAATGTATAGTTTTTAAATTGCGAAATGCTTTACCAATAATACAGCTCACTGAACCAGCACATTTAAGTAATGAATTGCATGGAATAAAAATATATAATGAAAGAGAGGTAACACTTTCGGTGCTTTTTTAGTTTATCTACATGTAACATGTCATATTGTGTTCTTACACTATACATACCTAACACTAACCCTAACCCTAACACTATGGTACAGTGTAAGTAAATAATGTTACATAGTATTACGCACTTTGGTGCACTGCACCTTATTGATGTACCGTAAACTAAATTTAACTGAAACGGGAAAGTATAACGTGTAAAGTGTAAGTGTAACTGAAAGGAGAAACTGTGGCAAAATCAGCAGCATTCTAACCATAAGTACTATATTAGAGTCCCCTCATTGTTACAAGTCATTGTGTATTGTTGGTAACCAAAGAATACAAGGTACATTAGTGGACATTTCACAGTAGAGGGTGGCCACACTGGTCAGGCAGCTATTACAATATGATATCAGGACAGAATTTGAACACAGAGTAACATGGTTTTGTTACACTTTATATTACAGATCCTGCTACAATATATCTACATCATAAAGTTACAAAATATGTGTGCATATGTATACATTGTATGCATACATTATGTAGTCTACTATAGGGTTAGGGTTAGGATTAGGGTTAGTGTTAGGTATGTACAGTTTAAGTACATATTATTACATGTTATTGTAATGTTACATAACATTACACATTTGTATATATGCTTCAGCATAAGCACCACAATGATCACAATTAACTGAAAAAATATATCTTGCAAAACTAAGGAAAAGATAGAAATTGCTACTTTTGTTTGCACAATGTGAGAAAGAGGATAAACCAAAATACAGAAACATATGCAGAAAGAGAGAGTAGGTTTACTGTCATAGACACATACAAAAGAGGGTGAGTGAGTAAGAGAGAGAGAGAGGGAGAGAGACACAGAGAGAAAGAGAGAGAGAGGCTGGCACTGGGCCCTGGCATAGAATGGTGGAGCAGATTAAATGCCCTCCTCTCAGGCCTTCCCCTCTGACATGTCAGACAAATCACTCCCAGCATCTGTTCCCAGATCAGTGCAGGGAGCAGCGAGGCCCCAATTCCCACTGCTGCTGTCAGTTTGCCTGGGTGCCATACGGCATGTGAAGCTGACAGGAAACTAGGAGGAAACCAAGGCAGCTCCCTGTTAAATGGTTTCTGAAAGGAGATCTCCCACTGAGGAACAAAGGGCCGTGAGGAACCTACCGTAACCCTTTTGTTTGCTGGTTTCTTCATTTAGTCAATTATCAGGGACTGTTTGTGATGATGACAGTGGAATTGTCATCTCCCATAGAAATGTATGCTTACAGCAAACAAAATCAAGGCAAGTTTACTATACTGTTTAAAGACTTTCTGAAAGCTTTTTTGCCTCTTCTTAGAATGCTAAACTGTGTTTTAATCCTCCATAATGTATTTGTAACACCTGTGGCTGAGGATGGTTTTTGTCAGCGTGGTGGTTAGGAGAGTATACAAGGTACGGGAAGATCTTACTATACTGGTCCCTCTGCAAAAAGGAGAAAAGGTCTTGCAAATTTGTACAAAAACTACACAAACATAGCTTTCAATGTCTACTACAATTTAAAATACAAGTTTGTCCACATGCTCCCAGTAAGAAATGCCAAGCATTTGAGTAACAAGCAAAGGAACTCAGGTCAGTTAGATAAAAAAACTGCAGTCCCATCTTTAAAAGCATTTTTGAAGTTTTAAGTTTATTTATTTGAAACAGGGACAGTACATATTAATAAACATTTTAAAATGCAAATATACAAGATTATAACCATGTAAGGTAATTTCCGTCTTTTGTCCCTTGACAGGTTGATAGTCCCTACAGTAAACACAGTAACAACAACAGTAAACACAATATAGATCATACAGAGTTGTGACAGCAGCTTTGATTTTCTAGTAACCATATTTTTAAGTGTTTACTGAATGAACTAATGCGTTCCAGGTGTGTGATGCTCTAAATGAAAATACAGCTTGACTAAAAGCACTTTTCCAAAAGTGAACAGTGCAATCTTCCCTGCTCTATTTGCTCTGGTTGAGCTCCTTGTAGTAAATTCCTGTAGTGGAGGTGGGGCTAAGCCATGAAAGATTTTGTATGCTAAAATAGGGTCCGTGTATTTGACAAAGTTATCCCAGTCTAGCAGTTTATGTTTCTGTAATAGCTGACAATGATGGTGCATTTGGGCTTTCTAACACATTCAGAGCTTGTGTCATTGCATCAAAATATAAGTTGACTGACTCAAAGGTTAAGTTGTTCCCAATACATCAGAAATTAGACAACATTCTATTGTTAACATCTTTAAACTGAGTGAGTCCAAAATCACTCCAATATTTATAAATTCTTAAACAACTTCAAGCATTTTACCCTGTGCTACAATGTTGGGATCGGTGTCAGCATTAACCCTCTTTGAGAAATACATGCATACAGTCTTGGACGCATTGAGATGTTAAAATGCATTCAGCCTTCATAGAAAAATAATCTAAAATTTCTATATTTATTATACAGACAGTGCAATATTAAAAAATACATTTCCACATAAAGCATGCTGACATTTAACGTGGGGTTTTTGCCACCCTTTTCTTCATTTTACCAAATATACGCAACAAAACCTTAAAAGGGGTTGGTAAAATAAAAAAGTGCCAATAATCTCATGTTAAATGTCAGTATAATCTATATAAAACTTTACAGTAGTTACTGGTGTTAAATCAGTTTGTAGGATCATAGTAATGTGAAGCTTATGAGACTTGCTTGTTGAAGCAAGGCTTAAAGAACAGGTGGTTAATGTTTAAGGGTATTTAGACCTTCTCCCTCCTGAAAAGTGGGGAGATTCCCAGAGTAACGGCCTACTGCTCTATCCAGCAACCCAGCAGGGGTGAGTGATGATGCGCTAAAGATTTCCTGGCAAAGGGATCGACCTGGCAGCTGCTCCATTTGTCAACAGCCAATAGGGGACAGAGAGAAATAGTGAGTGAGAGAGATAGAGAGAAAGACAGAGGGAGACAGAGAGGGAGGGGGGAAAGAGAGAGACACACTGGGATAGAGGGGGGGGGAGCAAGAGAGAGAGTTTGTTCTGGACACTGGTATCCCTTAGGTGGGACATTTATATCAGTTTAAGCTATTTGCTTTGTCAAGGGGCCCACAGTTGGGTGAAGAGGTGGCCTATGTTTTGTAAGTAATTGTTTGTATCAGGATTACTTGTTGCGATACCATACTGCTCAAGCATTTTTTAAAGACACTGAAGAATATTCATGGTTTTTAACTATGCTACCTAGCAAAATAGTTAGATGTACAGTCCCTGAAAACTGTCAAAAGTCTTGTCGCTTATCCATTTTGTAGAAACAAAAGCTTATAACCTGACTTTTAATTAATCCATTGGTTTTAGAAATATCTCACATGAAAGCTAAAACCCTCCTAAATTATGTTAATATACTGAAAATAAATTTGCTTTACTAAAGAAAGATTAATAATTTAATGAACACAGAAAGGTCAGATTTTGGCAAGACAAAAGTGTTGTCGCCTACAGAAAATTGACTAAATAATTGACTTCAAATACAAAAATCTGTTGCATAACATCAGTGAATGAAGTAATGGTGCTGTGAGCTTCATATTTCATATCTTGTATGACTTCCATGAGCTTGAAAGACTGCATCCATGCGGTTTGACAATGATTCATACAATTTATTGATGAAGTCATCATGCCTCCCAGAGTCCATAAAGATTCTTTGGTTTTGCCTTCCATGCTTCGTCTTTCATTCTACCCCAGACATGCTCAATGATTTTCATGTCTGGTGACTGGGCTGGCCAGTCCTGGAGCACCTTGATCTTCTTCACCTTGAGGAACTTTGATGTAGAGATGGAAGTATGCGATGGAGCACCATCCTGCTGCAAAATTTGTGGTTGGGAATGTAAGAGGTTGCTAATACTTGATATTTTAGGCTATTCACTACTGAACACAGTGGCTAGAAACCTGGACTCAGGACACCCACACACCAGGATCTTGTTCATGGACTTTTCCTCTGCATTCAACACTGTGCACATAGACACACTCCTCCAGCAGCTCTGCAATCTTCAAATCCACCCAACACTCACCCAGTGGATTAAGAGTTTTCTGCTGGACAGACCACAACAGGTGATCTTCAATGGAGTACAATCTTCAAAAATCACATTGAACACTGGACTGCCCCAAGGTTGCGTTTATCCCCAATCCTCTTCTTAGTGTACACAAATAATATCGTGTGTCACAAGGAAGGTATGGCACTTTTTAAGTATGCTGATGACATTGCTTTAGTGGCACATATGTCTGACCAAGATGCCCCGACTCGCTACCAAGAGGTCGTAAATAACCTTAGCCAAACATTTGTAGAACTGTCTTTGGAGCTGAATGTGTCAAAGACAATGGAACTGTGCTGTGGGGGAAGAGATAAAACAACACCTCTGTTCCAGCCACTTACCATGCAAGGACAGATAGTGGAACAAGTGGAAGTCTTCAGGTACCTGGGTACAGAAATCGACACCTCCCTGTCTTTCTCACAACACGTGGACACAATTTTTAAAAAAGCACAACAACGCCTCCACCTACTCAGGAAACTCAGGACTTTCCAAGTCAGCAAGGACATTCTCACCCTAGTGTACTGCTCCCTTATTAAATCAGTCCTCAACAGCAGATGAACAATACCAACTACCCAGCTACCAACATTGATGTATTGTCTTGTCCTGTCATGTCTGTTTTGTCTTGTCTTGTCTTACGTCTGTGAGAATCACTGGAGCCACACCAAAAGACAATTTTCTGTTTCACGTGTAACAGACAATAAAGTTTTATCTTATCTTATCTTATCTTATCTTATCTTATTGATATTGAGGGCATTTTGAGACAGAATTCTACAAACTGTTCTGGTTGATACAGGCCTGGTGGAGCTCTGCTGCAGTGGAAAAGGGGCTGGCCTTGGATTTTTGAAACAACAAACGGTCCTCCTCTTGCGGGGTCTGCCGGGCCTGGGCTTGTCAAAAACATCTCCTGTCTATTCAGATTTTTTTCTTATTCTTTGTACTTGACGCTGAGACACATTGAAGGTGTCAGCCACCTCAGCAGTGGATCTGGTCTTCACCCTCTTGATAATTAAGGCTTCGGTCTCAGGGTGCATCTTAGGCATGTTGTCAGAGCGCAAGTTGGAGTTGATGTGAAGGTCTGGTATGCTGAGGTTCTTTTTATACACACCCACAAAATTGATTGATCAATAACTGATCACAGGTGAGTCTGTAAACTAGGATTGGGTGCATCATATGCCAAGGTGACAGGACTTTTGTCTTGCCAAAATCTGACTTTTCTGTGTTCATTAAATGATCAATCTTTCTTCAGTGAAGCAAATTTATTATATATTATATTAAGCATCATTTGGGAGGGTTTTAGGTTTCATATGAGACATTTCTACAACCAATTTATTAATTAAAAGTCAGGTTATAAGCTTTTGTTCCTACAAAATGGATAAGAGACAAGACTTTTGTCAGGGACTGTACTTTGGATATTCCTACCAGGTGGCCTTTTGTGTACTGATTACATTAGCATGTCTGATTGTGTTAATTCTCAAATGCCTCTTAACAACCCCCAAAGAGATCATTTCATTATAACTCCAGATTGTTAGACCCAGTAAGTTACCTTGAAGGGTGAGCAGTGTCCAGTGTGATAAGGTGTAAATCAAAATAACAGGTAAGATCTTCTAATGACCAAAGACCTTACGACTGACTGCACCGCCACTGGCCACCTTTGTGGCAAGGTGAAATGTGATTCATGAGAATTGATGATTATGCTATATGTGGTCCATAACATTCAAAGTAGTAACTATAAGGAATTGTAGTTGCCCTGCCTGAAACTCATAATTAAAATGGCCACTGAGACTGCTAAGGATGTGGTCAAAGTAGTCATCTCCCAGACGTTAATCTTATCATGACAACAAAGGGACACAAAGGGGCAGTTCCCACATACCTGGAGTCAGAAAGCAAGCTAAGTGTGAGAAAACATTCACAATCATTATAGTATGTTTGTAAGGGAAGGCCACTAAAACTGGCTGAAACAATAGGTCAGAAAAATTTCATTACCACAGATTGACACAGTCTCCAGACCTTATTGAATCAGAAACTCAGTTAATTTACACTAAGGTTCTAGGAGCAGTTGTCATAATTTCTGTAAAAGGAAAATGTTGTTGGTCTGTGTATCTTAGAGAGCAGTATTGACTAATTAGATACTGGACATACGCTAAGGATTGATCACCTGAAGTGGTGTAGGTAAGGAGGGTTTATAGTGACTAAAGGCCTGAAACACCTGGTGATCCTGAGGTGCACTACTGATGAAGTGTCTTGGATTGTTTTACAGACCACACTTTGACTTAGCAAACAACCCCAGCAATAGGACAATGGATTCAGCATTCAGAAAATTAGCAAACAAATCCAACAATAGGACAATGAATTTAGGATCTAGAAATAATAGAATAATAAACTTGCATTGCTAAATGTTCTCCCATACAATAGCATGTTAGAATAAGGTTTGAGGTCAGAAAAGCTTAATCTCTAATCGCTAATATGTATATAAATAGATGTTATTTGAAATAAAATTACCTTTTGATTCAAAACATCACAAAGTCATCTACAGTAACCACTTTCATCAACCATGCCATCAGAGGAAGCTTTTAAGCATGGCTTTGCTGCCATAAAAGAAGTAATATCATCAACAATTCATTTAATTCTGTGTTTGCCATAATGTGTTTGAAACTGAACTCTACAGTGAAACTGTAAATGAACACTCTAAGAGCACTTTGGATATATTGTTAATAAGCGCCTACAAATTACTAAGGAATAACTTCCTGTTTTTGACATACTTCATCTGTCAAAAGACATCTGAGCAAAATACTACCAAATGCTAAGTTGGTTTCTTACATACGTAAGAAAAACGGCAGTACAACTGAACTTCCCCCTTCATCAAAGAGTGACACAGGAGCAATCTTTCTCACAAAGTTCTCCATTTCCTTTTTCTTGTGTAATTGCTTGTGGGTCTTAAAAGCATGCCTTGGCAATTAAAAACAAGTCATATACAACATTATTGGTAACTCAGAAAGTAACCAATTTTCTACTGTCTGCAAAGTTCAACATCATGAATTTACAGATTGTTGTCTGTAAATGTCCTGGTTTTGACATTGTGTTTCACAAATAGATTTTCATCTCTTAATTATGTCTTCATTATTTCACAATGTCCACCAAGACAGTCGGATTCCTTGCCTATACGACCAGAATGATGAGATTAGAATTCTTTGTGCATTCAGAGGAACATAAACACCCAGTGATTTCAAAGACACAAGGCCATTGGGGTTAATTGCAAACAAAATGACTCTCAATTGTCCTTCCATCTTTAATGCTGTGTCCTAGTTCTCTGTTCTTTGTAGTGGGGTAGTTTCTGTCGTCAGCGGGATGAGATTTAAGTGTGTTTGAGGTGGTCAATATTTATGAGATGCTCGTCAAGCCACTGTAGAGATGAGTATTGATTTGTTTGCTGATAGCAATTCAGTTAATCCAATTGGATTGGATGTTTCTATTTTTATGGGCCACATAAGAAGTGATAGCTAATCATCTGTAGATTACTCTCTCAGAGTTTTGACTTTGTCTAGATACAGCAAAAAGAAAACAAATTACGTTATTAACTGGTGCACTTTACAAAGTTCCACAGCTTACGTAACAGGTCCTTTCTGATTACACTTTTAATACCTTTCAATATAAGACTTGGAGAGGACATAGGCCACTAATGTCCCCTCAATGCCCCTGCCATTGCAACAATCGCTCATAAACATGACAAGAACTCCACTGTGTATTGCAAAGAATTTATGCTGAATGAAGTGTAATGAAAAATGACAGTAAAATGCAAAATACACCTGCATACAAAACAGAGTATCAAGCAAGGAGTAGCAAATCACTGTGAACATGTCTTTGGAGCTGCAGGAGATTTATCAACCAATGTTATTAAACATCATTTGTCCTGACACATTTATTCTATGAGGAGCACTGATACATAGGCAGACTCACCAGGCGTGACATGTTGTAAAAGGATCATTTTGAGAAGATCATAATGCCAGACAAATTTACAAATCTCCACATCAATACATCTTCACCAGTGAGGCTGTTGCACTCAGTTATTTCCTTCGGCTCCAGCATTTTTATCTAAATATACTTCATTAATAAACCCTAATAAACTATGCTTTATTGTCAATTCTTCACATGTGTCATCAAGACATACAAGGAATTGAAATTACATTTCTTACTGTTCCATGCGTTTGTCACAAGACAAGACAAACATTAAAGAAAAACATTAAACATTACGGTGCAAAGACATTAAACATTAAATTATTTTCTGTATCTGCCTGCATTGTTTGGATTTTGGAACACAAAAAAAATACTGTGCTATTTTTCTCACTGGCAAAAAAGTACAAACACTCATAAATCTTTCGCAGCCCCTGTGTGACCTATCACATCTTCGCAGTGGGAGAAAAACATCCCTCAGCTCCAACATGGACTGTGAGACAGGTGCTGGAGGTTTTAGTCAGGGGAGATTTAGTCCCCCCTCTGGGTTCAGTAACACTAGATCCTCAGCTATTTGTCAAGCCCTCTGTTATCTTTGGCTATTCAGTGTTCAGCAGGACCTTACTACAGCTCAGATAATTCAGAGGGGGAAGCTGGCCTTTTCTTTTCAGTGACGACACAGATCGGAGAAGCTGATAGATTTCGTCCTGATGAAGGACACTGGCAGCACTCCCCTTTTGTGGGCTTTGGGTTATGGGTTTCTCAATTTGAAGTGGAGTGCCACCACCAATCTCGCCATGGCAGATTATCCTCCAAGGGCAAAAGAGATAATGCTGCATCACCAGCAGTTCCCTGACATAGCCCATTCTGGGGAAATGAGTGCATCTTTATCGGGCAGTGATAAAATGGTCTGACACCACATGCCATGGCACATGACATACACACACACACACACACACACACACACACACACACACACACACACACACACACATACATTCACGCACATAAGGAAAGTAAGCTACATTTATCAAAGCATGGAAGGAAAATGAGCATTGACAGAGGTATAATACAATAACACAACAGTACTTAATCACCAGACTGAACGGAAAATAAAATGCACAAGCTATCACTGGTAGGAATGTAATCATAACATTTGTATGAATGTTGGTCTGAATGAAGGTTGTTATATTTGTGAATAAGTCATTTAAATGTTAAAATACCCAATAAAGACATGTAAACAATCGGAGTGGTCAGGGAAGGGTTGCTCAGCAGGGTAGTAAACAGAGCTTGGAGTGGTATTGATCATGTTGTAATATTGGGACCCTAGTAAATGTTTACTCCCTGAATCCAGCTTTCCCTGAAAGCAAAGCTGCTGGTTTTAAAAGAGTGTGAGAGAGAGGAAGCAGCAGGGGCCGTCTGGTGTGTAATGGACCAATGACAATACTATTAAAGACATGCACACACTTACAGACACACATACACACACATACGGCAACACGTATGCCATGATGTTACAAGTGAACCTGGACCTGTGTAATCTGGAAATGCACACACACGCACGCACAAACGCGTGCACGCCATCTGAGTAAATCAAACTGGTGCTACCAGGGGGCTCCGAACCACATTTTCAGCTGCCATTTATAGTCTGTGCCTGCAGGGTTACCACCATCACAACAGCTGTGTGGAAGAGTAGGGGACTAAGACATAGTAAGACTAAATGTACCACTAAAAGAAAGAGAGAAAGAAAGAGAGAGATAGACAGAAACAAAGAGAACTTATGGCATGATTGAAGAAGTGAGTTAGATATAACAAACAGAGTGCGGGGCTGCAAGAGGGGTAAGGCCATCTCCGTGCTGTGATTTTAACACCAGGAGTTGACATTCATGTCCAGGCTATTGCACAGAGGGACCAGCCATCTCCAGCTTGTCAATAGTTTACGTCTTGACTGTGCCCAGCAAAGACTTGCCACTGATGGAAGTTCTAAGCCAGAATCCCCCTTAGCCAAGAAGGCTTTTCATCTTTCCTCTCCATTTTGGTCTGAGATTACCATGTGCCAGCAGTTGAGATTGCCTGATTGAGACATAGTAGACCTATCACCATCTTTTCATAGAGTTTTAGGTAAACCTGTGTAAGTCCCAGTCTCTCTCTCTCTCTCTCTCTCTCTCTCTCTCTCTCTGTAGCACATTTGAGCCTATTTGGACAGTGATGCTTTGCCCTGTGCCTGGTCATTTGTCTTGTTTCTTTCATAAGCCACAAGCCACAAGCAACTGCATGAAAAGCTCAGGTATAGAACCACTCTATCTGACAACAAAGAAAAGAGATTTTTGCTCTGTATATAAACCATTTCTGTTGAGTACAATGCTGCTTTATGAAAGTTTCATAGTTTTTTTGACATCACTATACAACCACTTTATTCTTCACTTAGTAAAGAGTAATTACAGCCTAGAATGTGCAGAATGCACATTCATCACTCTTAAAAACTGTTCAGGCCATCCTCAGTAGAAGTGATGTAAGAGACAGGCAGTTCAAGTCATTAGTGGAAGAAAAGCATGAATTATTTACCGCACGCAAAAATGAGTAGGGGTTGCTGATACTAAATAAAAGCATTCTCTCTCCCTCCCTCTTTCTCTCTCTCTGATTTGCTGTGTGAGGCCCTTTGTGCATCTGTGGCTTCAAACAGGTAATTCTGAGATAAAAAATAGTCTTGGGCGAGGACCATTAGTGTGGCTTTGAGTTGCATAGACAATGGGTTCTGGATGCTATGTTTTTTGGAATCCATTAACATGTTTGAGATGGTCAGACTTGTTAGTATATTCTAGGCCACAGAATTAGTGTGTGTGTGTGTGTGTGTGTGTGTGTGTGTGTGTGCGAGTGTGTGTGTGTGTGTGTGTGTGTGTGTGTGTGTGTGTGTGTGTGTGTGTGTGTGTGTGTGTGTGTGTATGTGTGTGTGTGTGTGTTTGTGTGTGTCTGTCTGTGTATGCATATGTATGTGTGTGTATGTGTCTATGATGTGTGTGTGTGTGTGTGTGTGTGTGTGTGGAAGTGAAAGAGGAGGAGAGAGATAGACAGGATCGGTAGGTGAGAGTGGGATATCAGTACACTGCATATTGAGCACCTTAGTGGCCTGTGAAAGAGCACTGTATCACTCAGTGCCGAACAGGGCTGAACATGTGCTCTACAGGGCTCCCCCCCCCCTCTCTCTCTATCTCGCTCTCTCTCTCTCTCCCTCCCTCTCTCTCTCTCTCTCTGTCTCACACACACACGCAGGCAGGCAGGCACGCACGCACGCACACACACACACACACAGCAGAGGTGGGGTTGGAGGGAGGTAATGTTAAAGTGGCTGCACCAGTAGAAACACTCTCATCAGTCTCACTCCTGTGAAATCTAATTCACCAGGGACAAACCCAGACCACAACTTTCAGGAACGGGTGCTGGGGTCAGAATGAGAAGCAGTTTGCACATATACACTCTAAGCACCTGAGAGACCCAGAGGCTGGGTATTGATTTGGAGTCCTCTACAAATGAGAGGTGCAAAATGCAGTGTGGAGAGCTGTAGATTGGGAGAGTGTGTAGGAGAGAGAAAGCAGCAGGGAAGAGAGAAAGAGACAGAGACAAAAAGAGAGAAGAGGGTGAACTATAGACAGTAGAAGAGAGAGGCAGACAGGAAGACAGAGAGAGAAAGAGAGAGGGAAAATATAGAACCATGTAAGGAGAGAAGAAGAGAAAGAAATAGGAAAGCAAAGCAATGCAGAAATTAGAGAGGCTTCTGATTGTTACACTAACATACTTCATCAGCACGTGTGCCAGTGGCAGAGGGCATGACTCCTGGTCTCACCGACCCACTGTGCTACAAATAAACACTTTCATTGCCCTCCGCCTATACACAGCCTACTGTAGGGTCAAGGAGGCTTGTTAGATAGAAGTGAATAGAGAATTAGAAATTTAGATGACTATGGGCAAGCTACAATGCAGTCCAAAAGAGGAGGAAGAGGTATTTTCTTTGATTACCCAATTCCAAGGTCACCTGATAATACAGGCTCTTTTGTTTGGTATTTTGACCAAGCAAGCAGGGTAAAAAAACAGCAGGGGAAAAGTGAAGGTCAACACTGCAACGTGAGAAAGCAGCTAAGATTGGATTCTTGGCACAAAAGTATAAAATCCTGTTACAGCAACAACCAGTCAATCTCTGTTATTGATTTGTAACTGTAATGGTACTGTCTGCATCAGCACCACACTTCTGGAGGATTGCAACAAAATGCAGGTTTGAGGAGAACCAGATTAAGCCCCTACATGTGATTTATGGAGTATGGAAAGAAAACCTGCAAAAACCTCCCTGTAAGAATAGTCAAAGAAGCAGCTCGCCTTGACAAAGAAATAAAGAATCAAAAGTGATCTTGCAATCATGCATCTCATCTCATCATCTCTTGATTTAATCTATCTATCTATCTATCTGTCTGTCTGTCTGTCTGTCTGTCTGTGTCAATTTGTCTATCATATGAAACCCATCAACACATTTACACACAAACACCCTTATGCCAACACACATACATGCACAGGCACACACACACACACACACACACACACACACACACACAGCACAAATCCATGCATATTTCTTTCACACTAGCCCAATGGGGAGCACCATTTCACAGCTATACCCTCTTGTCATAACGCTGTCTCGAGTCACAGTTTAGATATCTTTAATGAAAGGGAACCTGCACACCCTGCCCAGTATAAGAGGCCTACCTGTTGTGTTGCCATGATACCGTGGGGAAGAATGTAAACCAGCCAAGACTGAGCCACTGATAAGCGTGAACAGACATGTCAGAGAGAGGGTTAGAATGCTTAGGATTTTATATCATTTCCTCATCAACATGTATCTGGTGTAATCCCTCAGATTACTTAGTGGTCAATCATCTCTCACAATAACCCCATTCCCATTATAAACAGCAAAATGCTGCGGGTCAGTTCTAATGAATGTCCCTTAATTTAACGTAGATGAAATATTGATAAATTCATCCTTCATTCATCCAATTTGCCAAATGTAGCACACTGCAGGAAAAGCAGTACGGGTATTTCTGGGAGTTGTAATTAATATTTGAATGTGCCATACTGAAAGGGTTCACAGATGTCCAGTGCAATGTAATCTGCTTTGCTGTCTTTATTGTGTTGTTGCAATCATAAATCCATTAGGGGTGGGATGGTGCCTTCTTCCTTCTGATCTTTATAAACAAACACTGCAGAGAAAGGCGGCCATGCAAGCGCACACACACACACGCTCATTAAACTAAGATCAGGCCAAGGCTTGGTCTCCTCAGGAGCTCAATCCCGCCAGATGAAGAGGAGGGAGAGAAAAAAACAGACAGAGAGAAGAGGGAGAAAGAGCAAAAGGGGAATGGGGTGGTGGGTGAGGAGACATGGCTGATAGTCTTCTTGCTTCCCAAGGCGACACATTCTAATCAAGACAGTAGCTGCACACCCCATCATCCCCCTCAGCCCACCTTTGCGGCGGGATTGGCCTGAAACGCTCAACACCAATTGTATTCCCTCGCTTCTGACTCCGCCTTCTCTGCCCCTCTTTTAGACCCAGCTGATACATCTGCACCCGACCGCGAGGCCCATTCACACAGATGATGAGTAGTGGGGGGGAATGAGAGACTTATGGGTGGTTTGGATGTACAGACAGCTCTCTCTTCTCCACCCCATAGATCCTCACAGCAAAATCTGATGGTGGGGCAGGCAGGCGGGCATGTCATCCCCATCAAAGGAGCTTTTTATGTCAGTGCCCCTCTGTTATCTGGCTGAGAGAATTTGTTTTCAAGGGAAACAACATGAGCGGCTGGAACAACAGCTGGAGCACATGGCAACTTCTGTCTCTGTTACAGTGCTGGCCATAGCACCAAAAGCACCACAAAATGATTCCACTCAATCCTACTGATGGAAAGTTGTGATCACTGCTGATGTTCACGACCATCAGTATGATGACAAAATTGCAGGTTGAGAGAGGAATTACAGTAATTTATGTCATGTCTGACAGGCTGTATTTAATTAGGCCGACACCGTCAGCTACAGAGCTCCAGGATGTTCCTGGAGCACTAGGTGGGGAAGCATGGGGGTGGTAATTTGACCAGCAGGTGGCTGTACATCAGCAGTCCGTCAAGCCTTGTGGGGCTTTGCAGCACCTTGTGGATGAGAAAGCTGCCTTGTATAGAGCATCTAAGCAATTGAAGCAATGCTTACCAGAGAGAATTACAAAGGCGAGAAACACCACACAACATCAAATTGCTTCTGTCTGTTACAGTTTTTCTTAGTTGCTTTGGTGCTTTTCTCAGATCAGAATGTAAATTCTCATAACTATTAGTTCAACCTCCACAACATTTAGTCATTTGTGCACCTCATAGTAGCATGTTCTCCTTCCTCTGAACAAACTGCAAATACTTTTGGACATGTGTCAGTTGCTTTTATACAATACAATGTTGTTTTGTAACATTATCATTTGCTTATGTCATGTCAGTCAAAATGAACTATACTTATGGATGCTGAATAGTCATTCCCAATAAAACTAATAGTCCTAGTTTACAGTTTTTCTCAGTCGCTTTGGTGCTTTTCTCAGATCAGAAAGTAAATTCTCATAACTATTAGTTCAACCTCCACAACATTTAGTCATTTGTGCACCTCATAATAGCAATTTCTCCTTCCTCTGAACAAATTGCAAATGCTTTTGGACATGTGTCAGTTGCTTTTATACAATACAATGTTGTTTTTTAACATTATCATTTGCTTATGTCATGTCAGTCAAAAAAAACTATACTTGTGGATGCTGAATAGTCATTCCCAATAAAACTAATAGTCTTAGTTTTATTGTCTGAGTCATTACATACACAATTGTTGAACTAGTTATCAAATTCTGTCAAGCAAATTTTTGCTGGAAATGTCTCCTAAATTGAACAGTTGCTCTCAGGTGAACTTAAGCTTTCACTAACAAGGAGGTGTGTGAAGTATTACAGTTTTTCTCAGTTGCTTTGGTGTTTTTTCTCAGATCAGAATGTAAATTCTCATAACTATTAGTTCAACTTCCACAACATTTAGTCATTTGTGCACCTCATAATCGCTAAGGCTGGTCGGAGGGTGCAACCAAATGTTGGAAGAACCACTGTGGATTCAATCATTCAAAAATTTTGTATGGAGAACAGAGTACAGTATTGGACAGTAATCCACTGTCTCATAATATCTTGTTTACTGTACATTACTGTAATTTTACTCTGCACCACATAGGACTGAAAGACATCCTCGAAGAAGTGGAAGAGGGTCCCTTTTTACCCCGTAGCAAGAGAAAGCCATTTGTGCAATGGTGATTGCAAACAATGTAATACATTTGAAAAAAATTCAAAGCGTTGTCATAGAGCATAACACTGTATTTGTCAATATTGAATCTCTGTCAATTGCAACAATTGACAGAGTGCTCAAGAGAAATCAAATGCGCATAAAACAAATGTACAAAGTTCCATTTGAAAGGAACAGTGAAAGACAAAAGGAGATTCGTCACCAGTATGTACAGGTAAAACATGTCTTCTATGTATACTCTAATGTTTAGCACTGTAAACTGTCTGCTCTGCTGCAGCAGAGTCATGCAGACGGTGGATTCACCACCCCAGGAGACACTTTTCTCGCTGCATTGCAAGGAATGATATACATTGTGATGTAGATGAAAATATGTGGCCAGACAGACAGGAATGTCTGCATGTGCCAGAATGATTTACCTATTTTCAGTTACAATATGTACTGTAATGTTGTTCACATTTGTGCACAGCTCAACCAAAAGGGTGTTTCTTATGTTTGTTCTAAATATGTAAGTGCCTGTAGTGTAAAATGGCTGTACAGGTAGTGTATAGTGCTTTTTTTAGGTAGTGTCAATGAGTTCTAAACTTTTTTTTTTTTGCATTGGAAAACACTGACCAAAGTAACTGTCATAATGAAAACATGCCAAAGCCATTTGACTGTCTTGTTCATAAACATGGTGTCAAGACTTCTCATTTTGATGGCACTGGCAGTTTCATTGACATAAATACTTGCTTTTGAGGAATGGACTATCCATTTTGATCAAGTTACATGCTTTTGCAGGTTATCCACTAGGTTTTGCAGTTTGCACTAACTGTTTTGAGAAATGCACTAACTGCTATGCAAATGTAAATAGTGATGTGAGAAAAGCACCAAAGCGACTGAGAAAAACTGTAATTGCTTGAGTCATTACATACAAAATCGTTGAACTAGTTATCAAATTCTGTCAAGAAAATTGTGTACCTTATTTTTTGCTGGAAATGTCTCCTAAATTGAACAATTGCTTTCTACAATTCTGTGACACAGAAATGGAAGGTCAGCATTGTGGAAGAGGGGTGAGGATGCGGGGAGGAAGGGGAAAAAGAAAGGGACAAAACACAGGAAGAGGGAGAAGATGTCAAATACATAGGCAGATTCCTAATGAAATTAGGGCTACAGTTGTGGACCATGTTATCAATCATGGCCTCACAATAGCTGAGGCTAGTCAGAAGGTGCAACCAAATGTTGGAAGAACCACTGTGAATTCAATCATTAAAATAGGGAGAACAGGTAAGTACAGTATTGGACAGTAATCCAACATCTCTTGATAATGATGATATCTCATGTTTACACATTACTGTCATTTTACTCTGCACCACACAGTATTGAAAGACAACCTCGCAGAAATGGAAAAGGGTGCCTTTTCACCTGCAGCATGAGGAAGCCATTTCTGTAATGGTGATTGCAAACAATGCAATAAGGTTGAAAGAAATTTACAGTAAAACGCTGTCATAGAGGATAACAATGTATTTAGCAATATTGAATCTGTGTCACTTGCAACAATTGACATAGTGCTGAAGAGAAATGAAATGCACATAAAACCATTGTACAAAGTGCCATTTGAATGGAACAGTGAAAGACCAATATGTACAGGTAAAACATGTCTTCTATGTATACTCTAATGTTCAGCACTGTAAACTGTCTGCTCTGCTGCAGCACAGTCCGGCAAAGGGTGGATTCACCACTCCAGGAGATACTTTTCTTGCTGCATTGATATACATTGGGATGATATACATTGTGATGTAGATGAAAATATGTGGCCAGACAAACAGGAATGCCTGGATGTGCCAGAACAATTTACCCATGCTCAGTTACAATATGTACTGTTATATTGTTCACATTTGTGCACAGCTCTACCAAAAGGATGTTTCTTATGTTTGTTCTAAATAAGTGACTGTGCATTTTTCTTTTGCACAATGCTGTAGAATTGCAAAGAGCATATACGTACGTATTCAGTGTCTTGTACTCACTTAGGCCCCTAACAACAGCAATCTGTAACTTTACTGTAGTTTTTAAATGGCTGTACAAGTAGTGTATAGTGTATAGTCTATAGTCATGAGCATTTTCAGATAGTGTCACTGAGTGCTGACCGTTTTAGCATTGCAAAACACTGAAAGTATAAACTGTCATAATGAAAACATGACAAAGCCATTTCATTGACATGAATACTTGTTTTTGAGCAATGGACTATCCATTTTGAGCAAGTGACATGCTTTTGAAGGTTATCCACTAGGTTTTGCAGTTTGCACTAATTGTTTTGAGAAATGCACTAACTGATGTGTAAATATTAATAGTGATGTGAGAAAAGTACCAAAGCGACTGCGAAAAACTGTAATTGCAATTTAGTGATTTAGTGTTGTCAGTATAAACTGCAATGGTCACCTGGATAAACAGGGATCTAAGAGGTGAGGCAAAGAACTGCAATTTCAAATGAATGGCTGTTAATAACAGAAAATCTACTTTTTAATTTGTGAACTAATGCTGGCCTAGGATTGCCACCTATGTCTGACAAAAAACTTGGACACTGCGGAAACCCAATCAAACCTATTTGCTTATAAGCAGCAGCAACTAGCATAAAATGACGCGATTAGCATGGTCTTGCCAGGTTGCATATTTATCATGCTTTAACCATTCATTGTTAAAACTGGTAGACCATTTTTTTCTTGACTGGCCTGTCACTGACTAGCCTGGTAAACCAGCCCCTCGTACTTCACTTCCTTCTGTATAAAACAAAGTGAAGTACAAGGGGCTGGTTTACCAGGCTAGTTACTGACGGCTCTTGTAGCACTCTCATCCTCCATCTCTCTACCCATTTTCAAGTTGTTATACCATAGTTGTTTTTAGTCACTCGTTGTGCACTTTTTGGAAGGTGTGGCATGAGGCCACATTTTTCTTGTTTTCAGTTGACTATCATTGGCAGCCAGTCGCTGACTAGGCTAGCCTGGTAAACCAGCCCCTCGTACTTCACTTTGTTTTGTACAGAGGGCTGTGCTATATTGAGAAACATTTTTCTTCCTGGAGATGTGGACTCTACTGAAATTTAAAACGACTGGATCTGGCTTTACCCAATCGCTGATGTCTAATCGTGATGTATGCAATGCGCTGGATTCCAAAGCTTACCAGAAACTAATGGACTAACAACTAATGAAGCAAGCTGGAAGAAATTTTCCCAAACCCCGTAGGGAGTAGGGCCACGATGCCCCTTCCACAAATGAAATTCTGAAACGATGCCACAACAGACTGAATGCCCTTGCTTACTTTGTTTTCTGCTGCCATTGCCGATCTACATCACAGATAGACTTCAAGTAAAATGTAGTGCACACAATCATTGCTAATGAAAGTGGCTAGGCAGGATTCTGCCTATAGAGAGCCACCTGTGCCAGATCCTCTGTATAAAACGGAGTGAAGTACAAGGGGCTGGTTTACCAGGCTATAACTAAGCTGCATGGCACAAGAAAACTACTTTGCTTTAAATTACAATGCTTTACAGCTGGTAAAGCCCCTTTCACAATTGGCTCATGAGCAGAAGCGGCAAAACATTCGTGCGACAGATACATTTTGATATGGATGTTAACTGTTGCCGAAATAATCGCATATGAAAAAGTATTCGTACAAAACTTGCACATCTAAAGCAACCGTTGTGCAATGCAGACGCATTAAATCTTATGATATATCTTGCCACTATTGTACAATGAAAGCAGGTGTTGTAAGATAGTGCGATAGGGTCCTGTGATTGATCTGGTAATTGGATGTTTGAACGCGCGGCGCTCGTGCAACTATGTAATCCATGGTACAAACGCCCGTACGAGTCAGAGGGGAGTTGTGCTCGGACATTCAGCAAGCCCAGCAGACGGCGACGAGGTATTGGTGCAGCAGCATCCATTGTCCATGGTGGTCTGAAACATAGACATATAAACATAGACGCCGCCTTCCACGTAGAATCATACGTTATCCTCGCTGCCATATTGGATGTGGCAAGGTGGAGATCCTTCAACTGTCTCCAGTATAGTGTCTAGACAATAGCCTAGAATAAAGATGCCTCATTCAGGTGCTGCGTTTAACGGTACCAACAGATTTACCGTCCAAACGAGAACACATGGGATTACCTTTTACATGTGTGACTGGAAAAATAGTTTAACTGTATTTGGCCATTATAACGTATTTTACGAACAGAATTAGCTGACTTTGTGCCTAATATGAAGTATATAGCCTATAGGCAAGTATATTGCCTATATACCAAATTTACATTTATACCAAAATTAACATTTGTGCACAAACCGTCTTTATGATATTTAACTTTTAACAGGTTGGTGACCTGAGGTCACTCAACATCCAAATGACTCGAAAATGGTCGGAATCGTTTGTGCTCCGTTTGTGCAGGCAAAATTAACATTTGTGCACAAACCGTCTTCACGATATTCAACATTAAACAGGTTGGTCACAGACATATACCACATGCAATATGGCGGACACGCTGACGTATCCCAGCAATGGGCCACCAGCTCAATGCGGCGTCTATGTATGTCGGTGACCAACCTGTTTAATGTTGAATATCGTGAAGACGATAACACGAGTAAACATTTGCCCACAACAAAGCTAGGTAAGGTAAGATACGCAACAGCAAACTACAGCACTGCACACATATGCCTACAGTGCATACAGACGACACGTAGAGGAGACTGAACTTTTCACCTCTCATTCCGGTTATTCCACATTGCAAAACAGTGGCTAAAGAAAATCTTACAAGTCAGTCAGTGCAAATGTATTTACATAGCCTCCTCCTTTCACCTGATATTATTACCCACTTAAACAATAAGGTGGTCTAAACAAAAACGTAATACTCTGGCACATCTTCTATGGGCTCTGCACTGTTCCTACTAAATAAAGACAATAAACAAACTTTCTGGCGGCATACAAAGATGGTGTTCCAGGAGTTTGACACATTCGCGTACGTGTTGTGCATTCTGCTGTGTTAGGAAGTCCGTATGAAGGAACAAACTGCGTTTTTTATTTCGTTGATACATGCGCAATACCTGAAACCAATCCGATCCTCGTACACATGGCAGCACCAAGTGGTTTGGAACCAGCCCAAGCCTGGCGTCCCAAGTGGTTTCGGAAAACCAATATCAAACCAATCGTATCCCCGTTCACATGAAGCCGGTACGATCCCAAACCAGTTCCAATCGGTTTCGACTCGTCCATGTGAATGCACTGAATGTTTAAAGGCAGTTGCTAATGGCTAGTTAGGTAGTAGGTTAATTTATGTACATGGTAAATTATTGATCAAGCAGTCAATTTTCTGCTAGGTGCACTGCCATCTTCTGAATATCCATCTGGCTATTCTCGGGGTGTCTGTGACTCTGAATTTATATAAAAGTAGTTAAATCAGGAGATGAATGGCACAAATGTTACAAAGCCCATGTCTAGTGCAAACTCAAATCTGCCAAGCCTTCACTTGTTTGCATAGTAGGCTACGTAAATTCATCTGCATAGACTGTGAAGTAGCCTAATAGCCTATACTGGTGGTCCTACATTATAACACAAAACTATGCTGTTATTAAAAATGATTGTGTGCTGTGAATATGGTTTTACTTCAGTAGTTGGAGCTGACTTTTGTTCATCTTAGTGACTGACCTCGTATGCCAGTAGTAATATAGATAACCTAAACGGTTCTCTTCATTTCAGCTTGTTTGTGCCTATCCTGCTTCCCTGTAACCTATATTTATTTGTTAATGCACAGATTGAAGAACTAGACCTATCTTTTGTTAAAGCAATACCATGTAGTTTTCGTTTTTTGGTCGCTCTACAGGTTGAAAGCAGAATTGTATCATAGAGATCTACAGAGAGATGCTCCGCTCTTTCAAACGTGCTTAGTCCGGTCATAGCCCATGGAGGGCGGCAAAGGAAATTTAGAAGTGCCTTTCTCCCTGTTACAAAATGATAAACCACTGAAAGACTTTTGGAAACATCATTTTAAGATTGAAAAAATGACTTAGTACTGCTTTAACCCTCTGAAGCATTTTGGCATTATAAGGAATGAATAAACTATCCACACTTCATATTCAGTTGCAAACATAAACAGGATATAATAACAGTTTAAAGAGATACTACGCAACTCTGAGTGCTTTTTCTCAGTGGAGCTCCCCCTAGTGTCTCCAAGTAAATGGAGACTCTTGTAAGAAAGGTATTCCTTTACCCTCACCCTGTGCATGTGTTTTCAACTCAACTGATCAGCGTAACTGGCGAATACGAAAGTAGTCATGTCCACCGAGGTCAGAATTTCTTCAAAATTTAAAGGGGTCCTTCCATCGTCATTTTTATTCATATTTCTGTGTCGCCACTATGGTTGAATGCATTGTGCGTCATTTCTGTGAAAAATTATGTTCTAGCTCTCTTGTTTGACGCCGTTTTCTGTAAGCTAGAACAGGTCTAGTGGTTGAACAACTGGCTTTTCCGGTGTCCCTCGTGAATATCCATGACGTGTCAATAAGGCACCTCTGATTGGGCAAATTCGCTGTCTTTCGTTCACCTAGCTTCTGTCCACTGTTCTCAATGGATGTGAGCGTGCCATACATGGCTCTGGGCGGGACTTACAACCTAGTGACGTAGATAGGTTTAGCCTGCTTTGATCTGCTCGTTTTGGTTAGCTTGACCCTTCAATGACCAGTAAAACCATGAGGATCGAATTTCACGTCTTGGAATGCTGCGTGCATATACTGCTTGTTGTCAAGTCAAGTCAAGTCAAATGTATTTGTATAGCGCATTTCATACACAAAGGCAGTTCAATGTGCTTAACAAAAATAAAAGCAAAGGACAATATAAAAGCATAAAAGATAAAATAAGTTTAAAATATGTATAAGATAAGTAAAAGACATGGAGTAAAGCAATAGGTAAACATAAAAAATAAAAGAGGTAAAATAATAAATAAATTAAAGGTGAATCACTGGCAAAAAGCATCTGAGAACAGTTTAGTCTTAAGTCTAGATTTAAAACTTCCAATTGTAGGAGCATTTTTAATGTCTTCTGGAAGTTGGTTCCAAAGCTGAACTGCATAGCAGCTGAAAGCTGCTTCATCACATTTTGTTGTGACAGCAGGTTTTACCAACAGATGTTTCTGCTGTGATCTTAAAGACCTAGTTGGTACAGAGCAAGAACATATCCAACAAGTATTTTGGTCCCAACCCATTTAGTGTTTTAAACACAAGAAGCAATGCCTTAAAGTCCTGAAAATTGGAGTAATGTGTTCAGTTCTTCTTGCTTTTGTAAGTACCCTTGCTGCTGCATTTTGGATCAGTTGAAGCTGTTTGATGGTCTTTTTAGAAAGGCCTATGAAAAGGCCATTGCAGTAATCTACCCTGCTGGAAATAAAGGCATGTACAAGTTTTTCTAGACCTTGTTTTGACATAAGACCTCTAAGTTTGGCAATGTTTTTAGGTGATAAAATGCAGATTTAGTGATTGCTTTCATGTGACTGTTGAAAGTTAGTTCACTGTCAATAAAGACACCAAGGTTTTTAACAGTATCTTTTGCTTTAAGCCCTTTAGTCTCAAGAGCAGTGGCAATCCTAAGTCTTTCTTTCTGTTTCCCAAAAATAATTACTTCAATTTTGTCTGCGTTCAGCTGAAGAAAATTGTTGGACATCCAGTTGTTTATTTGGTCAATACACCTGTAGAGAGACTCAAGCGTAGCATAGTCATCAGGTGATAGAGCTAAGTAGATTTGAGTGTCATTAGCATAGCTATGATAATTAATTGAGTTGTTCTTGATGATTTGTCCAAGCGGAAGCATATAGAGATTGAATAGTAATGGACCAAGGATTGACCCCTGAGGTGGTGGTGGTTGTGGTTGTGGTTGTGACCCACCACATTGTAAATAGAGCTACTAAAAGTGTTTTTTGACAGAAGGACCCCTTTAATGTGATCCTGCTTCTCGCGATATTTCAGACTTTGTGAGTCTGTGAGTCCCCCCTCCAAATAAATCAATAAATAAGTACAATCATTCCCTCCAATATCAGGCTCCTTTGATGCCACTGAGCATAAGGTAAAAGGTGTATTTATGTGGCAGTCACCAGTTATATCAGAACCCTCTGCAAAGTTATTCGAGCCATCTTCACCCCGTCATCTCCCTCACAGTCTTCTAAACTCTGCAGGTCAGGCTTGTGATTTTAAGACTTAGTTTGTTCATTTGCTTCCTCAAAACCTATTTCAGGAGTTTTTGAGTCACTCTATTGGGCAATTCCACAGAAAGTGGCCTTTTGTAACATCCATAATATAATGTCATGCTATTTGTATAATATGAGTAATTTTAATGAAAATTGAGCATTTACTGTAATCTGCTACGGTTCTTACATAAAAAATAGCCTATAACATATTTAGATAATACTAAAGTGTTCATGTTCTATCACATCCGCAATGTGGAATTGCCCTATAGCTTTGCAGGAGAACTGTAATAAAATTTTGGATGAACTTCTAACGAGTAGACAGTTTTCTGTTGACCACAGTGAAGTGACTGCTTTAAGTTGCGTTGATCTAAGAGGATTGTTCCCCTTCAGTGAGTTGAAGGCAAGGTGACACTTGCAACCAAAGAAGCAAGAATTCGCAGGAACTGAATCAATTTCCTTTGGATAAGACTGTTAAATTTGAATAAGCTTGAGGGCTACAGACATGGACAGTGCAACTAATGCTTTAAAGAAACGCCTTTTATAAAGACCCTGCAGTTGGTGACAGATGTCAGATTAGCAGACCCATATTTCCTTGCTCTCTCTCTACTCCATATTTCCATGTGCTGTATGCACTGGGGTTCTAATTAAAGGTGGCTCAGTATCAATGGCAAAATGTTTTGTGTGTGTGTGTGTGTGTTGTATCTCATCCCTGCACATCTTGTACACGGTTGTTGACACATCTAGGCGAGCGCCTGAGCCACTTGCTCACGTCACTGCCACTTCTGGTCCCTAAGCAAAGATATTTGTGCTTTGTTTTATTTCCCTACTTACCTTTTTCTTTAAAAAACAGTCACCCTTTTATCTTTTATGTTTCATCTTCTGACCTGCGCAGTGTCTTCTTCTTTCCCTACAGCCCACCACCTTTTGTGTGTTACAGTTTTTCGCCATGGGTTTGGCTCATTTCTTGAAACTGAGATGACATTCCTATAACTATAAGGTCATTTGGCCAAACATTCTTACAGTTCTGCACAACACTCCAGATAACCAGCAAAATGTCTTCAAAAACTGCTAAGAGGTGGTCTTGCCCGGGGAGTAAAACACTGTAGAACCGCCAATTAGCATGGTGTTCGTAAACTCTCCACCTACAAGCGGAGAAAAACTCCTCAATGGGATTGAGGAACTAAGAATATGGTGGTAGTAACACATTATGCATCCTTGGATGAGTGGTGGACCATGGCATGGTGAAAGTTCACATTGCCTCACACAATGACAAACTGTGGTAGGTGGGGCCTTTTCAGATGTGTGGCCGCACACATTGTAATATTTCCCTCTCACTGACCCGGGATGTCCACTGTGGCCCGTGGGCCAAGGATGTTTCGTCCGCGCCTGCGGCCCTTGGCCAGGTTGAAACCAGCCTCATCAACAAATAAGAGGATGTGAGGTGTTTCATTTCCATCCAATGCCATTATTCTCTACAAAAAATAAAAATAAAACCAACTCAGTCATATAGATGGGTCATACACAGCATCAGTATGTCCTTCACAAAGTCAATATAACCCTCTGCGGTGGTTCCAAACCTGGAGTACAGACCTAAGCAGGTAGTCAGTGTTCTGTTACAGGTCTTAGGCAAAATTCTGTGGTCAGATACTGTAAAGCTAGATTCCGAAGGTAAAGAGGATACTGAAAACCCCCGAAAATTGGAACCTCTGCATAGTGTAGTTATAGGCTATAATGATAAACAACAAATAATTTAAATTACCTGGTACCACAGTTCTTTCACTTTGTCCGTGTTCATATCCAATGCCCCCCTGTAGATAGTGTTTCATGGTCATTTGGTTCTTCTTTAGTACCTGGTCTATTGTCGATATGCTGATGGAGTTGACGTTTTGGAAGATGGCATTGTCTTGGAAGACTGCATCACGGACTAACTGTTAGATTGGACATCTGCGATGTGGAAAACTCGTTAGTCAAGACCTGACTTCACCTGTCACCTATTCACCTGACTGTCATGAATTTATGACATGTTCCAAAAAATGTATACTATATTGTATTATATCCTTAACTAATTTTGACAATTGAGCAGACTATTCTGCATATGATGACTTATACAAAGAAGTTGTGCTGACATGTTTTGAAGAGAATGACCATTAGACTGAGAACCAACTAATTGGAATAGATCGGCAAGATCGATTCATTTGGAAAATGTGCTAAATGTGGGCTGATTGTGTTAACTGTAGGTAAGTGTACATAACCATTTGCAAAGATGCACTAGACACTTGAGACATGTACAAAGCATTTGAAAAATTGATGAAAGTAATGAGAAATTCCATTCTGTGGTGACAAACTGCAAGTTGGTTTAGGGATTTGTCCATGTTGTTATGAGAATGTCATCTCAGTTTCAAAAAATGAGCCAAACAGATGGAGAAAAACTGTAAATGAAGCTTTTTCCATGTTGGAGAAATAAAATACGAAATGACTAAGCCACTGTCATGATGAGAAGTTGCACTGCTAACCTGCTATTAAGTTTGTTTACTGATTTAGAAAAGAAAAGTTTGCTTTGAACAAAACAGGAACCAGTCAGTATAATTATACAGAAATGACACGAGCCTTTTTAAAACTATAACAGCACTAAAAAGGATTACGGAATTACTCAATGAAACACAACACGGAAGCAGAGAGAGGACGAACTGCGTAATTAGACAATGAAGAAATATAACATGGTTTTGTTTTCATCTGGATTCTGGAACTCAATCTCAAATGTTTTACTCTTTGACAAAGAAAAGAAGAGAAAAAAATCAGTACAGCTACTGAGAATCTGTGCCTGGGGGATGCAACATGGTTGAAGTGATGTTCCCCATCTTTCTCTTACACTGATGAAAGACAGCTATCTCCACATAGTCCAGCAACAAATCAGACAACCACAGCAGACACACAGTTATCAGACATCTTTCCTTCTCTCTCTATCTTTTTCTCTCGGTACCCCCTTTTGCTCTCTCTCTCTCTCTCTCTCTCTCTCTTGTTCTCAGTGTGTGTATGTGTATGTCTATCTGAAAAGCTCAACTGTCAGATCAATCACAATGTTGCTTGCTGCTTAATAATTTGAGGCACAGAGCTGTCCCATTTTTAGGCCAGCAGTGTAACAGACAATGAGTCCTCACAGCTGACCAGTGCTATAGCCAGCTTCAGCTTGTGGCCACCCCACACAGAGAGCCATGCTCTTCATAGTAGCTGTTGTGGAACACGTGCCCTGCCTCCGTAACTTCAAAGAAGCTCTGGCTCAAACATGGTAATGATTTCAAAGACAACCCCTGCTGCTACTAGCTGGCTTGTCAGTGTCATCACACACTTCAGCCTGCTTTGATTGTGTGTGTGTGTGTATGTGTGTGTGTGTGTGTGTGTGTTTGGTTGGGTGTGTGCACACACCTGAATGTATGCCTAAGAAAAACATATTAAATGAGAGTGGGTGTTGAGAAATGATGGGCTGATGAAAGTGGGAAAGAATGTAGATGGCCGGGGCCTCGCTGACTACATTTGCATCAGTTTGATGTTTTTATGCATCTACTCCATAATCAGCATTTCATATATCCTGATATCAGTATCTCAATTTGCTTCCTCCTTTGACCCTTAAAACAATTTCCCAGTGATGGGGTTCTCAATTCGGCTTCAGCCCATCTATTTAGCAGCCACATGCACTGATGTACTGCATAAGATAAACACATGGTCTTTTAGCTTGGACAAAAGAGTGTGTGACTGATGATGACTGCAGGTATCATGATCAAACTAATGCTGTGCAATGGCCCCGGGGTGTGAGTGTGCTTCTGTATGTGTCTCTTTTGACTGACAGCCCAGTGCCCTAATAATGTTTTGTAGTACTGTGCATTTAATTTGAGAAGACATTTATAGCACAGGGGTAACACACTGAGGGTTTCTGGTGTGAGAGGCCATGCCAACAAAAATGACCATGCTAACATGCAGCTGAGCCTTTGATCTGAATGCATTTACAATTTTCAATTCATTTTACATTGTCAAATCCTTTCATAATCTTCATAATTGAAGCAGCTATACACATCTGGAATGATATCCTGTTCTTTCTTTTTGTATGGATGTTCTCAGTTTAATTTTTTTTTTTAAATTCCATTACAGTTCATGAATTGGTTGTGATAACAGAGCCATTTCTGGTAACACTTTATAATGTTACAGGCTATATACACATCCATAAAGGGTTTTAATGCATTCATGCTTTATAATGACTAATATAAGTATACACAAGTATGTATATATACTTATGACTGCCCTTATAAAGCATTAAAATGCTATGTTATAAGCTTTTACAACCTTAAAGGGGTCCTTTCATCGTTATGTTTATTCATATTTCTGTGTCGCCACTATGGTTGAATGCATTGTGCGTCATTTCTGTCAAAAATTATGTCCTAGTTCTCTTGCTTGACGCTGTTTTCTGTAAGCTATAACAGGTCTAGTGGTTGAACAACTGGCTTTTCCGGTGTCCCTCGTGAATATCCATGACGTGTCAATAAGGCACCTCTGATTGGGCAAAGTCGCTGTCTTTCGCTCACCTAGATTCTGTCCACTGTTCTTCCTCTGGGATGTGGGCTTCCCATACATGGCTCTGGGCGGGGCTTACAACCTAGTGACGTAGATAGGTTTAGCCTGCTCTGATCCGCTCGTTTTGGTTAGCTTGACCCTTCAATGACCAGTAAAACCATGAGGGTCGAATTTCATGTCTTGGAATGCTGCGTGCATATACTGCTTGTTGTGACCCACCACATTGTAAATAGAGCTACTCAAAGTGGTTTTTCGCGGAAGGACCCCTTTAAGTGACACCGTGCATTATAAAGCTATTTTCACCTCTTGCCGATAAGGTGAAAAAAGACAAAGAAGCTTTATAATGCACTGTGTCACTTAAACCTGTGAAGGCTTATAACACAGCATCATAATGCTTTACAAGTGCAGTCATGAGTATGTATAAATAGTTGTGTACACTTATACTGTGTTTGAAATGATAGTAAACATAATAGCGATGTAGGCATATGCACAGGTTAAACCTAACACAGACTTTCATCTCATGTCAAAAAATACAGCCAATACAGCGATTGCCAAGAACTAAATATTTCTCCTTTTTTATGTGTGCTCTACCTTTTTGATATCTGCAGTGTAATACCAGTAACACATGGTAAATGTTTGTCTTACCTGATTTAAATGAGCTTAACAAATTTTTAAATTACATAAGGTTCAAAGGTCTGAGATATCCATCTGTGTTATCAAGGCATGCAATATGTGTGGAATAACAGATTACTCATGGAATTCTGGAATTCTACATTAGTATTCCGGCCTGTGTCCTGTCAATGAAAAGCACCATGGCAAAAAGCCATAGCGCCTCTGAATGTAAACATAATTAAGCTGAGATCAAACATAAGAGTGAAAACCAGCCCAATCACAAGTGATGCGGGAGGGCATTTTTGATCATCCTTTCCAATTAGACCTGAATACATGATGCTTCCTGCCTCTTAAGTGATTTAGTGTAATGGGGAGTAATTAGTCAACTTGGAAGTACCTAGTTATTAATTAGTGTACACTAGGCTAATTTGGGAAACGGCATGCTTTTATTCTCGTATGATGTGTTTGTGTACCCTCTGTGCAAGCATGACCTTCATTCGTATTTGTCAGTTGTACTCGTTTTGAACATCAAGAGCTCACTACTCTTTGCTGGCAGCTCACAATGGAACTGTGGTCCAACTGTGTCAGCAGATCCGCCCAATGATGTTTCGATTGCGATGAAATCGAGGAAGTGGATGGATGCAGCTATCCATTCAGAATGGGCTCAGGCGGTGCCATGGCCAATTAGAATCTGCAGGCACAGTGTTAACCTGCCCTCCTCTAAGAGGCAAGCCCCCTATCTCTGCTACTATGGGAGGCCACATCAGCTCACTGCAATGCTCTGCTGTATGAGCACGGTGAAAGAGAGAGAGAGAGAATAAGAGCGAAAGTAAGGACATGAACAGGAAGTGAGAGAGAGAGTGGGAAAGAAAAAGAGAGAAAGAAAAATGAGAGAGAAAATCTGCTAATCTCCATCAGTGCTTCCGGACAGAGAGCTGACTCTAGCTGACCGTATGTTGGCACGAGTTATCTGGGGAAATCATGCAGTCTGGGACCTGGAAGGCCTGAATGTCTGCACCACGGCATCTGCTTGCCATTGATAAAGGGTCATCATAGTCACAGGTCCCCATGGACCACCTGAACTACCCGCCTTTGTGTCTGATCACCCAGCTGTATGATTAGCACAGAAAAGGAGAGGAGTAAAGATGAGGACGGTCTGGGGAAAGTTCAGTAAGAGTGTTAGAAGAGGAGAAAGGCCCCTATAGGTCTGGCTCTTTCTAGCTTTGCCAATCCTACTTAGATGGTAAGATTCTAAGGATGGATTCAACAAGCAACCTCACACTAGGAATGTGTAATATCTCTATCAATAAGAAATGTGAAACTATCCACATCACTTTTCCTTTCTATTAAATTACTGTGTGACTATTAAATGCTTTATAACCAAAATTACTGAAAAGAAAAGGAAAAAAGTTGTTTTCACCTTCACTGCTTCGCATTAAGTAAGATATTCAGTACAGACTCTTAGTCACAGCAACTTTCATAGAAAAAGACATTCATCATCAGCCATTAATTGAACCCAGGGGCAACTGCTGTCAAAGCTAACCACTGCACCACTAGTAATGATGACACTCAGAAAGGTGGTATCAACAGGATTGTGACTGGCAAATCAAAAACAAATAAAAAACTTTCTCTGCTGGTGCAAAGATAGCTGCTTGACTTGAATTGTGTGTTTAGTGTGGGGAATAGGAGCTGAAGACACATTAATATTGTGCTAAATATTTCTTTCATGAAGATGCAAACCAAAGGAAAATGATGTAATACTGTATATGTGAATTTTACCAAAACATCAGCAACACAGAGTACTATAGATCAGCATTAAACCTACAGTAGAATGTTGCTAGTAGGCTCATGAATTGTTTCACTGCATGTCTACACTGGGACCTAGAAGAGATTGCACACATTTGTTTAGTTTAGTAAAGTGTAGAGACACAGTAGATAGCAGAGGGATAGCAGAGAAGTGTAACTGTTGTCATCACCACAGTCGTTGTAAGAGGTGTCATATTTTCTTTCTGTTGGTGCATTTCTCAAATCAGAATTGAAAATTTAAAAACTACTCGTTCAATCTTCACATCATTGTGTCACTTGTGTACATCAAAAAGGCAGTTTCTCATTTCTTTAAAGTTGTAAATGCTTTGGTACATCCATGCAGATGATTATGTACAATTATCTGCTGTTTCCTACATTATTAATTGCTTATGTCATATTGATGAAATGCATTATCATAGGTCTCTGTTGAATAGTCTTACCCCCTACAACATTTAGGCATTATTTCATCAGATTAGTACAATTAAACCCAGTGGGGTCTGATTTTCAAACTGTGTTTTTAGCATCTGAACATGCTGCAAATATCACACCAAAATAACAAGCAACAATAAGGGAAAAAATAAAAGTAAAAAAAAAACACATCAAATCAATTAAAACAACTACACTGTGTTATAGGCATGTCATTCAACAAAAAATTAAAAGTGTCTAATGACACAAGCTTTTCTTGGGGGGTTTCCAAGGAGATACAACTCTGTGAGCGTATGTTGTGAAGACCCTGCTTGACTTGTAATAGTGAGTTTAGGTAATTTACTTTGTAATGATTTATAAATAAATAGGAGGCAGTGGCTTCCCTCCTATCATGGAGAGAAGATCAGCCAACATTCTGGTAAAAGTTATAATTCAAAAACCATCACCATTACAGTTTTTCTCCATGGGTTTGGCTTATTTCTTGAAACTGAGATGACATTCTTATAACTATAAGGTCATTTGGCCAAATATTCTTACAGTTCTGCGCAACACTCCGGCAAAATGTCATATGTCTCCAAAAACTGTTCATTCATTCTTCAAAATAAAGTCCATTTCCCATTTAAATAGTCAACACCATAACAATTACACAGATCCTTCTCAATTGCTTTGGCTCATTGTCACTCATTCAGTACTTTTGTCAAAATTAACTGGATGGTTCAGCACAACTACACGGATCACCTGCAAATTCTCATATCTCTCCCAAAACAGTTTACCCATGTGTCAAAACTAAATTTCCTTCTCAAATAAATAGTCAGTGCCCCCAAAATGCATTGTCCCTTTGGCATTGTGTAAGCACTGCAAGTCAAAATGCTTGGACATTTTGTCATTATGGCTACACCACAGCTACACCACACACACTGCACTCATTCTGCTAAGGAAATTGTAACTATTTTTATTCACACATAAAGTAAATGTCACGCATTAGAGAACCTAAAAGGAAAATGTATACAGTATTCTGTAAAAAAAAAGTCAAGAGGTGGTCTTGCCCAGGGAGTAAAACACTATAGAACCGCCACTTAGCATGGTGTTCGTAAACTCTCCACCTGCAAGCGGAGGAAAAGTCCTTAATGGGATTGAGGAACTGAGAATTATTCTCACATTATGCATCCTTGGATGAGTGGTGGACCATGGCACGGTGGAAGTTCAGATTGCCTCACACAATGACAAACTGTGGTAGGTGGGGCCCTTCGAGACCCCTCTCATTTTCGGGGACTAAATCCATATAAAGACAGTCCAGGAAAAGGAGGAGCTTCTGGGTGCTGTACAGGCCCAAGCTTGCAATGTGTGTGGCCACACCATTTTCAGATGTGGCCGCACACATTGTAATATTTCCCTCTTACTGACCGGGACGTCCACTGTGGCCCGTGGGCCAAGGATGTTTCGGCCGCGCGTGTGGCCCTTGGCCAGGTTGAAACCAGCCTCATCAACAAATAAGAGGATGTGAGGTGTTTCATTTCCATCCAATGCCATTATTCTCTACAAAAAATAAAAATAAAACCAACTCAGTCATATAGATGGTCATACACAGCAGTAATATGTTCTTCACAAAGTCAATATAACCCACTGCAGTGGTTCCAAACCTGGAGTACTGACCTATGCAGAGGTACTGCAGGTAGTATTTGACACAAAGAGAAGGGAGAAATACTGATGACAGTGTTCTTTTACAGTTCGTAGGCAAAATGCTATGGTCAGATACTGTAAAGCTGGATTCCGAAGGTAAAGAGCATTCTGAAAACCCCCCAAATTTGCAATCTCTGCATAGTGCATAACTGCATAGTGTAGTTATAGGCTACAATGATAAACAACAAATAATTGAATTACCTGGTACCACAGTTCTTTCACTCTGTCTGTGTTCCTATCGAATGGCACCCTGTAGATAGTGTTTCATGGTCATTTGGTTCTTCTTCAGTACCTGGTCTATTGTCGATATGCTGATGGAGTTGACATTTTGGAAGATGGCATTGTCTTGGAAGACTGCATCACGGACTAACTGTTAGATTGGACATCTGCGATGTGGGACCTGATTTCACCTGTCACCTATTCACCTGACTGTCATGAATTTATGACATGTTCCAAAAAATGTATACTATATTGTATTATATCCCTAACTAATTTTGACAATTGAGCAGACTATTCTGCATATGATGACTTATACAATGAAGTTGTGCTGACATGTTTTGAAGAGAATGACCATTAGACTGAGAACCAACTGGAATAGATCCGCAAGGTCTATTCATTTGAAAAATGTGCTAAATGTGGGCTGATTGTGTTAACTGTAGGTAAGTGTACATAGCCATTTGCAAAGATGCACTAGACACTTGATACATGTACAAAGCATTTGAAATTTGATGAAAGCAATGAGAAATGCCATTCTGTTGTGACAAACTACAAGTTTGTTTGGGGATTTGTCCATGTTGTTTTGAGAATGTAATTTCAGTTTCAAAAAATGGGCCAAACCGATGGAGAAAAACTGTAATACATTTCTGATGTCATGTGAATCACACTATCTTGATTTAGAAAAACGCATGAACTTAGTTTTAAATGCATTTAAAACCAATCTGAAACTTTTCAAGGATTTCTGGACATGGTTAAAAGCACATTGAAGACTTGATACTGTTTGCTCTTATCGATACAGAATTGTATCATCTGCATAAAAATAAACTTTACAGTGGTTTAGTTATACACAGAACCTTGTGGAACACCATTTCTTAGCCTTAATGCCTCTGACATCAATCCAGTCACATTAACACATTGTGTTCTGTTATAGAGATAATCATAAAACCATTTAGAGGAAACGTCATCAAAACCCAAAAAGGGGAGTTTTTCAAGAAGGAGAACACGATGGACAGTGTAAATCTTTGATAAATCAATAAACAAAGCTGTGCAATGTTTCTTAGAATCCATAGCAGTGGCTATGTCATTTGCAACAACTGTAGCAGCTGTAATTGTGCTGTGGCCAGCACTGAACCCAGATTGATATGGACTTAAAATGTTATTAGAAGAGAGAAAGAAACCAATATTTCTTTTACAAAGGACTTTGGCTAAGCATGGTAACTTGGAGATCTGTCGATAATTGTTTAAATCATTTACATCTTCTCCTTTACGTAGAGGGATGACTAATGCTGGCTTTAGGAATAGAACCAGAGAAAAGTGATGCATGGTGTTTAGGGCTGGGAACAATCACCAATTTGCATCGGTAAGTCGATATGAACGATATGAACGTTGCCATTGCATCAACGGCAAAATGTCTGCTTCAGTTAAAAATTCAAATGAACTCGAGATGTATCCCATCTAAAATGTCGGCATTGATGAAATTGAATATTATCTATTATTATAACTTTTAAAAAACTTGTTTATTTCTGGTTTGAGTTCTCTCTGCAGCCGACATTGGTTAATTTAGCCCGACTCTCATCTTGCACGACAGGCGGTGCCAAGCAAACAGCAAGCTTTCTTTGAATCAGACAGAGGCAGCCAGCCAGAGACTAGCTAGCCTGGTAGAAGCATGAAGGAAGAACCTGAAGTAATACACTCACTGGTTGGCTAGTCAAATGTGTGGAGAAGTTTAGGCTTTTATAAGTTTTACAAGCTGGATAAATCAAATGCGATATGTAAATTGTGCTGTGCCATGGTTAAATACACAGGGAGCATAACAAACTTAACTACTCACCTGAAGTGGCGACATAACTTAAATGTTTCCCAATCCCCCTCAACTTCAGCTAGCGGTGATGGTACTAATTCACCTGGTGAGCAAAATAGTAGCCCTATTCCACAGTTTTTCCACTTGCGACTGCCCAGTAATTCCATTCGATTGAAAGCCATAACAGAAGCCATATCTTTCTTTATATGCAAAGACATCCAGCCTTACAGCATAACAAGGAATGACGATTTCAAACACCTCCTTGAAGTCTTGGAGCTAAGGTATAGCATACCTAGCCTGTTAAACCAGCCCCTCGTACTTCACTTTGTTTTGTACAGAGCAATTGTATATTTCATTTGTTCACTTGTAGTCGATCTGTGGATGTAGCTCGGCAATGGTAGTGGAGAGCTAAGTAACCAAGGCCATTCAGTCTGTTGTGGCAATGCCTTAAAATAACGAGGAATTACAGTCGGAGCAAAAAGAATGTTTTATTTGTGGAAGAGACATTTTGGGTTTACTCCCCACAAGGTAGGAAAAAGTTTAATCTTCCAGCTTGCTCCGTTAGTTGTTAGTTTGTTAGTTTCTGGAAAGCTTCATAACTTTCTTCACAATCTGGCATAATGCATATGTCACGATTACATTAACATTTGGGTGAAGGCAGATTCAATTGTTTTGAATTTCAGCAGAGTCCACACCTTCAGGAAGAAAAGACCTTCTCAATACAGCAGTTCCAGACCCTCTGTACAAAACAAAGTAAAGTACGAGGGGCTGGTTTACCTGGCTATAGCATACATGATGGGAAGGTTTTTATTGACCAGGATAATTCCTAGTCTGTACGACAAAGTAAGACAAGATGTAGTCGATTCAATGAGCCATGCACAGAGGGTAGCAATAACGGTTGATGGTTGGACTTCTTGTGCCACAGACTCTTATATCACCATTACGGCACACTATGTAGATAATGTGTGGGACTTACAGGCTAACATCCTACAAACATGAGTGTTTAATTAATCTCACACAGGGGTTAATTTAGCAGTGTTGCTGTCCTCTGCGAGTGGAACATCACAGATAAAAATCCAGCATTAGTGTATGTAGTATAGTTATGAAAGGCGAGCTACGGAGGCCGGGAAGTCAGTTAGGCAACTACCAGGCAAGCAAGCCATGTGATGTAAAGAGGGTTCGGAAATAAAGGAAACTAAAAGAAGACAATATGTTTCATTATTGACCAACACTACATTTATGGCGACGAGGATAAACAAGAATTCACGGACATTGAAATGACAGAAGGACGACACATCTAACCTTCCAAAGCAACTTTAAAACTTTTGGATCTGACTGGATTCCGCTAGCAGAGTTAGCTAAGTTATTTGGGAGCGGCGATGGAAGACGCTGGAAATGTCGCCGCGGCTGGCCATGGTCATGGAGGTGTACCCTCTTCGTCTGGCCCAAGAACGACACCTTGACAAGTTCAGCAAGGTGGGAACACGATAGCACAAATATCAATACCCAACCCTTTGAATATGGGAGCTGCAGATCTGTACACAGAATACAAGCTCTGGATGGACTGGATAGCCAGCGGATCCATACGTAGCACGGATGAGGTGAGGAGAGCTACTTTGCTACATTGTATAGGGACTTGCCAAACTAGACGGTCCGAAAGATACATATCAACAGACGATAACCGTGCTAGACAAATACTTTACTCCACGCAGAAATGTTGTGCTTGAGAGGCATAAATTCAGACAGAGAACTCAGTCTCCAGATGAGACTATAGATGCCTATGTCAACGCACTCAGAGAACTGGCCAGATCGTGCGATTTTGGGGCCTTAGATATGATATGTGACTCACGTTGGAGAGAACGCTTACAGTAGCAAGAGTTTTTGAAGCTGCACAAGCAGAAGCCAAAACACTGTCAGACAGCACTAGACAAAAGGATAGCATTGTCAACTTCACTAAAGACAGGCGCACACAGCATCAACGGTCTGAAAGCAGAGGCGCCCGTCGGGAAAGATGAGAGTGACAACGAAGATAATGCGTGCTACAGATGCGGAATGACTAACCACAAGGCGGATGACTGCGGAGCCAGAACAGCTAAATGCATGTACTGTAAGCAAGTGGGACATTATGCTCGAGTTTGCAGAAAGAAGAACTATGCTACAGCGCAAGAGGCTAGTAAGAGCAACACTAATTCAAAACAAAGAAAATCAGAGTCAGACAGAACCAAATCAGAGAAACTAAGAAATGTGGATGAATACAGCTCAGACAATTCTGATGAGTTTGTTTATTCAGTCGATCCTGAGGGAAAGGAACCAATTCAGATTAATGGACAAAGAGTGAAAGTGGTAATAGACACAGGAAGTAGCAGAAACTTCATATCCGACAGCCTTTGCAATAGACTGTTCAAAACAAACACAAAGCTGAAAACGACAACGAAAAAGTTTTATGCATATTAGCAGAAAACATCATTGCCATGCATTGGATTTTTCGAGGCAGATCTCTGCTGGAATGGAAGCAGAATAAAGAATGATGTCTATGTGATCAGAGGCGATGTTGAGCCACTTTTAGGAAGGATGTCTAGCTTCCCATTGAAAATACTGAACAAAAGAGAGATAGTCAAGGCAGTTAAACAGTCTCAAAGATTTCAGAACCTGTTTGAGGAATATGGAAAGCTTTTCACAGGATTAGGAAATGTCAAAGGATATGCACACAAAATAACCGTGGATAAATCGATAGCACCGGTGGCACAGAAATTAAGACAAATTCCATATCACATGAAGGAAGCTGTAAACCAAGAATTAGACAAAATGCTTGAACAAGGTATAATTGAAGAAGTGAATGAAGGATCTGAGTGGGTTTCGAATCTACTGCTTACACCAAAAGAAACACAGCGGAATTGAGGCTCTGTGCAGACCTTAGAGAGGTGAACAAAGCTGTGATTAGAGAAAGGCATCCGGTACCGACTGTTACAGTTTTTCTCAATTGGTTTGGTACATTTCTCACATCAGAATTGAAATTCTCAAAAGTTCTTGTTCAATTGTCACATCATCATGCCATTTGTGCAGATGAAAAAGGCAGTTTCTCATTGCATTGAACAAATTGCAAATGCTTTTGTCCATCCATGCAAATGATTGTGTACAATTCTCAGTTTTTTCGTACATTATCAATAGCTTTTGTCATGCTATTCAAAATGCTTTGTTATAGGAATCTATCAAATAGTCTCTTTCCCCAAAACATTTAGGCTATAGTTCATCATATAAGTCTTCACATGCAAAATGATTTACCAAGCCATCATAACATGTCAAGCATATATACATTTCCATAAGACATTTGTCTGTAAATATGATCTAAATTGGTAAATTCCTCCCAGGTGAATCTAGACTTTCTCTAATGAAAAGAGTTGATCAACCAATGATCAACCAGTTTTCTGAATGAGCTCAAGGGAGCATTTTATGAACAATCTACTGGGGAATATATAGGTAACCAGAGCACAATAGAAAGTTACAATGTCTGACAATGGAAGGACAACAGCCAAGAAAAAGGAGAGGAAGAGGGGTGAGGCTGCGTGGTAGGAAGTAGGAAGAGGAAGAGGAAGAATGTCAATGTTTGCCAATAAAGAAGTCATTCTGTAAATGTGAATCTTGTCTTTTCCAATCAATCTTACACATATACATTATATGAGGTCAAATGTACAACACTTGTCATCACACCTAAACCACATTTTACATCAACATGTCCCTTCAAAGTGCACTATTCAATTGCCAACATGACTAATGAATTTGACTGTCTTATCCGTACACAATGACACAATGATTAAACATTCTGATGGCACTGACAAGTATATTGACACAAAAACTTGCTTTTGAGGGATGGACTAAGGATTTTGAGCAAGAGACTGGCTTTTGCAGGTGATCCACGGTGTTTTGCTATTTGTTCAAACTGTTTTGAGAAATGCACTTGATCTTCTGCAAATTGCAAGAATGATTCGAAAAATGTACCAAAGTGATTGAGAAAAACTGTAATAGCATTCTACAAGCAGTACAGGGATCTAAAGTGTATGCAAAATTGGATGCAAGGAAAGGCTTCTGGCAAATTGACTTAGACCCAGAGTCAGGACACCTGACCACATTCATTACACACAGAGGCTGCTACAGGTACAAAAAGGTACCTTTTGGATTATCCTCAGCACCAGAGGCTTATCAGAAGGCTATGAATTCTTTGCTTAGTGGCATGCCTGGAATTGTGTGCTACATGGATGACATGGTTTTATATGCAGAGGACGAGGAACAGCTGGAAGAGAGACTGAGGAGTGTGTTCAAAAGATTTCAGGAGAGAGGATTGACACTTAACAAAGACAAATGTGTGTTAGGATTGAAACGAATTGAAATACTAGGCCATGTGATTTCAGGAGAAGGAATAAAACCAGATCCAAGAAAAGTGGAAGCTATTAGCAAAGCACCAAGACCTGAGAACATTGCACAACTATGCTCATTCCTAGGCACATGTGGATTTTTTATGAAGTTCATACCGGATTATGCAAACCTGTCAGAACCACTCAGACGATTGATGCGAAAAGGTGAAGAATGGCAGTGGACCACAGAGACTGAAAAGGCCTTTAAAGACATGAGAAAAGCAATGGTAAGGCAACCATGCCTAGCTTACTTCAAGTTGGATGCACCGACCACTGTAATCGCAGATGCCAGTCCAATAGGATTAGGAGCTGTCCTACTTCAGAAACAGTCCAATGGACAAAACAAACCAATAGCATATGCCGGTCGCTCACAGAAAGACACTATTCACAAATTGAATGAGAGGCTCTTGGATGCGTCTGGGCCGTAGAGCACTTTAGAACATACCTATGGGGAGGCAAGTTTACCTTACAAACAGATCATAAACCACTAATCTACATGTTCAATCCAGAAAACAATGTTGCCATCGCGAATTCAAAGACTAGGGATGAGACTCCACCCATTTGAATACAAAATAGAACATGTGGTAGGCAAGGCACATTCTTTCAAAACTAATTGATTGCAGTCCGCTTGTCTCACGTTAGTTTCCCTTTAGGAATTACAAGTTACTCTACTCTACTGCTACGGTTCTTTGCCCATGTAGCGACAATAAATGTCACATCATGCACAAATGTGATACAGTACATTAATAACAAAAGGCAGGGATTTAGATATGTTACTTCAAGATTTCCTTTGGCTTTATTAATATAAATTATAAGACATTTTTACCAAAAGCATGCCTGTACTTGCAAACAAGTAACCACGATTCACTTACAAACCAAGTTTAACTTAATCACACATATATTTCAGGCAAATAGCGTCTTCACGCATGATATACAATGTTTTTGATTATTTACTTTCCACCAGTAAACCAATTTTGCCCCCTGTTCGCGTTTCTGAGGTGACAGTTTTTCCTTTTCCCTTTTTGTGCGTAGGCATGGGTGAGGTGCGTGTAGGTGTGCGCATTTTCCTCATCAAGGTTGCTTTTTAAAGATAGTGGCATACGCGCTCTTTAGTGCATGTTATGAATTAATTGTCATAAACTCGGTCATCATCAGCCTATCTGCCCTACCTTTTTTTCTACCCACGAGCCGCTACTGGGATTGTGCTGCCCAAAAGCAAAATAAAGCAAGCCATGAACATAGCACATGAAACACATCAATGAGTAGTGCGGACAAAACAGTTTCTGAGAAACAAATTCTATTGGCCAAACATGGATATTTATATTGAGAGACTGATTAGAAACTGCAATGCATGCGTGGTGAACCAACCTCTGCATGAATATCAACCGCTCCAGCCACTAGAGTTACCCCCAAAGCCGTGGACAAAATTAGGTGTAGATTTAGTAGGCCCAATTGACAATAAGCATATACTGACAGTCATTGATTATTACACATCTTACCCAGAAGCAGTTGTTTTGTCAGATATATCATCACATCATTGGACAACTGATGAAAATATTCGATATTTTCGATTTCGATACCCCCTAGAGGTAGTGACTGATAATGGCAGGCAATTTGTGTCCAATCTGTTTGATTCTTTTGTGGAACTTGTGGAATCAAACATATCCGGGCATCCCCTTATTACCCAAAGAGTAACAGCAAAATTGAGCGCTTTCATCGTTACTTGCAGAAAGCCTTCAGGGCATCTGCATGTGAAGGAAAGACCTGGACGGAAGAACTGTCAAAGATCCTTATGGCACAACCACCTACAGAGCTTTAGGTGAGACCCCAGCCTGTCTCATCTTTGGGAGGGATATGCGCACCAAACTACCTCATTGGGAGGAGGAAGAAAATGAGAACAGTGACATCAGAAAGCATCATGACGAATAAAAAAACAAAAAAATGAAAGAGTATGCTGACAAGAAACATGGAGCAAAAGAACACAGTTTTAAGATTGGTGACATTGAGTGCGTTCACATGGACAAGTCGAAACCGATTGGAACTGGTTTGGGATCGTACCGGCTTCATGTGAACGGAGATACGACTGGTTTGGAATTGGTTTTCGTAAACCAATTGCGACGCCAGGCCTGGGCTGTTTCCAAACCACTTGGACTGCCATGTGTACGGGGATCGGATTGGTTTCGGGTATTGCGCATGTATCAACGAAATAAAAAACGCAGTTTGTTCCTTCATACGGACTTTCTAACACAGCAGAATGCACAACACGTACGTGAATGCGTCAAACTCCTGGAACACCATGTTTGTATGCCGCCAGAAAGTTTGTTTATTGTCTTTATTTAGTAGGAACAGTGCAGAGCCCATAGAAGATGTGCCAGAGTATTACGTTTTTGTTTAGACCACCTTATTGTTTAAGTGGGTAATAATATCAGGTGAAAGGAGGAGGCTATGTAAATACATTTGCACTGACTGACTCATTAGATTTTCTTTAGCCACTGTTTTGCGATGTGGAATAACCGGAATGAGAGGTGAAAAGTTCAGTCTCCTCTACGTGTCGTCTGTATGCACTGTAGGCATATGTGTGCAGTGCTGTAGTCTGCTGTTGCGTATCTTACCTACGTAGCAGCTTTGTTGTGGGCAAATGTTTACTCGTGTTATGTCCATTATTTTAGTTATGTGTCGTTAGTCGCGTTATGTCCAACATTGTAGCAGCTAGCATTGTAAATCTTATCAGCCTGGGTCGTCATGGCTGGGTCGGCACGGTTTGACCGATATCTTTGGCATTTTTTGCCCAAACAACACGAAACTTGGCACTGCATACACTGATAACATTATGATGACGCCCTCCAAATTCGAGATCAAACGGGTGAGTGGTTCAAGAGTTATGCATGGAAGAGACATTCCTTGCATTAAAAGATAATAATAGAAAGATAGAAGTTGACTACAGCGCCCCCACCTAGCGTAGCGGAAAGGGCCGGGTCTCTGCCCGAATCCGCTTAGACGAACTGCATGTGAACAAGGATCTGGGGACAGACCACCCGTTGGGAAACAACACCCAAACCAAACCAATCCCACCATGTGAACGCAGTCATTGTATACATTGCAAACCCGGAAAACAGCAAGTTGGATTCAAAGTACAAAGATGTGCGCTATGTCATATTGAAAAGGACATCTGACACTTCTTTTAAGCTAGTCAATACTGAAAATGGATCTTATGTGAACAGGAATGCCAAGCACCTCCGACATGCACCCATGCCAGTGGAGGTCAGCATCCCAGAACCAGAAAATCCGGAGGTTGACATAACAGTACCCGAGGATACACTACAGCCCATACACCTGCCAACTGCAGAGATGCCACCAGAGACAGTCACTGTCCCAGAACCAATACCGCCATATGAACTTACTACCAGATCTGGGACGGTTGTCAGGAAACCAGCTCGCTACAGAATGTAGTATTGGGAAAAAACAAAAAACAAAAAAAATTGTGTTGCAAGTTACTGGAATTTACTTTTGCTTTGTATAGTTAGTGATCATTTAGAAGCATTGAAATTATTATGAGATTAATGTTGAAATGTTTTAGGTTATCAGTTAAAATCTACAAGGAAAGGAAATGTAGTATAGTTATGAAAGGCAAGCTACGGAGGCCGGTAAGTCAGTTAGGCAACTACCAGGCAAGCAAGCCATGTGATGTAAATAGGGTTCAGAAATAACGGAAACTAAAAGAAGACAACATGTTTCATTATTGACCAACACTACAGTGTATATGATAGTGGCTGGGGCTGGCACAGACGTAGAGACACACACATTAAATTTGGCCTCTCAAAACGTTGGACAGGGTGTCTGAACTGTTAGTGAAGGTGAGGAAAGTGGTTACATACACTACCAGTCAAAAGTTTTAGAACACCACACATTTTCCAGTTTTTTTACTGAAAATTCAGTTAATTGTGTCATTGCACTCTAAAAATGAAAGCACAGAACAAATAAGCAATTTAAGTTGGAAAAAAAATCATGAAATAAATTTATAAACCAAAATGTATTATACATTTTTGACTCATCAAAGTAGCCACCTGAGCATACTTGTGGCATTCTTTCTGCAAGGGAAATCAAATATTCTTCAGAAAGTTCTTCCAAAGGTTGTTGCAGAAGTTCCCATAAATGTGTGCCACTTGTAGGTTGCCTGACTTCACTCTTCTGTCCAGTTCTTCCCAAACCAGCTCGATGGGGTTTAAGTCTGGAGATTGTGCTGGCCACTCCATGTTTTCAAGCTTACCATCTTGTTCTTTTTTTCCTGAGGTAGTTTTGGCATAGTTTGGACTAGTGTTTTGGCTCATTTTCTTGCTGTAGGATGAACCTCTGACCAACTAGGCGCATACCAGAGGGCATTGCATGGCGCTGCAGAATGCTGTGGTAGCCATGTTGGTTGCTTGAAGTTGTTGTCCTGTGAGCTGCCTATCACACAATTTGTTAACTCTTAGAGACATGTTCTCTGATTCAGTTGTGGCTTTGGGTCTGCCAGACCACTTCCTGTCAGTTTCCCCCAGCTTTTGACTGCCTTTTGATGGTGAAGAAAACTGTACTCACTGACACCTTGACTTTCTTTTGCATTATTGTCCTGTAGGAAAGACTAACACTATACTAACAGTATTATTATGGTCTGTCTCTCTCCCAATGTTAATTTCCTCTTTCTTGCCATTTTTGTAGCATTACACTACTTTCTGTTCACCTGATGCTGCTGAGGGTCTGGTACCACAGTGTGTGTTTCAACACTGCTTTTATACCAACATTGGGTGTTGTAAGTAATCAAGAAAAGTTGGAACACCTATAGGAATTAGTAGCACTAGCTGTCAAGGCTGATTTAACCTTCATTGCTGCTAATCATGTAACTAACTTTGTGTTCCCTGAAAAAGGCCTTTTTTGTATAATTCTGAAATGTACACTATTTTTCGGTTTTACGTAACCAATTTTTTTACCTCTGGCTGTTCAGTATGTACCTTTGTACCATTTTAGGGTATTCACTTTCACTACTTGATTTGCAATAAATAACTGGAAAAATTAGGGTGTTCTAAAACTTTTGACCAGTAGTGTATTTCCATGAAAGCCCATAAGCAGCTGAAAATTTGCCGGATATACAGTCCCAGTAAAACCTGCCCAACCGTAAGCTTATTCATGATGTTTTCACAAGATGGAACAGCTCCCTGGAGCGACAACCTGGCCTTTCGAACGCTTTTCAGGAGGATGAAGAGGGCAGAAGGCCTAGCTGCAGCCAATGTGAGTAAGGATGACATGAGTCATTAAGCTAATGTCCCCTCTGAAAGTGGCCACAACACTTTTAAGGTAAGAACAAAGCCCTGCTATTTCAATGATCGCCCCAATACAAGCTAAACTCCACAAACATTTCTCTGAAGACAACAGCGACCTGTCAGTCATTGCAGATATGAAGCAACAGTTCAGATTTTTTTGGCCGTTACTTGGAACTCAAAGAACAATACATCAGCCATTTGACTCACGCTTTAAAGACCTGACTTTCTTTGATGATGTCAACACCAGAGACCTCATCTTCATGAAAATAACAACAGAGGTGGTTAAGATGAATGAAAAGGTATACTGATGTTTTTTATTTTTATTTATTTTACCTCTCTCTCACTCATTCACTGTCTCTCTCTCTCTCTCTCTCTCTCTCTCTCTCTCTCTCTCTCTCTCTCTCTCTGGAGGTGACAGAAGCCCGAACAGAAAGGAAGAGAGAGATTTGTTTTGACTGTGCAAGGAGTAATAGACTAGAATAATCATTGTTAAACGCTGTGTGTGAGTGTTTGTTGTGTTGACAGCTCTTATTTTTCAACACTAATAATCTCATCTCATTTTTTCCATAGATGATGACGCCTGGCTCTCTCCCAAAAAGAAGACAATCCTGGACCAGCTGTTTGGAGAGTTCCTCACCACAAGCGCACCAATGAAGACTGTACGGGAGAAAGCTAAGGATGAGATTTTGAAATAGGTAGTGATGTGTTGCAGTGGTGGAAAAAGCAGGTTGATCTACCACTGCTTTCAGCGTTGGCTAAAAACTACTTGTCCATACCAGCAACTACTGTATCTTCTCAGCATGTCTTTAGCACAGCAGGGGATATTGTTACTGCCCAAAACAGTCTCCTACACCCTGATCATGTTGATCAATTGATATTCCTAAAAAACTTGAAAAAGAAACATCTTGGGTAAATGTTTTTAGTATTCAGTATTCAGAATTCAGTAGTCTAAGCTGCCAGATAGGGACTGTTACTGCCTTGTTGCTTAGCAATATGCTCTTTTCTTCATAATTTTCAAGCATTTTGCAGAAGATGCAATGTGTCCCTGTGTTAATGTTTTTTGTTAATTTATTTGTTATTACAGTGGATGGAATCCACTATCTTAAAATCGCCCGGCTTCTTCTTTGTATTAAAACTTATTCTTTTTGCCTTATTTAAGGTTTTTGGTAAAGGTTATACTCACACTACATCGCATTGTGTTGAAATGAAATGAAATCATACTGTATCGCACTGTATCGTACTCGGTGGGAGAATCATATTGTATCTTATCACTGGTAAATTCATGAATCGTTAATGTATCGAATGTATCAAAGTCTGTACTCAATGAGCTTTTCATACAATTTAGAGTTTCACACTGCATGCAGAACTTCAGTTTGGCTTAAGAGCCTAAATGAAAAGGAAGAGTTATCATTTTAGGATGTAAAACTCTCTTTAATATATTTACAGTTTTTCTCAGTCGCTTTGGTACTTTTCTCACAACACTATTAACATTTGCGCAGCATTTAGTGCATTTCTCAAAACAGTTAGTGCAAACTGCAAAACCTAGTGGATAACCTGCAAAAGCACGTCACTTGCTCAAAATGGATAGTCAATTCCTCAAAAGCAAGTATTCATGTCAGTGAAACTGCCAGTGTCATCAAAATGAGAAGTCTTGACATCATGTTTATGAACAAGATAGTCAAATGGCTTTGTCATGTTTTTATTATGACAATTACTTCTCTTAGTGTTTTCCAATGCAGGAAAAAAAGGTTAGAACTCATTGACACTACCTGAAAATGCTCAAGACAGCACTATACACTACCTGTACAGCCATTTTACGTAAAACTACAGTAAACAGTACACGTTGCTGTAGGTAGGGGAGTGAGTACAAGACACTGAATACGTACATTTCCTATTTTTACTGTATATGCTCTTTGCAATTCTACAGCATTGTGCAAAAGAAAAATACAATACAGTCACTTATTTAGAACAAACATAAGGAACACCCTTTTGGTAGAGCTGTGCACAAATGTGAACAACATACGTAACAGTACATATTGTAACTGAAAATAGGTAAATCATTCTGGCACATGCAGACGTTCCTGTCTGTCTAGCCATATATTTTCATCTACATCACAACGGATATCATCCCTTGCAATGCAGCAAGAAAAGTCTCTCCTGGAGTGGTAAATCCACCATCTGCATGACTCTGCTGCAGCAAAGCAGACCATTTACAGTGCTGAACATTAGAGTATACATACAAGACATGTTTTACCTGTACATACTGGTGACGGTTGAACTAATAGTTATGAGAATTTACATTCTGATCTGAGAAAAGCACCAACGCAACTGAGAAAAACTGTAATAATTCACACACCTCCTTGTGAGTAAAAGCTTAAGTTCACCTGAGAGCAACTGTTCAATTTAGGAGACATTTCCAGCAAAAAAAAATATATAAAGAAAGGTATGAAATTTGCTTGACAGAATTTGATAACTAGTTCAACAATTTTGTATGTAATGACTCAAGCAATAAAACTAAGACTATTAGTTTTATTGGGAATGACTATTCAGCATCCACAAGTATAGTTCATTTTGACTGACATGACATAAGCAAATGAAAATGTTAAAAAACAACATTGTATTGTATAAAAGCAACTGACACATGTCCAAAAGCATTTGCAATTTGTTCAGAGGAAGGAGAAATTGCTATTATGAGGTGCACAAATGACTAAATGTTGTGGAGGTTGAACTAATAGTTATGAGAATTTACTTTCTGATCTGAGAAAAGCACCAAAGCAACTGAGAAAAACTGTAATGCCCTGGTCTGGGGCAGTGGTCTAGGCCTTGTGACAAATCCACACCACTAAACTCATCAAACATGGTGCCACACTTAATAAAGTGATCATTAAAAGCATTACAGATCTCTTGTTTTCCTGTATAACTTTGAAATCCACCATAACCTGTTGTGGGAATGTATGTGATGGAATACCTTTGAGTTATTACAGTTTTTCTCAGTCGCTTTGGTACTTTTCTCACAACACTATTAACATTTGCGCAGCAGTTAGTGCATTTCTCAAAACAGTTAGTGCAAACTGCAAAACCTAGTGGATAACCTGCAAAAGCACGCCACTTGCTCAAAATGGATAGTCCATTCCTCAAAAGCAAGTATTCATCTCAATGAAACTGCCAGTGTCATCAAAATGAGAAGTCTTGAACCATTGTTTATGAACAAGATAGTCAAATGGCTTTGTCATGTTTCCACACAGTTATGACAGTTACTTCTCTCAGTGTTTTCCAATGCAAAAAAGGTCAGAACTTGTTGACACTACCTGGAAACGCTCAAGGCAACACTATACACTACCTGTACAGCCATTTTATATAAAACTACAGTAAAGTTACACGTTGCTGTAGTTAGGGGAGTGAGTACAACACACTGAATACGTAAATTTCACATTTTTACTGCATATGCACTTTGCAATTCTACAGCATTGTGCAAAAGAAAAATACACTACAGTCACTTATTTAGAACAAACATAAGAAACACCCTTTTGGTAGAGCTGTGCACAAATGTGAACAACATAACAGTACATATTTTAACTGAAAATAGGTAAATCATTCTGGCACATGCAGACATTCCTGTCTGTCTGGCCACATATTTTCATCTACATCACAATGGATATCATCCCTTGCAATGCAGCGAGAAAAGTGTCTCCTGGAGTGGTGAATCCACCGTCTGCATGACTCTGCTGCAGCAGAGCAGACCATTTACAGTGCTCAACATTAGAGTATACATAGAAGACATGTTTTACCTGTACATACTGGTGACGAATCTCCTTTACTCTTTCACTGTTCCTGAATGGAAATGGAACTTTGTACATTTGTTTTATTCACATCTGATTTTTCTTGAGCACTCTGTCAATTGTTGCAATTGACAGAGATTCAATATTGTCAAATACATTGTTAACGCTTTTTTCAAACGTATTGCATTGTTTGCAATCACCATTGCACAAATGGCTTTCTCTTGCTACAGGGTAAAAAGGGACCGTCTTCCATTTCTGCGAGGTTGTCTTTCAGTCCTATGTGGTGCAGAGTAAAATTACAGTAATGTACAGTAAACAAGATATTATGAGACAGTGGATTACTGTCCAATAATGTACTCTGTTCTCCCTACAACATTTTTGAATGATTGAATTCACAGTGGTTCTTCCAATATTTGGTTGCACCCTCCGACCAGCCTCCGCGATTGTGAGGTGCACAAATGACTAAATGTTGTGGAGGTTGAACTAATAGTTATGAGAATTTACATTCTGATCTGAGAAAAGCACCAAAGCAACTGAGAAAAACTGTAATACTTCACACACCTCCTTGTGAGTGAAAGCTTAAGTTCACCTGAGAGTAACTGTTCAATTTAGGACACATTTCCAGCAAAAAAAATTATAAAGAAAGGTGTAAAATTTGCTTGACAGAATTTGATAACTAGTTCAACAATTTTGTATGTAATGACTCAAGCAATAAAACTAAGACTATTAGTTTTATTGGGAATGACTATTCAGCATCCACAAGTATAGTTCGTTTTGACTGACATGACATAAGCCAATGATAATGTTAAAACACAACATTGCATTGTATAAAAGCAACTGACACATGTCCAAAAGCATTTGCAATTTGTTCAGAGGAAGGAGAAATTGCTATTATGAGGTGCACAAATGACTAAATGTTGTGGAGGTTGAACTAATAGTTATGAGAATTTATATTCTGATCTGAGAAAAGCACCAAAGCGACTGAGAAAAACTGTAATCACTTTGCATGTAAAGACTTATGTGATGAACTAATGCCTAGATGTTGTGGGCGGTGAGACTATTCAACAGAGACCCATTGTAATACATTTTGATCAACATGACATAAGCAATTGATAATGTAGAAAACAGCGGAGAATTGTACATAATTATTTGCATGGATGTAATACAGTTTTTCTCGATTGGTTTGGCTAATTTCTTGAAACTGAGATGACATTCCTCAAGCTTTAAGGTAAATTGGCCAAACAGACTTCCACTTCTTCAAAACATTTCAGATAACCAGCAAAATGTCATATGTCTCCCAAAACGTTCATCCTTGCATCAAAATGAAGTCACTCTCCCATATAAATAGTCAGCACCATAAAAATAGCATAGATCCTTCTCAATTGCTTTGGCACATTGTCATTAATTTCATACTTCTGTCAAAATGAACTGGACGGTGAAGCACAACTGCATGGATCCAACATCACATGCTCATATCGCTCCAAAAATACTTCACCTATGTGGCAAAACTAAATTTTCTCCTCACACAAATCATCAGTGCCCCCAAAATGCATTGTCACTTTGGCATTGTGTAAGTACTATAAGTCAAAATGCTTAGACGTTTTGTCATTATAGGTCTAGCTACACCACACACACTGCACTCATTCTGCCAAGGAAATTGTAACTATTTTTATTCACACATAAAGTAAATTTCACGCATTAGAGAACCTAAAAGGAAAATGTATACAGTATTCTGTAAAAAAAAAAAAAAAAAAAAATTGTATCATGTCACTGCAATCGGCACATTGGCGCCCCCTAAGCTTGCTGAGAAGGTGCCATGCACAGAAGTACCGTGACTCTCTGCCTTGGGGGTGGGGGGGGGGGGGCTTAGAGGTGGTCTTGCCCGGGGAGTAAAACACTGTAGAACCACCACTGAGCATGGTGTTCGCAAACTCTCCACCTGCAAGCGGAGAAAAACTCCTCAATGGGATTGAGGAACTGAGAATATGGTGGTAGTAACACATGCATCCTTGGATGAGTGGTGGACCATGGCACGGTGGAAGTTCACATTTCCTCACACAATGACAAAGTGTGGTAGGTGGGGCCCTTCGAGACCCCTCTCATTTTCGGGGACTAAATCCATATAAAGACTATCCAGGAAAAGTAGGAGCTTCTGGGTGCTGTACGGGCCCAAGCTTGCAATGTGTGTGGCCACACCATTTTCAGATGTGGCCGCACACACTGTAATATTTCCCACTCACTGACCCGGGACGTCCACTGTGGCCCGTGGGCCAAGGATGTTTCGGCCGCGCCTGTGGCCCTTGGCCAGGTTGAAACTAGCCTCATCAACAAATAAGATTGTTGTCATGAATTTATGACATGCTCCAAAAAATGTATACTATATTGTATTATATCCTTAACTAATTTTGACAATTGAACAGACTATTCTGCATATGATGACTTAAACAATGAAGTTGCGCTGACATGTTTTGAAGAGAATGACCATTACACTGAGAACCAACTAATTGGAATAGATCGGCAAGATCAATTCATTTGGAAAATGTGCTAAATCTGGGCTAATTGTGTTAACTGTAGGTAAGTGTACATAACCATTTGCAAAAATGCACTAGACACTTGAGACAGGTACAAAGCATTTAAAAATTTGATGAAAGCAATGAGAAATGCCATTCTGTTGTGACAAAATGCAAGTTGGTTTGGGGATTTGTCCATGTTGTTTTGAGAATGTCATCTCAGTTTCAAAAAATGAGCTAAACCGATGGAGAAAAACTGTAAACCAATGGACTTGTGAGGTATAGCGACCAGAATGTTAACTTTGGGCTTCATTATTTAGCCTGGAACGTTGCCACTTGGAAAAAATAGCATTCTCACATGCATTTATTAATGGGAATTTTTTGTTTGTTTATCACAGATATTAAAAAAAATTCCAAGACTAAAAACGTAAAGTAATAGCACACTTACAGTTTTTTTAGACCTGCGAACGGAAGGTTGAATGAAGATTTTAGGTGAAACAGATATTTAGTTATTTCACAAATTCAGAAATGAAATGAAAAAAAAAGAGAAAAAGCCACAAGATAACAGTACAGTGCAGTGACTATGTGAATATTGAAACGGAGAATGTTGTCATACTGCCCTTTCAAACATGTAGGTGTGAGTGGTGATGCTTTTATGTACTGCCTTAATAAGAAGAAGAGATTTGTTTACAAAAAAGGGTTGGTATGGAGTCAATTTCCAGTGTAAAGTCAGTTCTGACAAAATATGTACAGCCTTATTGCCTAATTGACTTTTTGCTTTGTAGGTTAGTCTAAACAATGGTGGCAAACAATTACACTACCAAGCTTAAGTTATGTAGGAGTGAATAACATCTTACCTATTGAAGCTTGAAGGCAACCGTAGCTGTAATATGTACTCTGAACTGTGTGGAGCGAGCCCTTTAAAGATAATTTGAATGTATGTTTTTTTCTTCTACTCGGCTAGAAGAAATGTTGGATAGAAGAAATTCTACACATTGGACCTTTAGATGGTACTAAAAACCTGTAACCTCTGTATGGGAAAGATTAGGCAGGCCTGGATAGACAGGAAGCACTTATAAATGCATGAGCAGCAAAGTTAAATATAGGCCTGTGTGTATTTGTGTATATGTATGTCCACAAAAAGCTGTATTTGTAAATGCTAGGGAGATGGGTGTTAAATACTGTCTGACACGCAAGTCAAAACCTTTCTTTGTGAAGAATGCCTTGATTTTGTCTGTGAAAATGTGTCAAGAAGATAATATGGCATGCCTCAGTCAGACTCTGTCCGCTGGATCCTAACCAACCTTCACTTCGGCACCACTCCAGCAGCAGAAGAGCAAAGCAGCTCATTTTTACGGGTATGTGACACAGAGCTGTTCCATCGTGCCACAAACAAGTGTGCTTCAAAAAGACAGATATGCCTCTTACAAAATCCCATATTTTTGAGGTGGATTATATAATGCTTTAAATGGTGGTGGCAGGAGGGGAGTAAGGAGGCTCAGCAGGATTTCATGGTGGTGAAAAATGGACAATTTCAGACTATAGTGTCCTCATGCCAAAACAGAGACATGAGCCAGTCATAGGGGACTTTCTCAGCTTTTTTAGAACTAGGTAAATGCACAGACATAAAAGACAATAACAAAGCTGTCCTCTCACTGTGAATTTGTGTCCCTGAAAAAAAACCTCACATCCATTAACAAAAACCATAGGGGAGCATGATGTGTGTCAGTAGACTTCCAACTGGTTTTAGACCTTGGTTTTCTATAACTGTTAAACTAAAACAAATTTGACAATAATTATCATTGAAAAAATGTCATTTGGAGTGTCATAATACACACACGGTTGCTCATCTCCTAAAATAAAGACAAAAAAATGTTGTAAATGAGATGGAGAGCAACAGAACATTAAAACATTATTAAAAATTAAATTTACTTTATGCAATAACTCGTAAAAAACACCAAATACAGCAAGTAAACATAAAGTAGAGATTAAAGAAACATGTTTAAAAGAAACACTGATTTCACTGACAATATTACAGACTAAAGTTGCATTTTGTGGTACTCTTTGCTGAAAAGCCATCACATCATGTCTCAAAACAGAACTGCACACAAGGAGAACAGAAGTCATAAACATAATGCTTTGCTGAAGCCTATTCTGATGAGGTATTGCTACTGCTGGTGCAACAGAGTAAAAAAGAAAGAGCTGATGTCCCACAAGGCAGAGGGATGGTTTGTATAGAAATAGTGTGTATCCAGTTCAAACACACCAGTGAGTGTGTTCCTGATCAATGCACTCCAGCAGCCGAGTTTAGAATTACTCACATGACCGCTCTTTGTGCTGTGGTTGTAGCTGGGAGCCTTTCATCCCAGCGGCTGCATTTTGGCTCTACTGCTTTTAATCTGCCATACACTCAGAGACAGACTATTGTATGTGACTTCCCTAATAACCTCAAAATAGATTGCAACGCCCTGGTAATCAGGTAATTACACTGGTGGGGAACTGTTAAAAACCACTGAGAATTTCAGTTTGACTAAGCTGCTCAGGAATATGAATAGATAAATATTTCAGATCACTTTCTTAATGTTTGTATTTTAACCTATGTCTGACAGCAAGGAGGATTTTTATCAACTTCACAGTAATGCAGTGTACTCACCATTTGGCAGCATATCTATCATGATACAATGCTACATTTACATTCGCAAAGCTTTTGGGTCAGTTAGTCCTGACAGATTGACACTCGCAAAAGAACAAGAACGACCGATATGGAGTTTCTTTTAGATCAGCAGGCTGTCTCACTCTGCTGATCATGGAAAAGAAAGTGCAATTTTAAAGTCAAGCCTTTTGTTTGTATTGGTGTGAAGAAAAATGTGCCCATACAGCTAAGGAAGCAGATGGCTGAGAATGCATCATGGGATTTTGAGGAATAGGAAAAGCATTTGGAACATACAAATTAGGACAAATTTCAATTAATGGAAATAACTGCATGCATGTGCATAAACACAGACATACCCACACAAATACACACACAGACACACTGACTTACCCAACACCACCCACCCACCCACACACACGTGTGCACCCCCGTCGCAAACACACACACATACAAACATGCACACCCACTGTAGTAAACACACACACATACACACACACGCACACACATACACACCCCTGCACATACACAGATGCACACCCATTGTCGCAAACACACACACACACACACACACCCCTGCACATAGATATATGCACACCCACTGTCACTAACACACAAACACACACAAACATACACACACACACACACAAAGTTCACTTAGCCTCTGCTTAAGGGCCACCATATGCCATATGTGGAGTTATGTCAGAGGCCCAATACATCTTGATAAAATGGCCTGCTGACACAAGCAAATAAATAAAAATTATATGTCCATGTTGGCTAGTTGCTTTAATTAACATTTAACATTAGAATGGTTTATTTTATTTTGGCAGGTAACAGTTATGACTTGCCTGTTACAGTTTTTCTCAGTCGCTTTGGTACTTTTCTCACAACACTATTAACATTTGTGCAGCAGTTAGTGCATTTCTCAAAACAGTTAGTGCAAACTGCAAAACCTAGTGGATAACCTGCAAAAGCACGTCACTTGCTCAAAATGGATAATCCATTCCTCAAAAGCAAGTATTCATGTCAATGAAACTGGCAGTGTCATCAAAATAGTCAAATGGCTTTGTCAGGTTTTCATTATGACAGTTACTTGTTTTCCAATGCAAAAAAGGTCAGAACTCATTGACTACCTGAAAACGCTCAAGACAGCACTATACACTACTTGTACAGCCATTTTACGTAAAACTACAGTAAAGTTACCCGTTGCTGTAGTTAGGGGAGTGAGTACAAGACACTGAATACATACATTTCACATTTTTACTGTATATGCTCTTTGCATTCTACAGCAAAAGAAAAATACAATACAGTCACTTATTTAGAACAAACATAAGAAACACCCTTTTGGTAGAGCTGTGCATAGAAGACATGTTTTGCCTGTACATACTGGGGACGGATGTCCTTTAGTCTTTTACTGTTCCTTTCAAATGACACTTTGTACATTTGTTTTATGCGCTTTTCATTTCTCTTGAGCACTCTGTCAATTGTTGCAATTGACACAGATTCAATATTGACAAATACATTGTTATCCTCTATGACAGCGCTTTGAATTTTTTTTTTTCAAACTTATTGCATTGTTTGCAATCACCATTGCAAAAAAGGCTTTCTCTTCCGACATTGTAAAAAGGGACCCTCTTCCACTTGTGCAAGGTTGTCTTTCAGTCCTATGTGGTGCAGAGTAAAATTACAGTAATGTACAGTAAACAAGATATTACTGTATTAGACATGGGATTACTGTCCGATACTGTACTCTGTTCTTTCTACGAACTTTTTGAATGATTGAATTCACAGTGGTTCTTCCAACATTTGGTTGCACCCTCCGACCAGCCTCACCCATTGTGAGGCCATGATTGACAACATGGTCCACAACTGTAGCCCTAATTTCATTAGGAATCTGCCTATGTATTTGGTGTTTTCTCCCTCCTCCCCTGTTTTGTCCCCTTCCTTTTCCCCTTCCTCCCCTCAACCTCACCCCTGTTTCATGTTGCTGACCTTCCATTTCTGTGTCACAGAATTGTAAACACTATGTCCTGCTCTGTTCATATATGCTTGGCAAGTAAGGGTTACTGTAATGGGATTACAACCAATATAGTGGGGTTACAACTAATACTTCACACATCTAATTGTGAGTGAAAGCTGAAGTTTCCCTGAGACCAACTGTTCAACTTAGGAGACATTTCCAGCAAAAAATCATGAAGAAAGGTATACAATTTGCTTGACAGAATTTTATAACTAGTTCAACAATTTTGTATGTAATGACTAAAGCAAAAAAACTAAGACTATTAGTTTTATTGGGAATGACTATTCCGCATTCACAAGTATAGTTCATTTTGACTGACATGACATAAGCAAATGATAATGTTAAAAAACAACATTGTCTTGTATAAAAGCAACTGACACATGTCCAAAAGCATTTGCAATTTGTTCAGAGGAAGGAGAAATTGCTATTAGGAGGTGCACAAACGACTAAATGTTGTGGAGGTTGAACTAATAATTATGAGAATTTACATTCTGATCTGAGAAAAGCACCAAAGCACACACACACACACACACACACACACACACACACACACACAATCTGTCATGACCAGAAATGATAAAATAAAACAAAAACAGTCCAGAAACACTATTTTACTCAACCAAGCATAAGTCGTTGCAGTTTGCAACTGAAGTACACTGCTTTGGTCTCCTCTACCTCTTGCCTGACAGTAAACTGACAGTTTTTTTTCTCTGAATACCATGAATACCAAGAGAAAGAATGACAGACTACATAAACAAAATCTATTTTCATATGGTTTTCAAGTCTCATTAAAGACTGTACATGTCTATGTAGTATGCTGCTACAGTAAGCTTCTACATAGGCCCTTATCCCTCAGTGACAATGGAACTTTTAATGCAAAGATAAATGCACAGATAAGATTGCTCATGCTGTTGTGTTGTGTGTGCAGAACAAGTTGTTATGTCACTTTTTTGTAATATTATTTTCTCATTAAAATTAAATTTATTATTTATACCATTATTCATTGTTTTGTTTTGTTTTAATGTATTCATGTAATACTAGTGTAACATATGATGCAATATTTATGTCATCCCCTTGACAGTGATGAGAGTAAAATAGAGCAAAAAAACTTAGATTTTGATAAAGCAGAATAATCTACTGACTGATTTTTTCTGTATGTTTAATAGCAGTAAATGAATGCAGTTCATGACAGTAAATAACCATTTTACATATATGAACCCTCTGTGTCCTTCAGAAACAGCTTTTAACCTAAATGACTGAAGGCGCCAACGAAACAACATCTGCTGGCCAGGAGAAAGAGATGGACAGAAAGAGAAAATGAAGAGGAAGATGAGGAAGAGGAGGATGAGGAAGAGAAGGGCTACAGGCTTTGGGGAGACCCACTTCTACTAATCCCCAGTGGTCACGACTCACTCAGCCAGAGAGTCTCACCTTAAATGAGATCTCCAGGGAGTTGGTGAAACTTGGCTCAGAAAAGCCCCCTCATGTCCTCTGGGGAGAGAATCTTTTTTCATACCTCACTTCATGTGTGGAACTTTCTGGACAGTGTTGTGTGTAGCAGTCACTACAGGGGGGGATGTGGTGGAAAAAGGGAGACAGAAAGACAGAGTGCGTGAGACCAGAACAGCAAAGCACTGCTGAAACCAGAGCAAAAATACAAATGGAAAATATGGGAAAAAAAGCAAGCAATCCATCTTTCATTTGAGAGGGTGGAGATGGCAGAGAGATGATTGCATGGCACCATGAGAACGAAGGAAGGCAAAATAATCTAGCTCTTTCTATTAAATCTGACACTTTCCTTAACAAGACCTGACAACCTTAGGAAGGAGAGATATTCTCAGCTTACGAGTGAAGATGAACGTTGCACGAAAGATCCTAAAACCCCCCCAGCCATACTGATGGGAAGTGCAGAAGGAGGAGAGTTGATCACTTATGCAGTATCTATATGCTGGGTGCATGTTATGGCAGAAAATCTGTATTCTGATGAGTGTGGATGCCCACAGGCTCCTTCACACATTGTTGGGAGTAAAAAATAGTCACAAATGAGACATACTAATGAGACTGCCAGCCACTCCTGCATCTTGTTAGATGCACCCCCCAAAATGCACCCCCTCCCCATTGAGAAAGCCTTGTGCAAAGCCCCGGCACAGGCTCATGCCCTAGTTAGCCTCTGCACTGCGGTTGCTCACATCTATCCCATATCAAAGTCTGAAGTAAGCCTGGCGCCCTTGACTCAGACTGATCCAAGGTGCAGGTTGAGCTTGTGAACAGATTTAGCAGGCTTATTGTCTTCAAGCCCGAGTGTGAAAATGATCCTTATCCAATCCGAGGGGGTGAGCAGCAGCAGCCACCCAACGTCAAGAGGTCGAGACCACATAGCAAACTAATTAGTGGCCCCCAAAGGCGCATGGCAGTGTGACAGAAAGCAAATAAAGACTATTGATGGATGCGAGCACTAGAGACAATTTAATAAAAGAGAATGCATGTTACAGTCAAAATCATGAGTTCACATTTGCCTGTGTCTGCATATGCCACAGTAGTCATCTGGATCCAAACAAACAGGCCGGTACTGGGCTTGTCTCTCAGGCAGGTAATAATAGGCATTCTTATCCTGTTATTTCACTCAGCAGTTACATGTTGCATAAAATGACTGTACAAAGCAAAACAAGGAGTGCTGTGGTGCAAGTGTCCTTTTTTGTAAAGCAGGGGTCAACTACTAAGAAATCTGATGATCATTTATGTGTTGCTTCAATGATTCCCAGAAACTCATCATTAGTCAGTTGATAAATTCCAGCTATAGTTCTGCATGATACCAACTATGTCCTTTTTCTATATCTTTTTATTAAGGCCTGTTTGGTGGCAAAGGGGAAGGCAGCTGTAATAGTAAACACCCAACAACCATTGGTCAAGTAGATGTGATATCACAATATGTGATCTGACAATACCACACGTAGATTGCCCATCACAATGGAATTTTTGAAACCATGTTAAACATATTTAACACCTGAAGACGTCTATTTAAAAAAAGGGCATGATCTGCTGTGGAGTAATTTATTCAAAATGATTAGATTGTGATACACAAACATAATCTGTGTTCACAATTCACAGTGCATGTGCAAATCGTCCTCAGGTTTCCCATTGGATTCTAATACAACAGCAAGAGCCCAGATGTCGTTTGCCTTGGACCAACACCATTTTAAAAATGTGTTTTCAGACATCTCTACCTGTCAGCAAAAATCCGCTCACTCACTTACGCCTACAGTACTTGCATGTGAATCTCAATAAGACATGGGAAGCTTCTCTGGCCATCCGACTGTAACATAAATAACGTGCTTCCACAGCCTGAGAGAACAATTTGGTCAGGTATGCCAAAGCAATGCCATTATCTTTATAACCTCTGCCGTGGCTAGATGTTTGTTATAAAATCTGTAGAACATTGAGACGTGTAGCCAGTGATTCAAAAGCTACCTGGCTTCAAAAGCTACAATGTTCCAGCCATTCACCAAATCAGCTGATTCTAATTAGCACAACTGTTTTGAGATTTGTGGTACTTCATTGTCTCTGAATTTAATTTGCCCATCACTGCATGCAACTGTCTGTTTATGTGTGTCTGCATAAATGTGTAGCCTCCACCTTCTGCATTCAACAGTCCACTGCTGAAATTATAATGTATAGTTAGTTTGTGAAAAATTCTAAATGGCTAACCATGAACCACAGCTCGACCACAGCAAGCTTCTATTATTCATACAGGTACAAAGCCTTGCACTGAGATTCACAACCAGTTTAGCAGGTGAATGCATTTTTCTCAACATAAGTCTTAGTGGACCTGTGAAAAAGAGAAAGCAAAAAAGATAGAGTTGTTGTTCAGTAACAAAGGACAGGACACACAAAAATCCCCCAGATCTGTGTGTGCTTTTGATAAAAAGCATTTCTTGTCTACTACCTGCTGCACCCATCTCAGTGAGGTCCTCTGGTGTAGCATAGACATTTGGACACAGCTTGACACAGGAAGGTTTGAATAAGCAGCATCAAGACAGCACTAATGCATCGCCAACTTCCTCGCTCACCACAACATGGTGTCAGTGCTGAGAGAGGAGAAGGAGGTTGATAACCTGACTTGGGGAGCTGAGCTGGAGCGAAAAATAGGCTCGGCGAGATGCTGTCTCTGTCGACAGTGCGCCGTAGCATCATTGTGCCATGCGAGCAAATGCGGCAGCGAGGATGATGCGCAGTGACAGGGCTGAGTGCTACTGACAGTGTCTCGTCACTTTCCACCATGTCCATGCCATTTGCGAAAAGGGCCTCGTGATGTGCGGCGCATTGTTTTCTTGCCACCACTAGCAATTTAAAGCATCAAGCCGTGGCCAGAATAATATTCTGTTTCTTCTTCCCCCAGGCCTTTGAAAAGTTAAATCAACAGAAAATTTACGAGCTTGTCACCGTTGCTCTTTGAAAATGAACAGTGTGCACCAGCAAGCAAGCAAAAAATGGTTCTAACACCGTCTGCCGCTCAGGCCCTGGATCGTTAGGAGGAACAGTCTTGACACTGTGTAGTCATGCATAACTAAAGACAGTGGTGCCTTTACCATGCAGCATGTGATGTAGTAGAAGTTGGGCAGGCTATCACGGGTAGCAGGGTCAAAAGTCCTTATTTTATTTGTTTTTGTTTTGTTTTTCATCAGTCCCAACTGAGCTGTAATTTACGAATCTGGTCTTACAGGAGTTGCTGCAAACTAACAAGGTAATTGGGTGGACATGTTTTTTTCACAAACACATACAGACATTCCAACTTCCAAAAAGTAATTTCAGAGACATAGCTATCTATAAGGGGTCAGCCCTATGTTCCCACAGACCTATGTTCCTACAGTTCTAGGAGATTTTTAAAATTACATCTTGTATTCCTACATTTGCCTTTAATTTAAGCCCTCTCTTCCCACAATATTTTTTGGAAGCACTTAATAGTAAATGACTGAATTACAGTTTTTCTCAGTTGCTTTGGTGCTTTTCTCAGATCAGAATGTACATTCTCATTACTATTAGTTCAACCTCCAAAACATTTAGTCATTTGTGCACCTCATAAGAGCATTTTCTCCTTCCTCTGAACAAATTGCAAATGCTTTTGGACATGTGTCAGTTGCTTTTATACAATACAATGTTGTTTTTTAACATTGTCTTTTATTTATATTATTTGCTTATGTCATGTCAGTCAAAATGAACTATACTTATGGATGCTGAATAGTCATTCCCAATAAAACTAATAGTCTTAGTTTTATTGCTTGAGTCACTACATACAAATTGTTGAACTAGTTACCAAATTCTGTCAAGCACATTTTATACCTTTCTTTATCATTTTTTTTGCTGGAAATGTCTCCTAAATTGACCAGTTGCTCTCAGGTGAACTTCAGCTTTCACTCACAATGAGGTGTGTGAAGTATTACAGTTTTTCCCAGTCGCTTTGGTGCTTTTCTCACATCACTATTTACATTTGCATAGCAGTTAGTGCATTTCTCAAAACAGTTAGTGCAAACTGCAAAACCTCCTACTGGTCAGAGGGTGCAACCAAATGTTGGAGGAACCACTGTGAATTCAATCATTCAAATTTTGTAGGGACTCGGGAGAACAGAGTACAGTATTGAAGGGAACAGTGAAAGACTAAAGGAGATCCGTCACCAGTATGTACAGGTAAAACATGTCTTCTATGTATACTCTAATGTTCAGCACTGTAAATTGTCTGCTCTGCTGCAGCAGAGTCCTGCAAAGGGATTCGCCACTCCAGGAGATACTGTTATCGCTGCATTGCAAGGGATGATATCCGTTGTGATGTAGATGAAAATATGGGGCCAGACAGACAGGAGCGTCTGGATGTGCCAGAATGATTTACCTATTTTCAGTTACAATACATACTGTAATGTTGTTCACATTTGTGCACAACTCTAACAAAGGGGTGTTTCTTATGTTTGTTCTAAATATGTAAGTGCCTGTAGTGTAAAATGGCTGTACAGGTAGTGTATAGTGCGTTTTCAGGTAGTGTCAATGAGTTCTAAACTTTTTTTGCATTGGAAAACACTGACAGAAGTTACTGTCATAATGAAAACATGCCAAAGCCATTTGACTGTCTTGTTCATAAACTTGGTTTCAAGACTTCTCATTTTGATGACACTGGCAGTTTCATTTACATGAATACTTGCTTTTGAGGAATGGACTATCCATTTTGATCAAGTGACGTGCTTTTGCAGGTTATCCACTAGGTTTTGCAGTTTGCACTAACTGTTTTAAGAAAAGCACTAACTGCTATGCAAATGTAAATAGTGATAAGCACCAAAGCGAATGAGAAAAACTGTAATATATGAGTGGATGAATGAATTAATGAATTAATGAATGAATGAATGAGTAATTTCATTTGAATCAGCAGCAACAGAAATCATCACAGCCATTACCAAAAAAAGGGCTGATCAAAAAGCTGAAACAGACCTTGTAAATGCCAAACCATTGTTTTCATTACCACAAGTTAGACAAACAAAACCAGAGTACAAAGTACAGTAAGTACAAATAGACATATGATATATACATGTAATATAATCACACGCTACATATATGCAAATACATACCTACATAAACATGAGGGAACATAAGGCTGTCTGTGGGAACACCCCCCCCCCCCAGACACACACAAACACACACACACTTTGTGTGCTCATTTGAGCATCAATGATGCAATAGTATATGGCAACTGGAAGACAGATCAAGAGTAAATGCATGAATTTGTAGCTTTAAAGCCACAACAAAATCTTTAGTGACTCTAATGTCAATGAGCTGACCACAGTGTGGTGTGATCATGGGATCTTGGGAAATGAAGTATGCTTTTTATTCTTTTTTACTTATTCTCCACACATGCTTGACTCACCTGCTCCTACTCAAGAGACTGGTTGCCACTCATTCGAGCAGCCGTGGCAGCCCACAGAATGTTAATTAGCACTGACGGCTGGTGAATTTCACTGCCCAATGAATAAACCAGGAGAGGAAATGAGTTTCACTGCATTCTAATGACTGGATTATTCCAGTGGTAAACAAACAAATAGCACCTCATTCCCACTCACTTCAGTGGCTGTGTTTTATGTATGGTAGGCTAACACATGAATGGGAATAGACTCACTTTAATAACGTAAATTTGGTTCACAGCCTCGAGGTGCTATCATCAAGGTAGTATGTGTCACAACCTAAAGGCTTTGTCTAAGTAATGGGTGCTGTGACAACATTTAAGGCAGGAACCTCTGATGAGATCTTGTCTCCCAAACAAAACATTATCAGCAATTATCGTGTGCCACAAAATGTATGGTCAGGGTGAGTTATGTTCAAAAAATACTGAGAGTGACTGAGTTGCTAAGACTGGCTCTTTGTGATAGTAGTTTCAGTTTGCCTCCTGCTGGTCAAATGTTTATCCTTTATTTCTATGAAAATAAAGTCAAAGTCAAAATCAAAGTCAAAGTCAACTTTATTGTCAGTTTCTTCATATGCACAAGTCATATAAGGAAATTGAAATTTTGTTTCTCTTTATCCCATGCAAAGACATAAGCCCCGTTTATATGGACACCTTTTTTGAATCCGATTGAATTTAATCAGATTATTAGAATTCTACCGAACTGTTTATATGAGCCTCAAATAAAGAGATTCGCGTTTGAAGAAAGGTGTAAACCACCTATTTTAATCGGTTTAAAAATGTAAACGGTTTCATTTGAATCCGATTATTTGACTGTATATATGGGATGTTTTTAATCGGTTTCTGTAAATAAAGAGATTAAAAGTGAAATTTTGTGTCCATGTAAACGGGGCTATAGACACATAGACATATAGACATAGACATAGACAAGTAAGAGTAATAATAATAATAAGCGAAGTTATAATAACAATTGAAAAGGTAAGGGTAAGAGTAATAAGGGGATGGGGATCTGGGGATAAATAATAATTTAAACAGTAGCAGTAAGGGAAGTAATAATTGGGGTGATAAATAATAAATAATTGGTGGGGTGATAAATAATAGTTAAAACATTTAGATTGAGGGATTAACATATAGTACTGAAACCTTTATATACATAAATTATCTAAATTAAAGGACAATTTGACAGAAATTGACTGGTAACCAAGGGTGGAGGGGGTCACTATTCATTTAGCTGTGATGGGAGAGAGGGGAGGGAGTCTGGGATCTGACTGTGACCTGTGTAAATTTCATGTGGCAACTACTTAAACTGTTTGAGGCAGGACAGTTTAAAAATGGTGTCAGACAGTCTATGGGATTTTGCCATACATTTCATCATCTTACTGTAAACAGGTCAGGGTGCATGTCTGAAGTTTTAAACAGGACAGTTTAAAAATGGTGAAATAGAGGCAGACAATACTGTGGCAGTTGCACCTAGACCAACTGCCATTTTTTAAATGTGGAATGTTCAGGAATAGAACTCTTGTGATGTCATAATACCCATGCCATGGCCTGCATAATGTTCTGCCATGGGAGTGTATTGCAGCCTATAGTAGTTATCTCTAGTAGTTATCTATGTAGTCAGTGCTACTCTGCTAACTTAGCAAACGTTTGTTAGCCGTTATGCTAACCATGCTAGCAAACCACGCTAGCAAAAAATGTTTATATCTGGGTGATTAATTGAACTTTTGTTTTTGTTATTTATTATTTGATGTTTAAAACTGTACACTGTTTGACAGGTCAAATGTTTTGTCACAAGCCACATGGAAATGATGCTTCTCCCTCAGGGGAATGGTACCTGTTTAAGATGCACCGATAGTAAACTAAGTGAATAAGGTAGAGTGTTCTGCTAAAATGCAAAGTAATTAACTGGGTTAACAGTGTCACTTAGGTAACTCAGCTATTTGTTACCAGTTATGGTAACAATGGTAACTATGCTAACAATGCTAATTATGCTAACTATGCTAAAAATGTGAAGTAATGAACTGTGCTTACAGTGTTGTGTAGCTATATTAGCTGAAGCTATTTAGCAGTTATGGTAACATTGCTAGCAATGCTAACTATGCTAAAATGCAAGCACACTTTTTGCATTTTCTGCGGGAATGCAGTCTAGTTGCAGGTGGTTCCCCAGGAAAGTACAGTAATCATGCAGTAAATGACCTGGAAAATTCTACGTGTCTACACATACACCTGCACATACACTAAATCGACGAACAGCTCTGATTTTTCTGTTAGAATCATCATATATTTTTCTTCAGGCCATTGTCTTATTGTATCTCTTGCTCATTTTCCACACCATTTGCATAAAGTTGCATTAACCAGGAGTGTTGATACAGTGGGGCATAAGTTCGACTTATGGAAAGACAAACTGATCTCTCACTGGTCTCATACAAGTCACTACATAATAAGCACTCTGATGGTCTTTAGTGGAATACATTATATAGAGTTATGAATGCTGATGCTTTTGTTTCTGTTATTGATTCCATTTTCAGTGACAAACATGTTTTGAGGTGAATTTTGTAAATCATTGTTTTGGATGGTGCAAGGTTAAAAAGCTGTTGGTGAGTGTTAGATTTTGGTAATTTTTGTCTGGATTATAAATAATAAAATGAAATAAAACCAATAAAGTAACATAGCAAAGTCCTAAAACTAAACATCTGTGTCTGTCTCTAAGTTACTCTTCTGCCTTTCCTGCGAGGTTGAGGCAAGCAAAACTCTCTGGTAGATATTATGTCTCTGTTGGTTCAATCCATCTTATTATGACCGCCGTCATGCACGATCAGCACAAAGACCTCTAAAAGCACAGCACATGCCATCAAATTTGGCCCATAGGGGGCGCTGTAATTGTACAAAAATTGTACAAAATGTCGTTCTGTCTGTTATCTAGAGAAGAGTAATGTTTACAAGCAGTTTTTTTTTTTTGTCGTGACATCTGTTGACCCTCCCGCATTAAAAACACTGGTCGATGCCCACTTCCAACAAAAATAATTTCCGTGAAATTTTAACATTGTGAAAGTGAAACCAAACGAACTCTTGTCAGAGGCCGTTCATGCGAATCTCACCAAATTTAGTACATGTCATCTACAGACAATGATGACTAAATGTTATCAAAGGATTTGTCTTGAGATAAACCGTTTAAAAGTTATATGTCAATGAAAATTTGAAACATAGCTTAAAATTCTTCCAAAGTCCATATCTTGGCTTCTAATTTCTCCAATGTCGTGAAAATTGACATGCCATCTCTAAACAGCTTTCTGTTCATGTGCATCAAATTTTGTCATATTTTGTCAAAGGGGACAATGTTTTTTGTCGAAGCTAGGGGTCCAAAAACAGTTTTTTTTAAAAAAAAAACTCATCAACATTTTTTCCCAAGACAGTGATTTTGTGGTAGTATGTCGGGGTTACAAAGACGCATTGACCCAGCCCATAAACTGTCACTTGAAGCATGGCGCCACCTAGTGATAGGGGTAAATGCAAAAATTGGGATTTTGTATTGCCAATGTCTTGGACTGGGAAGGTGGGAACTGTACAAAATATGTCATGCACAATCAGCACAAAGACCTCTAAAAGCACAGCACATGCCATACAATTTGGCCCATAGGGGGCGCTGTAATTGTTCAAAATGTAATTTTGCCTATTATCTAGAGAACAGTAATGTTTACAAGCAGTTGTTTTTTTGTCTTGAAATCTATTGACCCTCCCACATTGAAAACACTTGTCGATGCCCACTTCCAACAAAAAAAATTCCGTTAAATTTTGACATTGTGAAAGCGAAACCAAACGAACTCGTCATAGGCCGTTCATGTGAATCTCACCAAATTTGGTACATGTCATCTACAGACAATGCTGACGAAAACTTATCAAAGGATTTATCTTGAGATGGACTGTTTCAAAGTTACATGTAAATCAAAATTCAAAACATAGCTTACATGGTGCAATGTTTCTGGTCAAAGCTAGGTGTACAAAAACAGTTTTTGTTAAATAACTTATCAAAAATTTTGCCCAAGACAATGATTTTGTGTTAGTAAGCCAGTGTTAAAGAGCTGTATCAACCCATCCTATAAACACTCACTTGAAGAAATAGCGCCACCTAGTGATGTAGTTAAATGCAAAAATAGACATTTTGCATTGCCAATATCTACATCCATGCCCACTTCCAGCAAATCATTTCCACACAAACTCTCACCTCACAACACTGACCTACCACAAACTCACCATACCTATGATTCCCACACTTCAATACACTGCGGCGGTCATACCATGTACCGCTATGCGGTACATCTAATTTAAGATGAGAAACTGGGTGATAGATATACCTTAAATGTTTAATCGTGAATCTGTCTAAACAGTGGAAAATAATTTGAACAGCGACTATTTCAGGAGGGAAAATGCATGCAAGAACATACTTCATGGACACCTCTCTGTCTTCAGCTGGGGTTGAGAATAACCAAACAGGGTGCTTCTCCTACTCACCTTACACCTTTGTGACCTTACATTAAATTCCACATACTGGTCAGGGCAACCGCTTTAGTCTTCACTAGGCCCTTCTGGAACTCACCACAAACTATTCTTGCTGAACAGACAACTTGTAGCAGTAAACAGGTGGTATTCATTTGACAGCCTAAAAGAATTCATACAAAGCATATAGAATTCTACATCAGTTTTCCAGGGGGGAGAGAGTTGGTGATAAGGAACATACACCATTACATTTTGGTGAACATGTACATATAATGTCAAACCTTCTTTTACCTGTGAATTGACATCAAGTGTGCAAGACAGCTTTCTACTGATTTCCATCTAGTTCTGCTTTATAAAAACTGTGTCTCCCATGCAATAAATGCCAATGTTTTATTAATACCACATCTTTTATAAGGTAATTAAAGCAAAAAATGTTTATATCTGGGTGATTAATTGAACTTTTGTTTTTGTTATTTATTATTTGATGTTTAAAACTGTACACTGTTTGACAGGTCAAATGTTTTGTCACAAGCCACATGGAAATGATGCTTCTCCCTCAGGGGAATGGTACCTGTTTAAGATGCACCGATAGTAAACTAAGTGAATAAGGTAGAGTGAGAGCCTGCAGCCAACCGCTGTGATCCACAAACCTCTCAGAGTTTTGGCATGTTTCATTTTCCCCCGCTTTTTCATCCTTAAGGCAGTTTCAGAAAGTGACCTTGGGAGAATCATAGCAACACTTGCAGACACACTCAGATTTTGTAATTCTTTAACCCACACACATACAAACACACAGACACATACAGACAGACAGACAGACACACACACACACACACACACACACACACACACACACACGAGTGGAAGAGAGGGAAATAGAGATACAGAGAGAGACCGAGAGAGAGAGAAAGACAGACAGACAGACAGAGAGAGAGAGAGAGAGAGAGAGAGATCACACAGGTTAGTCTGTGAGGTAGGCTTTTATGTAAGAGAGCCCAAGGCGCTGCTATGTCATGTTCTGTCCTCTCAAACAAAAGTGGAAAAGTAGGAACACAAGCCAGAGTGCAGAGCTGGTTTACACTGATGCAGAAGCAGAAATGCACAAACCCAAAGGCTTACTCTTTAAGGCTTTACTTCTTACTTCTTCCATTTGCTTGAGAATAAAGTGCTTGACTGTGGAGGGCCTAACTCAACTCAAACAGGCTAACGGTGAGAAAACATCGGACAAATTCTGTTCCACTCCGCATGTCTAAAGGCAGGAGCAAAATTATTCATTTCTCTTTGAAATCCTCCACAATTTTTTAAGGACAGAAAACACATATATGATGCTTACATGAAAACATGCATCATTCTTTATTAGCTATAAGATTCATTACTGCAATATTAACTATTTACTATCTGCTACTTTTTTGTATTTTTTATTTACTCTTCCGTGAAACATTATTCAAAAAAAAGGTATGCTATTCCTTTACACAGTTTGATCTTTATTTATTCAGTTATGTCTAATCTGTTATTTTACTACCTGGGCACTCATAAATGGCTTTGTCCTGGTTTAAGAGCTGACAAGACTTATCTTTTCATGTTTCAGCCCTTTCAGTTAAGAATGAAATTGTCAATCCTACATAATTGATTATTCAATTTTTTGTTAATTGTGATAATCTAACATTTGTTTAGCAATGAGCAATGAATATAAGTATTATTTAAGGCTACAGAGTCATGGAGGTCTTATACAGAAACTAGAAAAGCACTCGGAGACAGCAGACCGCCACCAAGGCAGCTTAAGTCTCCACCTTATTATCATTCTCAAATCCGTTAACACTCTACTGAATCTACAATGCCTCAGCTACTAGTTGGTGTCAGTTGCATGTCTCTAGCTTGATTAGTTACTTCTCAGTAGCCCATTTTTCACGACAATTTTAACTTTCTGGATCACCAGATCCGGAATACTACCAGGATCCGGATTATATTCTGGAGTTTGGCAGACCTTATGATGGTCTTGTACTGTATTTTTTTTACTAAACATTGTGGGCATAATTTGTGGAGTTCTAAGCAAAAATGTCCAAATTGCCCCTATCTCGTAATGGTGAAGAATCCTTTAAAAATCCTGGGTACAGATGGTTACCTGGATCACCACCAAAAACAAATCAGTTCTAAGTTAGCCCACCTCTGACCTATCCTGAAAATTTCATTTAAATCCGTCCAGAACTTTTTGAGTTATGTGAATAACAGACGGACGGACGGATGGACAAACCAACGCCGGCGAAAACATAACCTCCTTGGCGGAGGTAATTATGTAAATGTCCTAAGAACTTCAAGTCAAGCTCAGGCACAAGTCTTACTACATTACACTTTAAATACCAGATAATGACATTGTATATATTTTTTATCTTACAGTTTAAGTGAGACAGAGTACAAATGTAAATGGTAATGTAAGCCAGCTTTGTTTAAGTCAGGCTCTGACTGTTGTATTATTTGTGTATTGTCTGCACAAGTCAGAGAAAAACAGTCACTTGCTGTTTTTCACTTTGATGACTGAGATATGAGCTCTGAAACTTCCTGTGTGTATCAGGAACAGTCGCGTGGGCTAGGCAGCAGAGAACAGAAGCACAACACAGAGGACAGGCAGGCACACACAGAAAGAACAAAACAGTGCCTTCCACACAAGCTTCATGTCTGCGTGCCGCTAAGCAGCTTTAGCTCAGGCTTTGTGCATTTTCAAAGGGCCAGGCCACACGCCTGCAGATGCTGAGCTGTGGAGTTTTGGGCAGACAGGAGGAGGGGAGTGGCGAGGGATAAAGACATAGCACACAGGAGAGAGAGAGAGAGAGAGAGAGAGAGAGAGAGAGAGAGAGAGAAAGAGAAAGAGAGAGAAAGAGAAAGAAAGCGAGAGAGAGCGAAAGAAAACCTATGTGTGGCGGGATGGAAGGGGAGGTGGGGGTTGCAGAAGACAGACTCCAAAAGCTAAGGGGCATCTTCTAAGCCAAAAATTGTGAAGTGCTGATCTGACACAAACACACACACACACACACACACACACACACACACACACACACACACACACACACGTGAACGCACACATTCACACATACTATCCTAACCCCAACCCTTGGGCCAAAGCACCCTAGTGTGCATAATTTGATTTGAAATCAGTGTGTTAGCATTCTGTGTGTATATGGTTTGACTCGTGTACCCCCCTCTCTTTCTCTTTCTGTCTCTCACTCATTCCCCCCAAGAAATGGAAAAAGAGGTAATGTGCACTCAACATCACCTTGCTTTCATCATCTTTTTTATAAAGTAATAAAGGATATTACAACCACTATATTTAACTATATTTTCCCCCCTCTACCAGAGGTGACTTAAAATGTTAGGTAGTGGAAGGACAAACAGTGATGTAAAAGACTTCACAGTGATTCTTGTGGAACCTTTCAGTCACTTTCTGTCCTGCACAATAAACCAGAGGGACACTTGAAGACTAATGGAAGAGCAAACACCACTACAGAACAGAGTGCCAAACCACAAAGTGCAGCACCTCATAAAACGTTATCTCTCTCTCTCTCTCTCTCTCTCTCTCTCTCTCTCTCTCTCTCTCTCTCTCTCTCACACACACACACACACACACACACACACACACACACACACACCCATACACACAAACACACCACATGCAGACACATGCACACACCCTCCTACATACACACACACTCAACATTCATACACACACACTTACTACACACACACTGTTTACACCAACACACCAAGTGTGTGTGTGTGTGTGTGTGTGTGTGTGTGTGTGTGTGTGTGTGTGTGTGTGTGTGTGTGTGTGTGTTTGTGTATGTGTGTGTGTGTGTGTGTGTGTGTCTTTGTATTTTAAATGAGAGACATAAGAAACTACAATTTGACTGTGTACAATGTTACAATAGTCGATACATGGAGCAAGGCCCGGGGTGGAGCGGACTTGGCAGGTACAGGTAAGGGGAAGAACTAGAGTGAACATCAGACCAGCTTTTACTCTGTGAAAACTGAAGGAGGCTACAAAGTGCAAGAGTGATGGTGGCTTGCTACTGGACTTGTCAAACACTTCACCAATTTCACTGCATGTCCTATTCTACTCAGTATATCTATGCATGTGACAATTAACCATCCTTATATACTTGTATCCACTTTGCAGGCACGAATCATAATTTATAACTTTAGTTGCTCAAAGAAGTAAGTAGAAACATAGAAGCCAACAGAGCAGTTAGGAGATTTTGCCCACTATTGCAGTAGTAATGTAGCAATGCAGTCATTAAAGCGCTGTCACCTGTCACTGCAACTTTTTTCAAATAAAATGCTTTTCACTGGAGTCAATGCAAATGGCTATTGCATGATAAACTATTAGCACAAGTCTTTATCATTCATCCTCTTTGCTATTGCTAGAGTGTTGCAAATTTACTGTTTCACACAATCGCAAGCAATGTCATTAGGCCTACTTTGTTTTCATTTGTTTCTCATGTTGCAATACATCTTACTTTCATAAAATCAAGCAACATACTCCACCTTGTCTGAGGGCATGATTATTTCCAAAGCTGGTGTTGGTTAAACGTGGATAATTACAACGTCGATACCAAACAAACTGCATAAGCGTGCATGCTACAGTATGGCTGCGGTAGGCTAAATTATTTACGACATCAGTAATGGACAATTCCGACCTGTAGGGCGACCAAAGAGGAAAAGTGTTTTAGTGTTGCTTTAATTAGGAAATAAAATAAGAGAGTACATTAGTATGGGCATCACTCCAGTCAAAGGATACCTTTCTTCTTTGGAGGGTATTACTCTGAAATCCCCACATATTAAACCTACATCATCTAGACCAGTCCATTTGTCAACCATGGCTGCCATCGCAAATGAAATTTGTGATGATAAATTCATTGCATCCCTATAATTATGACATTCCTCCGCCATTCAGTTGCAATTAATCCATATTGTATCAGCCAGCCATGAACCCAGCAGCGGCAGCAGCATTTGCTGTCTCCCACTGCATCCTGACACTCATGTAAGTGTGAAACTCCTCTAGTTGTCTCTGGTATCACTCATTATTGCTCAATGTAAATTCGGTGTACTGCAGTTATTTGTTTTTCATAGTCTAACTACATCAGTCTATAAATAAGCCATAATTAATTAGCTGGTGATGATGAATGTAATTATGTACAGCCATTCAGACTGAGAAACTGTGCAATCATTTATGGGTATTACACCTTTATAATTAAGCTTTTAAGCACTGTTAATTATGCCTGTTGAATTTGGGACTGGAGTCAATTAAAGGGGTGTTCTGCAACCATATCTTCACTGTTCTTCTCTCATGCACTTCAGTGGAGGGTATAAGCAATGTTTGGTGACAATTTTTTGTAATGGTTCCTTTTACAGAATATCTAAATGTAACAACATGTGATGTTACACTATAACCCTAATCTTAACCCTTATTCTAACCCCATCGTGCAGGGTAGGTGTACATAATGTTACATATTGTACAAATGTTGTTACACTGTATTTCATAATGTTGTTACACTGTAACAGAGACCGTAAAACAAAGTGTAACCCAATGTTTCTGTAGGTATTGAGTTCAGCACAAAGATGACCATGAAGAATCATGGGATGCAGTTAAAAGGTCGCTTTTACAGTTTTTTTCACAAGTGCTTCAGAACTCAATTTCTGAAACCTTACCCCATTTTATCAAAACTGTAAACACAAACTCCAATTGTTCACATTCATTTCCCAAAACTCCTGACTCTTGTTGCAAAAGTGCACTACTACCTCAAAACAGTTTTACATGTGCTCAAAACCAAACTCTACCCTCAAAACAGAAACAACACTGTCAAAATGAAATCACAATGAAGCAGTTAGTAAACTAAAGTTGTTTTTTACACCCCTGAAAATGTATTTGAACTAAAAAAGCACAATTCAGGATGTATATGTACTGTACATAGACTAAAATAAAGTTGTAGTATTAGATTACTTGCTAAAATACTTCAAATGAAAATACACTTTTAGAATGCAGTACAAATGAAAACTACAAGTGCTGTATACAGTGTTGCAAACAAGAGATCATCATGCCTTTGGGTTGTGATGTGGATGAGGCCACAGCACCTCATCCACATCACAAACAATGATGTGCCTTGCCAAGCAACAGGGAAAGAATGTCCTGATGTGTTGTATCCATCCTTGACACTGTTCCTTGCTTATGTCACAGGCCGATTCCATGTCCTCTAAGGCGTGATTTCATAGATCGTCGTCAACCCATGGACGAAAGTGTGATCTATAATAGTGGCTCTAATTTGGTTAGTAGAAAAAAACACTTTTCCTCCTGCTCTTTCTCTACCTCCTCTTCCTTGCTATGTCCCTCACACTCGGACTCTGTCCTCTTTGTCTCTGATTTGTCCACACCCCCTTGAATTTCTCTTTCTTTCCACTGTAACATTTCATTGGAACCAGTAAAACAAGTAGTTATGCTATAAACAACATTGAGATAACATAAAGGGACACAGGATGCTTGGTACAGTTTTTTCTGAATGTTTACAGTTTTTTATGTTTGCTTACACGCTAAAATCTAAAGTTTCCCACAATTAATGAAACCCAATACTCAAATACCAAAACATCGGCTCAGGTAGGCACCACTCTAAGCACATTTTCAGCTTCACACTTTTTGCAAAACACTACACACAGCGATTTGCAAAACATTACACACATTTACATGCATTACACACATGATGCTTTTGTAATGTCACCAATGTTTCCATTTCAAAACACTAGCTACCAAATGACCACACACTTGCAACCAACTGGTTAAACACAATTGTCATGTGCCAAAACACTAAGGGATAAAATGCAAAACACAGTAATCATATTTAAACACTGTAAAATAGAAAACAGGGGCGTAACTTTGACTTGAATATGATTGTAAGGCAGTGTTGTAGCAAGAGGAAAATAAAGAGGGACAGTAAAGATTAGAGTGAGATGACATGTAACAAGAGGAAGAGGTAAATATTATCGCTGCAAGGTACAATGGGAGGAGAGCAGACAGAAAAGACAAGGACTAAATTGATCACATTGGAATGACATTGGTTGACTACCTTGAAAACGCTATGTTGAGACTTAGCCAGACATGATACTTAGAGTAACTTTTTGTCTCCAACAGCACTGTGTTTTACTATGTTTGCTGTGAATAAGGTTCTTTGAAAAAATGGTTTTCAACATGCAACCATGCAACAAGCAAACACTTCCGCATATTGACTGATTTTGGATTACATAAAAGTAAAAAAAATGAAATATATTTAGTGAACAGCATTTTTCATGTGTTAACTGTGTATAGTGGTCTCGGTATGTATTTTGAAGTTTACCACAGTTTTAGTGAAAAAAACATTACCCCACCAGGGTTTGAACACAGGTCTCCAGGGTACCAAATATGCACTTTGACCACAACACCAAAGGGCCAGACTCAGTGATATGGTACTCAGAGCACACCCAAAACCCTAATGATGGTCACTCCATCACAACAGTATTGTGTGCACATAATTTGCCACAACACAGAATAATGTGAAAGTCTAACATTACATAAATGTAACAGTTGTCTTTTTTATGTGTTTCAGAGAGTCATGTAGATTGATGGTGAAAAAAACCCATTGATGAGGTTCAACCTCTCTAGAGTCCGGAGAAGGGGTAGAAATGTGATTGGGCAAAGGGCTATTGTCAATGTCCCTGGGCAACGCGGGGGTAACATTACCCTTTGCGCTGCTATAACAGTACATGGAGTCCTCCACCACCATGCTAACCTTGGTCCATACAACACTGAACTTATCCTTGCATTTTTGGACAGAGTACACAACATTCTAACTGCAGTGAACACGAATGAACGCATGCGTTACATTGTTGTGTGGGACAATGTGTCCTTTCATAGATCTCTTTTGGTACGAAATTGGTTTCTACAGCATCCACAGTTTACAGTCCCTTTTCTTCCACTATACTCTCCTTTTCTAAATCCAATAGAAGAGTTTTTCTCAGCATTGGCGGTGGAAGGTTTACGATCTCGATGAAATTCTGTGGCCAAATGCAGCAAGGAGAAGGGATGCCTATTTTTTCTTCAACATGGTTAAAGATGCTATTGTATATTGTTTTGTTCAGTATATACTTTGTTGTCAAACTGCAACTATTGGCTGAGTTGAGTCTAGTTACAGGATAAAAAAATAAACATTTTCATTGGTCTGCAGAATTGCTGTCATATAGTGTTGAATTTGTGAATTGTTGTCATTAGTGGTGAATTTACTATATTTTACTTTGTCTGTGTAATCTACAAGAAAGAGCAAATGTTACAAGTATTTTGCATTAATTACCACTGTGTCTAACTTATTCCAATACAAACATATGATGTGACTCATGTGTGTGCAATTTGGTGCCAGAATTGCATTTTTATAAATATGTGTACACTTTTGACAAAAGAATAGCATTTTGCAATAGACCTGGGGTGTTCTGTTAATTGGGTGTATGGTTGCATTAACTGTGTGTAGTGTTTTGTCAACATGGGCCCAGTTTTTAAAATTGAGTTTAAGCAACTGTAAAAAACTGTAAACACTAACAGTGATTCTTGTAGCACAATTTCTAAAACTATTACAGTTTTTCACAATAAAACTCAATTTCTGAAGTCTTACCCCATTTTCTCAAAACTGTAAACACAAACTCCAAATGCATTTCCCAAAACTCCTGACTTTTGTTGCAAAAGCGCACTACTGCCTCAAAACAGTTTTACGTGTGCTCAAAACAGAAACACCACTGTCAAAATGAAATTACAATGAAGCAGTTAGTAAACACTGCACCAAAAAATGAAAAGCACAACGTTCAGATGTGTATACAGTTTTTACTGAATTGCTTAAGCACAAAAACCTATTGGCTGAACAACTTTCCAAGTTGCTTACAGTTTTTTACAGTTGCTTAAACTCAATTTTAAAAACTGGGCCCATGTTGACAAAACACTACACACAGTTAATGCAACCATATACCCAATTAACAGAACACCCCAGCTCTATTGCAAAATGCTATTCTTTTGTCAAAAGTGTACACATATTTATAAAAATGCAATTCTGGCACCAAATTGCACACACATGAGTCACATCATATGATTGTATTGGAATAAGTTAGACACAGTGGTAATAAATGCAAAATAATTGTAACATTTGCTCTCTTGTAAATTACACAGACAAAGTAAAATATAGTAAATTCACCCGATGACACCAATTCACAAATTCGACACTACATGACAGCAATTCTGCAGACCAATGAAAATGTTTATCTTTTTATCCTGTAACTAGACTCAACTCAGACAATAGTTGCAGTTTGACAACAAAGTATATACTGAACAAAACAATACACAACAGTATCTTTAACCATGTTGAAGAAAAAAATAGGCATCCCTTCTCCTTGCTGCATCTGGCCACAGAATTTCATCGAGATCGTAAAACTTCCACCGCCATGCTGAGAAATACTCTTCTATTGGATTTAGAAAAGATGAGTATGGTGGAAGAAAAAGGACTGTAAACTGTGGATGCTGTAGAAACCAATTTCGTACCAAAGGAGATCTATGAAAGGACACATTGTCCCACACAACAATGTAACGCATGCGTTCATTCGTGTTCACTGCAGTTACAATGTTGTGTACTCTGTCCAAATATGCAAGGATAAGTTCAGGAGTGACCATCATTAGGGTAACTGTGGTAAAGTTAAAAATATATACCGAGACCACTACACACATGACAAATGCTGTTCACTAAATATATTTCAATAGATATTTTTTTACTTTTATGTAATCCAAAATCAGTCAATATGCTGAAGTGTTTGCTTGTTGCATGGTTGCATGTTGAAAACCATTTTTTCAAAGAACCATATTCACAGCAAACATAGTAAAACACAGTGTTGTTGGAGACAAAAAGTTACTCTAAGTATCATGTCTGGCTAATTTGGTGGCAAGTCTCAACATAGCGTTTTCAAGGTAGTCAACCAATGTCATTCCAATGTGATCAATTTAGTCCTTGTCTTTTCTGTCTGCTCTCCTCCCATTGTACCTTGCAGTGATAGTATTTACCTCTTCACTCTAATCTTTACTTTACTTTATTTACTAAGCCTTACATTCATATTCAAGTCAAAGTTATGCCCCTGCTTTCTCTTTTACAGTGTTTAAGTATGATTACTGTGTTTTGCATTTTTTCCCTTAGTGTTTTGGCACATGACAATTGTGTTTAACCAGTTGGTTGCAAGTGTGTGGTCATTTGGTAGCTAGTGTTTTGAAATGGAAAAAAGGTGACATTACAAAAGCATCATGTGTGTATGGCATTTAAATGTGTGTAATGTTTTGCAAATCGCTGTGTGTAGTGTTTTGCAAAATGTGTGAAGCTGAAAATGTGCTTAGAGTGGTGCCTACCTGAGCCGATGTTTTGGTATTTGAGTATTGGGTTTCATTAATTGTGGAAAACTTTAGATTTTAGTGTGTAAGCAAACATAAAAAACTGTAAGCTATTTCTCACAACTGCTCACTCTTTTGTCAATACCTTAAACCATTTCCATAGTAAAACACAATTTGCAAAACTCAATGACTCCTCTTTGCAAAACTCTAAACACATTCTCATTGTTAAAACACATTTCACGTTATTTAACACATGATGCAAAATGGTAAACATTCTTCTAAACATTCACAAATAGAGCACTAATGCCATACGTTAAGCATAACGAGTCAAAAATGAGTTTACTTCATTTCAAATGACCCGACACCACCAATGTAATGGTGTCAAAAATGTGCCAACTGAGAGAGCCACCAGAAGGTTGCAGCTTGATAACAGCTGCCAATCAGAGACAAAGAGGACAGAGAGTGAGGGACATAGCAAGGAAGAGGAGGTAGAAGAAGACTATAATACTTATAGCAAAACCCCTCACTGAGTTCCCAAAACTAAACTCTGCTTTGCACTGTAATGTTGTTGTAATTTTACAACACACACTTTGCAAAAAGAGTAAACACAATCCACTGCACAGCACTCTTTTTGCAAAACTGTAAACACAACTCACTGCTTTACACTCACCTTCCGAATGATCAACACACTCTTATCAAAATTATACACATTGATGGCTATTATTTACACTATTCTGCCAACTAGCTGACAACAGTGCCAAATGAGAAAACCATTGTAGATAATTAGTTCACTTTGCAGTCAGCCATAGCACTATAAATAATCCACAGGTAAGCTTTCTGGGAGTACAATGGAGGGAGAAGGAAGACTGAGAAGAGGAAGAATTAGAGGGCAAGGAAAAGAATGTGGAGGTAAGGGGCGCAGGAGGGAGAGTTTATGGATGAGGATGTGTAAGTGAAGAAGCAAGAGGGAGAGGACAACGAGGACAAGGACAAGGATAAGGACAAGGAGGTGAAGGTAGAGGAAGAGGACGAGGAGGTGAAGAAGAAAGAGGAGGACATGGATATGGAAGGAGAAGGAGGAAGGGTAAGAAGAGTAAGAAATAGAATTACTGATGACATCAGAACTACATTACATAGTGGATCATGGAATGATGCTGAAGGAAGCTGGCCAATGGGTTCAGCCTAACCTGAGCTGTTACAGTGTAACAGGCATCATAAGGTATAAGGCTATAGTATCATTGACACTGAATCTAGATGTGCATACTATAGTGCTGTGCATGGGCCTGCTGTGCTGCATTCTTTTTGTCTTTTCCAGAGACTGATGGAGCTAGATGCAGATGCCATAGGTCATGAGTTGAGTTTTGGCAGGGTTCAACCTCACTTTCATGAGGAGACTTGGCAGGAACATTATTGCACATCGTGCCATAGCCAGAAGACAACATGGTGGTAACATAACTATGTGTGCAGCTGTAAGAAGCAAAGCTGTTGTTCATCATTCACCTTCTCTGCCTTGAGCTGGAATGTCTTTGACAATCATCCCCATCAATGCATGGTCCTTCTTCAGGCAATGGGCATCCCATACAGGGATACTGTAGCAAAGGGGATAAAAGGCACCACACCACGCTTTGAACCTGGGTCTCCAGGGTACCAAACATGCACTTTGACCACAATGCCAAAGAGCCAGGCTTGTTGGTATGACAGTCAGAGCACACACACAACCCTAGTGATGTCACTCCATCACATTGACCAGGCATCAAGTCAGGCCTTGATACTGCACTCCAGGAGATATTTCTGTCAGTGCCTTTGACTAGAAGACCTTGCATTCGACGTTGCTGACATTTTGTGGCCGGACACAGAGTGACGTCAAGATGTAGACTGTTTTTTATAGTGAAATTATTGTATGTTTTCTTGTGTTTTCACTTGGAAAAAACACTTTGGGCCCTATCATGCTGCAGCGCATTGTGCATTCGCGACATGCGCATGCTGTCATTGCTATTCTGTGCCAGCGCATCTTTCATTTTTTCGGCCAAAAAATCACGTTGTCTAGATAGCAAATGACACTGCGCCCTGCGTGAAAAGAAGAGGTGTGGTCTGGCGCAAAGTGCATATGATCGTGAAAATAGAGCCCTTTATATTTGTATGTGCGTAAATGAATATCCATACTTGAACTTTGAATCGCTGTGTGTTGGGCTGGATCACTGTGTATACCCTCAAACTGACACCTTGTGAACAGAGAAACCAAAAGCCAGATGTGTTTTTCATTGATACCATCAGTGTGTAGTTGCCGCATTGTGTGTTAATTAATATGATGGTTTGTGTTAACTGTCTGGTACAAAAAGACATTTTTTACAAAGGTTTGCAGAGTAAAGCAAGACTGTAATAGAGTTGTTTGTGTAGAGTTTTTCAAAAAAAGCCAATAGGTACAAAAAATGTGCTTAAGCGATCAGAAAAAACTGTAAAAGATACTACAGTGACAAATATTGACATCAGACAAAATCAAACGTGGAATAAATAAAATAAAAACAAAATTATTGTCATTAGGTCATGCATATTGTTGCAAACAACATACTCTGATTGTGGTTTCCCCACACTGTTGTTTCTCAGTATGTCCATGTCTTTGACTGTATATGCGCGTATGTGTTTGCACATGCAGCATTAGTGTCTCTGAATTCCGTGCGTGGATGCTTCAGAGCATATGTCTATGCATTCAGCATCTCCTTTTTTCAGTCCTGGCTCAGTCACTGAAGCGAAATGGGTGACAGAGGTGTGCTGGCTATAGGGTGGCACAAGCTGTTGATTCATCTCCAGGCATTTAGGGACAAGTGGCAGAGGCATCCCACTGACTGGTGCCCATGTGCTCAGTCGGGTTCTCACAAACTGTCATCTGCTTTTTTTGACACTGTCTCTTTAGTAAATGTACTGAATCACCATGATCATGGTACTTGCCCCTTTCTTAGTGCCCCATCCAGGGAATAAATAAAAGTGTTCTCACACACACATACACTGAAAGATCACTCCTAGCTAGCTCTCTTTCTCTCTGTGTCTCACTATATCTCACTCTTTGTTTTCTGTAAGCAAGAATAAAAAAAACATAAGAAAGTGGCAGTAAATTGAAATCTTGGTACAGGGAAAACTGTTGCAGCCCAAACAGGTGGTGTTGGCCACCTGTGAGGGCAGTGTTCATTTAACAGAATGTTCTCTGATCAAATAAAATAGGTGGCATCAAAGTAATTAACCAGTTTATGGAAGTTTCAAAGAGCACAATGCTCCAAGAACAAAATTTGTGTGAAAAGTTTTCTTTCATCACCTATAAGCTAAGTATTTAGTAAATAACTATTTCTAAGCAGACATCAGGCACATTATTATAGGTACTATAAAGCACCCCACACGCTAAAACAGATTTTTTTCATGCTGCTGGTAAAGTACTGGTACTTCTCTGCAATGCTGCAAGGGGATAACAACTGTATAATAATAATAATGGGCCCTTCAAATCAAAAGGTGTTAAAAATACATTGGAGGATATAACTGAAACATGTAGCATATAGCATTTTGAGAGGGACCTCTTAAGAGTAAAAGTTAAAGGCTGAGTGCTTTCAAGCAGTCAACTTAGGTCATTCCTGTCTGCTGTGAACTTAAGTTATTGCTGTATGTTGTCAACTTAGGTGATTGCTGTAGTTCACACGTAAAGACCCAACATGATTTTAAGTGTTGGAAACACACCCTACCCAATATGTCTTTAGATGCAGGTTGGTATAGGTAACACATAGTTGTGTGATAAGTTAGGGGCTTTGACAATCAAGCCAGCTATTCTGCTTTTCCTGTAACTCTCATTATTACTTTAATTATAAAGGAGAAACTGAATCATTAATTTTCCCACAATTGCAGAATATGAATATTTCCCATTAGCGTTGTGAGAGACAGAAACTCCAAGTTGCTTGTACTTGTTCGTCATGTGATACCAATAAATCCGTCCATTAGACATTTCTATCTCCCTGAAAAAAAGTCCCTGCAGACACAATTTAAGAAAAATATACAATAGGGAAACAGCACTGTTTGGAGAGCATTTTTCTGATATAAAGCCCTGTAGGGTACTTAGTCTTATACTGCACATTAATAACAGCTTCAGTGGCTTAGAGAACCCTCTGTTGCGCCATGCTGCAACAGTTTACACACTGGTGATTTGCCTTCGATGTGGGCTGCTGAATTTAAATATGTAATTTAGCTTTGTGGGAGCTATTAGTGCTAAATAAAAATACTTAATATTTCAAATATATATATGCAATTTGCAATTAGGGCTACAGTTGCGGACCACAATAGCTGAGGCTGGTAGGAAGGTGTAACCAAATGTTGGAAGAACCACTGTGAATTTAATCATTAAAAAATGTCATAGGCAGAACAGGTAAGTACAGTATTGGACAGTAATCCAACATCTCATAATATCTCATGTTTACTGTCCATTACTGTAATTTTATTCTGCACCACATAGGATAGAAAGACAACCTCGCAGAAAAGAACGAGGGTCCCTCTTTACCCCACAGCAAGAGGAAGCCATTTGTGCAATGTTGATTGCAAACAATGCAATAAGGATGAGAGAAATTCAAAGCGTTGTCATAGAGGATAGCAATGTATTCTGCAATATTGAATCTGTGTCACTTGCAACAATTCACAGAGTGCTTAAGAAAAAATGAAATGAACATGAAACAATTGTACAAAGTGCCATTTGAATGGAACAGTGAAAGACTGAAATAGATCTGTCACTAGTATGTTCAGGTAAAACATGTCTTCTATGTATACTGTAATGTTCAGCACTGTAAACTGTCTGCTCTGCTGCAGCAGAGAGATGCAGAAGGTGGATTTGCCATTCCAGGAGATACTTTTCTTGCTGCATTGCAAGAGATGATATCTGTTGTGATGTAGATGAAAATATTTGGCCAGACAGACATGAACGTCTGGATGATTGATGAATTTACCTATGTTCAGTTACAATATGTACTGTTATATTGTTCACATCTGTACACAGCTCTACCAAAAGGGTGTTTCTTATGTTTGTTGTAAATAAGTGACTGTAGTGTATTTTTATTTCGCACAATGCTGTACAATGTCAAAGAGAACATACAGTAAAAACGTAAAACTAACGTGTCCAGTGTCTTGTACTCACTTACTTCCCTAACTACAGCAATGTGTAACTTTACTGTAGCTTTGAAATTGCTGTACAAGTAGTGTATAGTGCTGTCTTGAGCATTTTCAGGTAGCGTCAAAGAGTTCTGACCTTTTTTTGCATTGCAAAACACTGAGAGTATAAACTGTTATAATAAAAACATGACAAAGCCTTTTGATTATATTGTTCATTTTGACTTCTCATTTTGATGACACTGGCAGTTTCAATGACATATGAATACTTGCTTTTGAGGAATGGACTATCCATTTTGAGAAAGTGGCGTGCTTTTGCAGGTTGTCCACTAGGTTTCCAGTTTGCAGTAATTGTTTTGAGAAATGCACTAACTGCTGTGCAAATGTTAATCATGATGTGAGAAAAGAAGCACCAAAGCGACTGACAAACACTGTGATATTATAGGCACTGCAATGTTAAGGTTGTTTGCAATGTTTTACAATGTTTAGATCCAATGGAAAAAATGATGGCAAACACCAGAGTGAGTGTAACAGACAAGGCTGATTGCTTGCAGACCATCACTGAGAAGCAGGTTCCAGAGGGAAAAAACTGTCTGTGGCTGATTTTTACTTTGGTTTGCCCATCTGTGGGCAGTCAGTTGGTAACAGAAAACCTATGTGTAAATACCTCCCCCTCACCCAACTATGAGAGAAACACAATCACAATCACAGTTACAATCACACAGTAACTTTTCACCCATGCCCTCAACTCACTCAGTCATGCTAAAGATCTGTGAAGACACACACATACACACACACAGCACAGTAAGCGAGAGAGAGAGCGAGAGAGAGAGAGAGAGAGAGAGAGAGATTTCCAGTGATTGATTTTACATCCCCACAACAGGGAAAAATAGTTTATTCAGTTAAACTAGTCAAAGGCATGCCATTTCTGGGGAGCACAGCGCTGAGAGGTATTGGCACTCATACTGCCAATCAGACATCTTCTCACCAAAGAACTGAAATCATTGAATATGTGCTATGGCCAACAATAAGGCAATCACAGCAGAAGAAGCATGAGGAGTTTTGTCTGAAAATGTAGCACATGACTGTCAGATATTATCTACAGTTAATAGTAAATAATGTTTGCGTCTTTAGAAGTAACATGCAATTCATTCTCCACTCCCTCCCCTGGAAAAATATGATGGTAGTGAAGATATAATAAAAAAAAACTCTAGCCATATTTGGTTTGGTTTGCAGTAAACATGCCTCATTGTAGTAAATGTATCAAATAATGTTGTAAAATTTGAGGTGTTCTATGTGAGGTGTTCTTTGGTAGCTGTCTGTAGGAGTATGCATCTAAAACCTGATGTCAGACTGATAACACCACATCCCGAACTGGGGGGGATTAACAGACTTGTTTAGGTATAAATTGTCATCCTGTTACTGAGTGAAGCTAGGCTGCTATGGCATTGTTCTCAGGGGGATGTAGAGCCATAACTTTGTGTGATATCTCTAAATAAATGTAAATCTCACTCATTCACTCATCTCACAAAAAATATTATATATATTATTACCAGACACATGGTCCAATTACACAAACAGGGCATACACATACAATATAAACACACAACACACATTAACATATGCAGTTGTTTGTTCCAGTATCTCGAGAACACAGAGAAGTATCATGTGTCACTTTGTATGGGGTCAGTCATTGACATTATAATCCCATTTCTAGACTCAGTTAACCTACACATACATTTATATATAAGGTTCTGAAGTTCTGAGTAAGGCCTGAAAAGTTGGAACACCAGAAGAAACAAACATATAGCTTTTCCTTTCCACTTTTCTAACTTGGGTACTTCACCAAAATTTTAAGACCATCATTATATGCCACCTTAATCTCATTCATCTTTGCTGAGGCAGATCTGAGCTGAGATTTAAAATAGCTTAGATATGTGAAAATCATACTGCTTCCAGTTGCCTCTTAATGAGTGTGATGTTAAACATGTTGCCTGTTCAACCTTCAACCTCAAGATCCCCATGTTTGTGGTATGTGCAAATGTAGCTGAACATCCAGCCAGCTGTGGTGATAGTGGGCTCTAGCGGACCATTTCCCCCACGGACGAACTAAGAGGCAGGCTGCCAGATACAAACACGGTCATGGATCCCTTCCCTCCCTCTGGGGTTCCAAAAGAGTGTGAGTCGTGGCCATAGCACTCCATCAAAGCCAGCATTCATCAGTTCGTGGAAAGAGAGGGAGGGAGGCATGGAGAGAGAATGATAGAGAGAGAGAGACTCACGCTGACCACCCCCCCCCCACACACACACACACAGGACAGAGTGGGGCCAAGTTGCTGAGAGGAAGCACTGCCTAGTAGGAAGCTATCTCATAAGGGGGAAGGGGGGTTAAAGGAGCTCACAGCAGGAGACTGGTGGGAGGGTTTGGTCCCTGGAATTTAGACTGCAGACAAAGACTGGTGGTCTGTGCCTGTCTCTTTCTCTCATTGACTGCGTTCACATGGTGGGATTGGTGGTCTGTCCCCAAGTCCCTGTTCACATGCAGTTTGTCTAAGCGGATTCGGCCAGAGACCCAGCCCTTTCCGCTACGCTAGGTGGGGGCGCTGTAGTCAACTTCTATCTTTCTATTATTATCTTTTAATGCAAGTTTCGTGTTGTTTGGGCAAAAAATGCCAAAGATATCGGTCAAACCGTGCCAACCCAGCCATGACGACCCAGGCTGATAAGATTTACAATGCTAGCTGCTACAATGTTGGACATAACGTGACTAACGACACATAACTAAAATAATGGACATAACACGAGTAAACATTTGCCCACAACAAAGCTGCTACGTAGGTAAGATGTATCTTATCGTATACGCAACAGCAGACTACAGCACTGCACACATATGCCTACACATACAGACGACACGTAGAGGAGACTGAACTTTTCACCTCTCATTCCGGTTATTCCACATCGCAAAACAGTGGCTAAAGAAAATCTTACAAGTCAGTCAGTGCAAATGTATTTACATAGCCTCCTCCTTTCACCTGATATTATTACCCACTTAAACAATAAGGTGGTCTAAACAAAAACGTAATACTCTGGCACATCTTCTATGGGCTCTGCACTGTTCCTACTAAATAAAGACAATAAACAAACTTTCTGGCGGCATACAAACATGGTGTTCCAGGAGTTTGACGCATTCACGTACGTTTTGTGCATTCTGCTGTGTTAGAAAGTCCGTATGAAGGAACAAACTGCGTTTTTTATTTCGTTGATACATGCGCAATACCCGAAACCAATCTGATCCCCGTTCACATGGCAGTCCAAGTGGTTTGGAAACAGCCCAGGCCTGGCGTCGCAATTGGTTTACGAAAACCAATTCCAAACCAAACCAATCTCCATTCACATGAAGCCGGTACGATCCCAAACCAGTTGCAATCGGTTTCGACTTGTCCATGTGAACGCACTCATTCTCTCTCTCCCTCTCTGTCTCTCTCTCTCTCTCATCTTCTTAGAGACAAACATCCTTTGATGACATAATTTCGTTAAGATTCAACAGACAAGTGAATCATAGCCCACTAAGTTGTCATCGAAGCTCCTGTGGTCAGATGCAGTTTATGCAACCCATTGACTGTAGCTATATACGGTCTATGATGCAACCTAATGTGCTGACATACACACATCGGTGGCTACTTCACAAAAAAGAGGAGAAAATAACCTTTTGGAAGTAGACTCTAGGTGCCTATTACCACATTTCACAACTATTATAGTTTTTTCTAAATTGTTAAACTGCTCATTTTTGCCAATACCTTAAACAATTTTCACATAGTAGAATACAATGTGCAAAACTCCTGACTCCTGTTTGCAAAACTCTAATCACATTCTCAATGCACATTATTTACAGTTTTTCATGTTTGCTTACAGCCAAATTTCAAAATTTGGCTCAACGTTTCAAAACTTTCCACATAACTCGCATAACACAAAACACTTTGAGAGAAACATCTCACTTTGAGGTCAAAATGAAACTCCAAAACCAACATGTAACTTTTTTCAAAATAACATTTTTTTTTTTAACAGAATAATAGAAGTTATTCAAAAATCAGCATTACACTTTTTTACAAGTTTCTAAAACCACTAAAAGAAAATAGTTATAATAATCCATACAACATTTTACTTACAACATGCACTGTAAACTACGGTGTTGACTGGACTGACAAGAAAAATACAAGGAAATGATACATACTGTAAGCAAAAACCCCAATTTACTATTGCAAATGGATTGGGTGAAATGATTATGAATTCCACATTGTGATTTGGCCACGTATCAACATCCAAAAGAAATATTTACCTTAGCTCAGCAATAGGGAAAACATCACCATATGTACCATATCCAACCTCTTACTGACTGTAAAGAAGCCAACGGCTCCTCACTAGCAGGATGCGCGATGACTGGAAGTAGGGGTCGAAGTGGTATAAAAAGACCTCCAAAAATCCACGAACGTTTTGTAGAAAAATATGGTGCTTTTATTTTAACAAACAAACCGTGCTTTCCACGCACACATAAACAAACAAAATAGCTAGTGCAAAAACCAAATATAAATAACTAAAATTAACGACACTTACACCGAAAATAACTTCTACAAAACTAAAGAGGAACTCGAACAACGCTTTTAGGCTCACTGCTCTTCTCCGGTTTTCAGCAGCGCCTTACTACTCAGCTCTTGTTCTGTCGTGCTCTTTCTTGCTCGTAACGTCTCGTGTCATTCTTGTCTCTCCTTGGTGGAAATGAGGCACCTCTTAAATAAAGCCCTCAATTAAAAGCAATTGGCCCAATCATTACATGATTGGACCACACCACCACCAAGTGACGCTAAACATACATAAACACAACTAGAGACATAAATGTGCCCACACAACAATAACACCCCCATATATACACACCACACACAATACAAGATAATTTAAACATTGACAATACACACAAGCAACCCAAACTACCACCACCAACACCCCTCTACCACATTACCAATCCCAACTCCCAAAGTGGTAAACACTGCCATAGCGGGGCGGAGATGAGTATGTCGGAGTGTTTGTATGGAATTTAAGCAGTAAGAAATGGTAAATGGGACATGAGTGTGTAGTCCTACCACACTATATGCTGATGATGTTGAAAATAAATGATTTAACAGTTCAAATTGTATTGTGACGGGTTTGATTGCAGTTTTGTGTGTCTGGGTGCTGTTAAGTTCGTGTTCAGTTTTTTTTAAAACGGTGAGAGGGGGAGCGAGGGAAGTTCACCATCTCACACTGACCCAATCTCAATGTCTTCACATGCCATATCAGTCCCAGACTAGTGCAGCCGAGTATAACATAGCATCAGCCCAAATGACTACAAAGTCGGTGTGCTATGTATGTTACAGTGTTACAGTACCTGTCCAATTCAATGCATTATACATATACTTTACTGTAGTACATCAAGAAATACATTTCTGTACCTGTGCAATATTGCATAAAACATGATGAGCATATAGTAGACATACAAAATTGTGAATATTTATTGGAGGATAATAATGCATTTTGCCAAATGCAGAATCATAAAAACAAATAGAGTACATTACTCGAGGTATTTGAAATGTCTCTCTTTTGCCAGGTCTTCTTTTTTCTTTTATTTTGCTTTTCATTTTTTTGGTGTGGTGTTTACTAACTGCTTTGATGTAATTTCATTTTGACAGTGTTGTTTCTGTTTTGAGCACATGTAAAACTGTTTTGAGGCAGTAGTGTGCTTTTGCAACAAGAGTCAGGAGTTTTGGGAAATGCATGTGAACAATTTGAGTTTGTGTGTACAGTTTTGAAAAAATTGGGTAAGGTTTCAGAAATTGAGTTTTAGCAATTGTGAAAAACTGTAAGCTAAAAAATGCAAACAACCTGAAACAAATCCCTTAAAATATAGATTTTGTCCGACAGTGTGGCATGTTAGTGATATGTAATGTAAATACACCCTGTATCAAACTATCTAAGTAACATTTGTATGTAATTATGCACCTTTGACAATAGATGAATAAAGAGTATAGGCCTATACAGTGTACAAATGAATGTTTTTTGTACCTGGGCAAAGTACCATATGTATCAGAATATGCTGATGCTAATCACAAAAACCAAGCATTTTTTTCTATATTTTGTAATTTTTCAGAATTCTGTAACTGCAGCATATATTTCAGAACTGAAGATAAATTGTGTCAATCAAATATGCACACAAATATGCATGGAAACAGAAAAACAAATCACTCTAGAAACACACCAGGATGAGCTGTAACATGTGTTACATTTATCCTGTGCTTACATATAATCACAGACAATCACTTCCACTCCATTGTCTGCATCACTTAGAGTTTATAAAAATTACAGTATGTTTCACTGCAAAAAAAATACATATAATATGTGTTGTAAATGAATACAAATATTAGCCTGGTCCTGCCGATACTGCCCATGACGCTACGCTATAGAATTTCACGTTTAAGTCAGTCTGACCAACCTGCTTATTCTCTGAGAACTTCCTGTCTAGGAGGTTTGCCTGACTAAGAGGTTGGTGCGACAGCAGGGCTACGTACTAGTCACCCATAGAAGTTGTTTGTAGCCCTACCTAATGTAATGCTGATCTATAGTGCATTTTGGATAAACCATGATAAAGCCTACACTACATACTGGTAATGGAATACATAGCAACTTTTATATAAATGTTCTATATAACAATGTTCTTCCAATAAACATGCAAACGTAACCTTTTTGTGTACCTGTTACTGTAACAAGTTTTAAAAATAAAAAATACTGTGTATTATTTATACTATATCAGACAAGTAAGTATAAAAGTGGTAGTTATCAATATGTATTTGGCTTAAACATGATTATGTCTCAAGTACATAATTTCATGTGTGACAAAATGCAAAATGTTGTGTTTTGTTACATTGTCTTCTATTTCTTTTAGGTTTTGACCCTAACATTAACCGTTTTGATAACAGTATCTAAATGTCTGGAAAATAAGCTGTAGTTGTAAATACTTTTGTTGGTTATGAAAATTAACTGAGAGAAGTACTAATGAATTTTGGTTGAAGTGGTGATTGAATGCCATTGTGGTAAAGCAATGGGAAAGAAAACACTGTTTGGCTCCCATAGTCTATGGTTGATGCAAATGTGTTAAGAGATTTGAAAATGTAGCCATGGTATTAAGACACGTTTAAAAAGGATTGTTAAAAACTGTAAATTGCTTGTTGAAATACTTCAAACATAAAAAAATTACATGTATAGTGATACAGTACAAATGGCAACTATTTGTGCTGTATATGGTGCTGCAACAAGAGCTGACACCACCAATATAAGCCAGCTGAGAGAGCCACCAGGTTGTTGAAGGTTGCAGCTTGAATATGGCTGTGTGAGGGGCATAGCAAGGAAGAGGAGGTAGAGGAAAAGCAAGAGGAAGAGTGATTTTTTTCTACTAACCAAATTAGACCCACCATTATAAATCACATTCTTGTCCTTGGGTTGACGATGATCTACGAAATCTCTTAGAGAGCATGGAATTGGCCTGTGACAGAGGCAAGGAACAGTGTTGAGGATGGATATAACACGTCAGGGCTTTCTTTCCCTGTTGACTGGCAAGGCACATCATTGTTTGTGATGTGGATGACTGTGCTGTGGCCTCATCCACATCACAACACAAAGGCAGGATGAAGCTCAGTGATCTCTTGTTGGCAACACTGTATACAGCATTTGTAGTTTTCATTTGTACTGCATTCCCAAAATGTATTTTTCTTCAAAGTATTTTATCAAGTAATCTAATCTAATACTACCACTTTATTTTAGTCTATGTACAGTACATATACATCCTGAATTTTGCTTTTTTCAGTTGAAAATGCACTGTCAGGGCTGTAAAAAATAGCTTATGCTATTGTATGCATCTGAGCATTGTGCTTTTCATTTTTTGTACAGTGTTTACTAACTGCTTCATTGTAATTTCATTTTGACGGTGAGTCAGGAGTTTTGGAAAATGCATGTGGACAATTGGAGTTTGTGTTTACAGTTTTGAGAAAATGGTGTAAGATTTCAGAAATTGGGTTTTAGCATTTGTGAAAAACTGTAACATGCTTTATTATAGTTTTTGAGGATTGCTAAAACACATTTTCTGAAACTCTCTTCTCAAAACCCATGTTGCATTTTACATGACCAAAAAGAGTCAAGATTCATAATGAAATAAATAATGAAATCTACAATCAAAAAATAAAATATTACAATAAAAGTAAAGAATAGGCAATCAAAAAAAAAAAACAGACAGAGGATTGCTCACTGGGCTTCATCACACCTTTTTAAAGGTTGGGTTGGAGTTGAAGTCCTGCTTCTCTGAATGACATCCCATGAACCAAAATATTGTCAATTATTGCTGCATAAATTTCACCATACTGTATTACAACCCTTGGTACTCTTTGTCTTCCTCTTCCTGCTACCTGCCCCCATTCTCTTCCTTGCACCCCACCTCTAACATGCACTCGTCCCCTGAGCCTCTGGTTTCTGTCCATTGTTGATATGACACTCCAACCAGCCTGTTTCAACTCTGAACTGGCTTATATTGGTTCTCTCATCATTAGACACAAGTGTTCAATCAAATTTGAGTTGTAGTGTTTTATAGGTGACATATGTGCTTTAATTGTGTTCACCTTCCTCCTTGTTTGATTAACACCAAAATGAATAAGTGCATCACAATGCAAAATGTGCTTTAATGCGATGAGTGTTCAGACAAAAAGGGTAAATGAGTTTTGCAAAATATACCTACCAATGAAAGTAGTCCATGGTTTTGTCAAAAAAAGTGATTAATGAAATAAATGTGTTCAGGCCTTTGAGAATTTGACTCAGAGAACAGGGTGTAAAACAGTGTTTTAGCAATTGTAAAAAACTGTAAGTGACTAGGGACATACCACCCATACTTTAAAACCACCTTCAAGACCAGCCACCATGTCATGCATAGGCAATAAAAAAATTAATGTGATCAGTTATGGTTGGACTTTGCCAACCATCGTGAAAAGTCCTCTGTAAAAAAATCTTTCGCCAGTGGATTTGGTTACAATTTATTTTATTGTCCCTGTTACATCAATCAGGTACAGTGTAACAAAGTGTGTAACAATATGTAACATTATGCACTTACACTGTACCACAGGTTAAGGTTAGTAGGGTTAGTGTTAGGTATGTACAGTGTAGGTACATATTATTACATGTTTTTTACACATGTAGTAGTAGATAGTAAAAATGGAACTGTAAATCAAAATGTTATCCTGGATTGAAATTAGTTAGGGAAATAAAGAGACAGAACGTGAGAGAGTAAAGGATAGAGGACAAGAGTGCCATGCAGTAATTGCGGACCAGTCAACGACTGATTGTTGTGACAAGGGCAAAATAAAAATCAAGGCTAATTTCAAATCAGTTATCATATCAGTAATTTCAATTTCAGTTATCACTTAGCTAAAGATCTTATTTAGACCATAGGCCAGCCTGTATTTGCAGTTTAATGATAACTACAACACAATAGAATGTAAATGCAAAGCCTCTCAGAAAAAAAGGAACATGCTTTGTGTTGTGTACATCACCAATTTGTAGTAGGTTATTTCATGACATAATTAGCATACTTTCTCCTTTTTTAACCTACAGTAAATGAAAGCATGCAGGTTCATACACAATTTATGCTATATATGCAGAATATAGTAATTGTCTAGTCTATTGAAATTAGTTTTTAATCTTGAATTTTTAGTCTGTTGAAATTAATCTTAAATCTTGAATCTTGGTCTTGAATCTGCATTTTTTATACCAGCATGACATTGGCAGTAGGTGTGTCAGCCCAGTGTCAGGAATATTGGCAAAAGAATTTTGGTGTCAGGTTCTGGATCGGCATTTTTCATGTGTTTCATATGGTAAGCACCAAGAACCTAAGCCTTATGGATGTGCTATTTTGACTAAAGAAAAAATGATAAATAGAAAGAATATAATAACTGCAATAGCAAAGAACAAATAAGGCTTGTTGGTCTGTTGTACTTCTACAAAGGAACTTACCTTACCAATTTCAGACTTTGACATTAGGATGCTGATCCGGAGGGAGAGAGAGAGAGAGAGAGAGAGAGAGAGAGAGAGTATGCGTGTGTGGTAGGAGTTGATAATTAGGATGGATTTTTTTTCTTTTTCTAAAATTCTATTTTGAATGCAAGCATTGGGAAGATGATGGATGGTTGGGGGTGGCAGTACATTCCCTCATATACCAACACACAAAATATGTAGAGTGACTCATTCGTGCAAGTAGACCATTTGTCTGCCCAATTGGAGTCAACTGTCACTTTCTGGCAGCAAGTGTGTGTATTTACAGCAGTTGTCTGGCAAACTGCTAAAAGCTCAGCAGCACCCGCCTCATTTTTACCATCTTTCCACCCTTTTCTGTGGGCCCGTTGAATGTCTGCTAATACAGCTCTACACCTGCATCATGCACCCACCACAGAAAGTACACATCCAGTCCAGATTCTTCCATTTACATACAGATGCTCACTCAAACATTTGCTTGCATTTATTCAGAAATGCAGGTATAGCACACTCACATATGCTATTACACACATATTGGACAACAGGGCCTGCAATAAAGAAACTTTCTGTCCCAGGTTTAAAAGAATCTTACATTGCCAATCAGCGTTTATGTATGTTACCTAGCAACTGATGCAACATTTGTCACCTTGTGATTAAACTACAACTAACTTTCACTGTACAAAGCCTCTTGCCCTGTTGGAGACTGTGACAGTATTTCCAATCCCATACCAAACATTTGTTGTACCATTCACTATTTTTATAATTAATTAATGAAATCACCCAATTCTACTTGTGCTGCCTAAGCACTTAAAACAGGTAATTTCATCAAATTAATGCACTGTTTTAATTCTGTTATCGATTTAAGTCACACTCTTTCATTATGAAATGTACAGGTCTGGATAAAGAATGACTTGCTTATCAAACATGTCTTTCTGTCTATATTTTGTATGTAAAACATGTGGTTTGGTGACCTATCTAATACAGCCAAAGCAGGCACTGGGGTTGTCTCAGTGGGGCAGACACAACCGGAGCACCTCTGTAGGACAACTTGTAAGTTGCTGCTGCTCTCTCAGGTCATTTCATTTACACTGCTTTAGGCTTGGCTGTGGTAATAGATGGGATGATGATCAGGAAAATGTCCATTGGGAAGTGAAAAAGCAGCAATATGGGGAGAGAGGAAGAAAACAGAAAGAGAGAAAAAACAGAAGGAGGAAGAGAGAAAAACAGACAGAATGAGAGAGAGAGAGAGAGAGAGAGAGAGAGAGAGAGAGAGAGAGAGAGAGAGAGAGAGAGAGAGAGTATGCGTGTGTGGTAGGAGTTGATAATTAGGATGGATGGAAGGATTAGGAAGCATACTGCACTTATAGGCCCATTGCAACTTATCACGATAGAACTACTACTGCATGGTAATCCAAAAATACAGCCCTACAAGCACACACACACACACACACACATTCCGAAATGTGTCTTTAAGAGTGTGAGATCACTTATTTAGACACACTAACAACAAAAACAAACAGTGACTCAAAGAACTTTGTAAAACTAAACTAATCTACATTTTACTATGCACTTAGATAAAGTGAGCTAGAAAACGGAGGTATGCAGAGAACATTACAATATCTTTATGCGTTAAACACACTAACTTATCTACTATTTACTAATGATTGGATACTTGCATCAACAGAGGGAGCTAATAAGATAGATGTATCTTATATAGATGTCGAATTATTCCTGTTTCCCATGAAGTAGCTCTATATTGTGGCAAAACACACGCATATGCACATGCACACAACTCACACACACCTGCACAGACACATGCATGCACACAGACACACGCACACACACTCATGCAGATAGAGTACACACACTCTCACACACACACACACACACACACACACACACACACACACACACACACACACACACACACACACGCACACACACACACACACACACACGCACACACACACACGCACACACACACACACACACACACATTGGTAAAGTGTGGTATACATTACAACTATTTAGAATGTGGGCAACAGGTTCAAGGTGCTGAGCACTCTGAGAATGCACTATGCAGTGTGGATGGTGTGGTTACCATAACAGCAGGTAACATCCAGTTGGTAACACCTGTAATCTGGCCTTACAAGTAAAATAAATAATGTCCTCTCCTACACAAACACATACACATGCAAGTGTACACACACACACAAAGAAGCAGGGACACTTTATGTTACGATGTTGCTGTTACAGTTAGGTATAGTGGTACAACTTAATATGCAATCTCGGGGTTGTAGTGTCGGAGTGGATAGCGCACCCGACCATGAACGGGCGTTTGCCCATGGGGACCCAGGTTTGAATCCGGCCTGCGGTCATTTGCCTCCCCATCTCTGTCTCCCACTTACTTCCTGTCTTCACTGTCCTGTCTAAATAAAGCCAGAAAAAGGCCAAAAAATGTAATATAATGTACTAGTGCTGTACATTTGTCATTATTATCTTTCATATGCATTTGCCCTCCACTACACCACTGGCCCAGAGAGCAAATACAAAACGACAAGCACCACACAACCACACGCTGCTGCTGATGTGAGCTCCCACATGCTGTGCTCTGTTACAATCACTGCGTTCACATGGTGGGATTGGTTTAGTTTGGGATTGGTTTGGGTGTTGCTTCCCAACGGGTGGTCTGTCCCCAAATCCTTGTTCACATGCAGTTCGTCTAAGCGGATTCAGTCAGAGACCTGGCCCTTTCCGCTACGCTAGGTGGGGGGCGCTGTAGTCAACTTCTATCTTTCTATTATTATCTTTTAATACAAGGAACGTCTGTTCCACGCATAACTCTTGAAGCACTCATCCGCTTGATCTCAAATTTGGAGGGCGTCATCATAATGTTACCAGTGTGTGCAGTGGCAAGTTTCGTGTTGTTTGGGCAAAAAATGCCAAAGATATCGGTCAAACTGTGCCGAGCCAGCCATGACGACCCAGGCTGATAAGATTTACAACGCTAGCTGCTACAATGTTGGACATAACACAACTAACGACACATAACTACAATAATGGACATAACACGAGTAAACATTTGCCCATAACAAAGCTGCTACGTAGGTAAGATACGCAACAGCAAACTACAGCACTGCACACATATGCCTACAGTGCATACAGACGACACGTAGAGGAGACTGAACTTTTCACCTCTCATTCCGGTTATTTCACATCGCAAAACAGTGGCTAAAGAAAATCTTACAAGTCAGTCAGTGCAAATGTATTTACATAGCCTCCTCCTTTCACCTGATACTATTACCCACTTAAATAATAAGGTGGTCTAAACAAAAACGTAATACTCTGGCACATCTTCTATGGGCTCTGCACTGTTCCTACTAAATAAAGACAATAAACAAACTTTCTGGCGGCATACAAAGATGGTGTTCCAGGAGTTTGACGCATTCGCGTACATGTTGTGCATTCTGCTGTGTTAGGAAGTCCGTATGAAGAAACAAACTGCGTTTTTTATTTCGTTGATACATGCGCAATACCCGAAACCAATCCGATCCCCGTACACATGGCAGCACCAAGTGGTTTGGAACCAGCCCAGGCCTGGCGTCGCAAGTGGTTTCGGAAAACCAATATCAAACCAATCGTATCTCCGTTCACATGAAGCCGGTACGATCCCAAACCAGTTGCAATCGGTTTCGACTTGTCCATGTGAACGCACTCATTGTGCCTTGAGAAAAGGGTGCAATTTCAAAATTGTGATATGAGCCAAACATCAAATTTGACCATGACAACTGTGGTGTCCCTGTTTCTGTGTGTTTCTGTGGCAGTAGCAGTTTTAGGCACGGGCGAACCGGGCAGCCGCCCGGGGCGCCATTTCGTGGGGGGTGCCACGAGCGCTTGGGGGGAAAAAAAGTAAAATAAAATAAAAACGCTCTGTGTGTCATATCGCTGCAATCGGCACATTGGCGCCCCCATGGTGAACTGCTGAACTGCAGGCGCCCTTCTTGCTGCGTGTCTCTCTGCCTCGGGGGGGTGGTGGTGGTGCTGAGAGGTGGTCTCGCCCGGGGCGTAAAACACTATAGAACCGCCACTGTTCTGTGGTGCCACAAAACAATGGCAGCAATGGCCAGGCCACATGGCAGGGAAGGATTTATTATTTGTCCAATACTTTCCTCGTGTATACCTTCACCCCATATCTTTGCACTTGTAATGAAAAGCATGGAAGGAGTCCAAGAAAACAGTGCACAAGATAGATGTTTGCATCCTCCACATTGAGCAGTTAAGATCTTAAATGCCATTAGAGCGTTGAGTGTCGTATCAATCCACCCAATTAGTCTGTCCTCTTGAGCACAGATTCTGCTCTGTGGCCATCCCCAGCACCGAATGCAAGCAAGCAAAGTCTTGGGGGGGATTTTAGGAAGAAGATAAACACATACAGACAGTGTACGGACAAAGCCATGTTATCTCGCTGCGATTTTGTGAGCACAATAGTCTTTCATTCAGACTAATTGAGTAAGCTAGATGGAGAAAAAGACCATGAAACCAAAGCAATCTATTTATCATCACCTACCCCCCCCCCCCCCCCCGCCCCTCACACATAATCGGATACATTTCCAAGGGCTCCTGAGCTCCATCTCCTTTGACACAGAGATACTACATTTTGGAATGGTGACAAGAAATGGAGAGATGCCTCAAACTCATTAAACCTATTGCAAGGCATCAAAGTGCCTGACAAAATCGTATCCATTTTAATCAGTACCTGCAGTATTGACACTTCAGCTCAGTCTGCATCACATCCACTTTTGGCATGGGTTCTTTCCCCCTCCCCTCAATTTTCACATTGGAATAAGTAATGATTTTTAATTGACATGCTTCAGATGGATTCATGCACAAATTTTGCAGGCTGGATTCAGAAGCTACAATTTTGTACCACATTTTCCAAATGACTTGGTTCTATCTGTATACCTAATAGACTGGAGACATTTTTGACAAATGTGCATCCTAGAAGCATTTTTAAGTAAAAGTAAGTCTACTTAACATAATTAAGGTGTGCTGAATTTAACTAGCCAGTTCCTAAACAGAATTTTCAGTTTTTGACTATCTAATTTGCATAAACAAAATGGCTGCTGAAATTACTGATTTTTGGCACTGTATTTCAGTTTACTTTTTATTGTATAAAGTCACTTGTATTCTACTATTATTGGTTATAAAACATGTATTCTATCTAACATATATAAATATTACAGTGTTTTAATGTCAAGTGCTCCTTCCTGGGAGAAAAAAACAATTGTGATCAGGTAAAATGGGCCACCTGTTCAGGTAAAGTGGGGCAGCAGATAAGCTGTAAATAAGTCCTATTAAGGAAACAAGGCCTAAAGGCCTTTTTACAAGCAATTTTTTCCAATGTAAGCACTGATGGTTTCATCAGTCATGTTATGATATTAACAGCTCAAAAAACAGGTTTTGTGGTGCATTGACACTTTAAGAGCAGGATTATTTGCCTATATAAGAGCCCTCACTTCTGCCACCCCCACCACCACGGCTTTGTTTTAAGCTATATCTAGCCTACACAGCGCATATGTCTGCTATTGCGCACATAACAATGATGCATTTATTACTACAAACATGTCTATTAAATGTCTTATTTTTCTGCTAAAATATGGTCACATTATTGTTACAAAAAAAACCCTCATTAAAGGGTGTCCCATTTTAGCTGAAAGAGGTGGCCCATTTTACCTTATCATTTTCAGCTAAAATGAGCCGATGAGTTTTCTGAGTTTCTGAGGTATTTAATTTCTAATGTATCCATATAACTATATACAGTATGTCACAGAAGTGAGTACAACCCTGACATTTTTTTCCTTTTTTTATTACATCTTTCCATGGGAGAAGTCTAAAGATATAATATTTTTCTACAATGTAAAGTAGGCAGTGTACAGCTTATATAACAGTGCAAATTTGCTGTTCCCTCAAAATAACTCAACACACAACCATTAATGTCTAAACCATTGGCAACAAAAGTGAGTGCACCCCTAAGTGAAAATGTCCAAATTGTGCCCAAAGTGTCAATATTTTGTGTGCCCACCATTATTTTCCAGCACTGCCTTAACTCTCTTGGGCAAGGAGTTCACTAGAGCGTCACAAGTTGTCACTGGAATCCTCTTCCACTCCTACATGATGACATCACGGAGCTGACCTTGAGCTTGAGACCTTGAGCTCCTCCACCTTCCATTTGAGGATGCCCTACAGATGCTGAATTGGGTTTAGGTCTGGGGACATGCTAGGCCAGTCCATCACCTTCATCCTCACCCATGGCGTGGTCATCTTGGAGGTGTGCTTGGGGTCGTTACCATGTTGAAATACCGCCCTGCGGCCCAGTTTCAAAGGGGGGGCATCATGCTCTGCTTCAGTATGTCACAGTACATATTGGCATTCATGGTTCCCTCAATGAAGTGTAGGTCCCCAGTGCCAGCAGCACTCATACAGCCCCAAACCATGACACTTCCTCCACCATTCTTGACTGTTAACAGGCCACAGTTGTCTTTGTAATCTGTAAACTGGTCTGCATGGCTGTTGTCCCTGAAGGAAGCCTCTTCTGAAGATGATGCACAAGACAGCCTGCAAACAGTTTGCTGAAGACAAACAGACTAAGGGCATGGATTACTGGAACCATGTCTTATGGTCTGATGAGACCAAAATAAACTTATTTGTTTCAGATGGTGTCAGGTGTGTGTGGCGGCAACCAGGTGAGGATTACAAAGACAACTGTGTCCTGTTCACCAAATATATTTCAATAGATATTTTTATACTTGTAATCCAAAATCAGCCAATATGCTGAAGTGTTTTTTTGTTGCATGGTTGTATATTGAAAACTATTTTTTCAAAGAACCATATTCACAGCAAACATAGTAAAACACAGTAAAGTGTTGTTGGAGACAAAAAGTTACTCTAAGTATCATCTCTGGCTAATTTGGTGGCAAGTCGCAACATAGCGTTTTCAAGGTAGTCAACCAATGTCATTCAAATATGATCAATTTAGTCCTTGTCTTTTCTGTCTGCTCTCCTCCCATTGTACCTTGCAGTGATAGTATTTACCTCTTCTTCTTGTTACATGTCATCTCACTCTAACCTTTACTGTCCCTCTTTCTCTTCCTCTTGCTACAACACTGCCTTACATTCATATTCAAGTCAAAGTTACATCCCTGTTTTCTATTTTACAGTGTTTAAGTATGATTACTGTGTTTTGCATTTTATCCCTTAGTGTTTTGGCACATGACAATTGTGTTTAACCAGTTGGTTGCAAGAGTGTGGTCAATTGGTAGCTAGTGTTTTGAAATGGAAAAAAGGTGACAATACAATAGCATCATGTGTGTAATGCATGTAAGTGTGTGTAATGTTTTGCAAATCACTGTGTGTAGTGTTTTGCAAAAAGTGTGAAGCTGAAAATGTGCTTAGAGTGGTGCCTACCGGAGCTGATGTTTTGGTATTTGAGTATTGGGTTTCATTAATTGTTGAAAACTTTAGATTTTAGAGTGTAAGCAAACATAAAAAACTGAATTTTGTCACCTCCTCATCCTCTTCCTCTAACCACCTCCTTGTCCTCGTTGTCCTCTCCCTCTTGCTTTTTCACCTCCATATCCTCATGCTCCTCTCTAACTCTCACTCTTCTTTATTCCAACATTGTATTCCACCTCAAAAGCTTACCTGTGGCTTACTGTATTGCTAGTGCTCAGGCTGATTGCAAAGTGATTTATATAAAAGAGTTTTCACATGTGACGGTGTGGCCAGAAAGTTGGCAAAATCGTTTAAATAATAGCCATGATTGTGTATAGTTTTGCTAAGAATGTGTTGATTATTTGCAAGTTGTGTGTAAAGCAGTGAGTTGTGTTTACAGTTTTGCAAAAAGAATGCTGTGCAGTGGATTGTGTGTTACAAAATTACAAACTGAGTGCAAAGCAGATTTTGTGCTATTAGTTTTGCGAACTCAGTGAGGGGTTTTGCTATAAGAATTAGTAGTTTTAGAAATTGTGCTACAACAATCACCGTTAGTGTTTAAGCATTCAGAAAAAAACTGTAAGCACACATATAATCAGGCAGGTAGAGCAACTAATTAGTGTTAAAGTGCACAGGTAGAATAAATAAATGGCAGGAGTATTCCTGAACTCCTCATTGCTGGTTTTAAGCTGAAAAACTTCAGCAGGTTGCAGAGTGAAGTCTGATTGTCATATTGCATTGCTGAGATGGAAATGACACATTCACCTGATCACCAAGGCAAATAACTGAGGTATCTGCTACCAAGCCCCCGCAACTACCTTCATTACCAATGCACCAGTACCACCACTCTGCAATATTCATGGCAGTTTGGGGTGGAAAATCGATGAGCATGGTTGTGAATTGTGGGCGATTTCATGCTAATCCAGGGCCATTTTCAGCGTTCGGCTCGTCTCCCTAATTAAAACCGGAGATGTGTTTTCTCTGTCCCGTCTGTCTACCTTCTGCACTCATGTCATGCTGTGCTGAGGGAGCCACGGGTATAAAAGGCTGGTGGAGCCAATTACATTAGCATCAATTTACCATTTTTTTTCTCACATCCGTTTCCTGTTTTTTTTGTGTTTGAGTGAGACTTCCTGAGTGAGAGATTATATGTGTGGTCATGTACCACTTTAATTTGGTATGTTTTTTTTCCAATCCAGGGGAAGAGCAATGGTAATGCACTGTCATGTCATGCAGATTGTGCACACATACATACACACATACAACACAGAAACCCACACCCACAGGCACACATACACACATACGTGTGTGTGTGTGTGTGTGCAAACACAAGCACACACACACACACACACACACACACACACAGTCACATTTTGGTCACCTCCCTCTGACTAGAAAGTGGGGGAAGATGAATCACATCAGCATCTACCAGCAACTGAGGCATCAAGGAAACGGCAGGGGATGACTAAAATATCAAATCAGGCCTTGCCTTTTTAGTATCTTTTCCACACAGTGGACATGTTTCTTATATGTTCCCTTCCATTTACTCCTCTGCCCATAAGCCCCTTGCTGAGTAAATGCCAGCTGAGAGAGATTGCTGGAATTTGTCTGTCTTTATTTTGCCACTGTGTTCCAGATGGGTGTACTGTCCCCTTGTATAGGTGACCATGACTCGCCAGCAGGCAAGACCCCCATGCTGCTTTCTCAGGGGGCATCTGGAGGTGAAGGGCCCTCCAAGCTGTCAGCGGCTATAGCGCCCATGACACCCCCCAGATGAGAAGTAAGGCCACAGATGACTGTTGGAAGATGGGATGGGACAGGGAGACAATACAGGTCATATAATTAGAATAGCATGATTTATTTCTGTAATTCCATTAAAAAGTGTATAATGTATACATTTAATTTACAAAAACTGACATATTTCAAGTGTTTATTTTTTTAATATTGATGATTATTACTGACAACTTATGAAAGCCCAAAATTGACTATCTCAGAAAATTAGAATATTGTGGAAAGGTTCAATATTGAAGCCACCTGGTGCCACACTCAGCTAATCAGCTAATTCTCAAAACTCAAAACACCTGCAAAAGCCTTTAAATGGTCTCTCAATCTAGTTCTGTAGGATACACAATCATGGGGAAGACTGCTGACCTGACAGTTGTCCAAAAGACGACCATTGACACCTTGCACAAGGAGGACAAGACACAAAAGATCATTGCTAAAGAGGCTGGCTGTTCAAAAAGCTCTATGTCCAAGCACATTAATAGAGATGCGAAGGAAAGCAAAAGATGTCTTAGAAAAAAGTGTACAAGCAAGAGATAGCCGCACCCTGGAGAAGATTGTGAAACAAAATCCATTCAAAAGTGTGGGGGAGATTCACAAAGGGTGGACTGCAGCTCGAGTCGGTGCTTTAAGAACCATCATGCACAGACGTATGCAAGACATAGGTTTCAGCTGTTGCATTTCTTGTGTGCCACTCTTGAAAAAGAGACCACGTCCGAAGCGTCTTCCCTGTGCACTTAACCAAAACACTAGAAAGAAATCAAATTAAGATGTATTCATCTTAAATTAAATTACACGTTTTCACACCAAAATACAGCAGCAAAAATGCTCAGATGAAAGGGGGAAACTCAAAACAAAGCAGAAAAGTATTTAATATATTTGATTTTGAGGGTTAGCCACATGTTTTCATCAACATTGCATCTGATGTTATCTAATGCAATGCATCTGGGATGAAACAGCTTGGTATGTTGGATCGACCCTTGCAGCAGTCTTTAACTGTGATGTCCCTATAGCCAGCATCCATAGCATCAAGGAGGGACGCATGGTAATGTGGCTGATGGTCAAAAGCCTTCCAACTCCATGCAGAAAAGAACACCTCCATGGGTTTGAGAAGGGCAATAGGATGGAAGGAAGAGACACACCAGTCTTGGGTAGTCTTTAAACCATGTTGTGATAGCTTTTGAGTGATGGAAAGCCATATTGTCCCAGGTGATAACAAAGGTCCTCATAATTTTGCCTTCTTGATCCTGCTCTGGAACCAGATGCTGATGAAAATCATTCAGAAAGGCAAGGAGGAGTTTGGTATGGGAAGGTCCAAGTTCCAACCTCCAACCTGACATCTATCAAGGACCAATCCAGCATTTGCAATTGCTGCAAACATTGTAATGTTTACCCCCCTAATACAAATACTACTGTAATGTCTGATTGAGGAAAAGTACGAGTAAGGAACAGTGAGAGGGTCAAGATCCTCTGGCAACAATATGGCTAGGTATACTGTATATTCAATGTCTAGTTCTATACGTTTTACACTTTGCAAGTATACATATTGGTAACCCATAACAGGTTACAGTACAGTACAATAGAGTAGAATATGGTAGGAAAAAGGCAACAGTTGAAGTACAATCCCATAGCCGTGTTCTTCCAAAACTACTTCTGCTGTCAGAACTATAACACACACTGTCAGTCAGTAAGGCTACAATGGCGCTCAGTATACAATAAGCTAAAAAGTGCAACTTGAAACAAATCACTTAAAAATCTAGCCTTTATCCTACAGTATGGCACATGTTACTGATACATAATGTAAATACATGGAATTTGTATGTATTTATGCGTCTTTGACAATAGATGAATAAAGAATATAGGCCTATACAGTGTATAGGCCCATAAATTCTGCACAACACAGAGATAAAATATGCACAATCATGGAAACAAAAAAAAATTACTACAGAAACACACCAGGATGAACTGTAACATGTTACCTTGTGCTTACATATAATTACATTGCATTCTGCATGAAAGGTGTACTCCCATTACCTACATCACTTATTCAGTTCCTAAATTATAGTATGTCAAACTGCAAAAGAAAATACATATATGTGTTGTAAATGTATGTAAATATTAGCCATGCTGTCTGTGACGCTACGTTGAATTTGAAGTCAGCCAGGCTATGTAAAAATAGTCATCCATAGAAGTTGTTTCTGGCCCTACCTAATGTAATGCTGATCTGTATATTGCTGTTACATTTTGGATAAACCATGACTTAGCCTAGATACTGGTAATGCAATACACAGCAGCCTTCTATATAAGAATGTTCTGCCCATAAACATGCAAATGTAACCTCTTGGTATACTGTACCTGTTACGTAAGCTATAAAACAAGCTATAAAAATAAAAAAATACTATAACAAAACAGACAAGTGGTAATTATCAATAACTTTATTTGTGTGACAAAATGCAAAATGTTGTGTTTTGTAACACTGTGTTTTATTTCTTTTAGGTTTTGACCCTGAAGTTACTGTTTTGATAATTGTATCAAAATGTCTACAAAATAAGCTGTAGTTGTACATACGTTTGATAATCATGAACACTGAGAAAAGTACTGCACAGGTACAGAAATCCCATTTTTTGATATACTACAGCAAAGTACTGTATATGTATGATGCCACTGAACGGCACTGGTACTACTCACTGTAACATACATAACACACAGACTTTGTAGTCATTTGGTCTCCAGTCTGACATCTGGCATGTGAAGACATTAGCAGCCTTCAGAAACATTTCACTTCGAGGTCAAAATGAAACTCCACAACCAAAAGGTAACACTTCTTTTTTTAAATCACATTTTTATACCAAAGTAGTCGAGACATGTATCATCCGAATTATTCTCCTGTATCAGCAACAATGCACTGTACATATAAGCAAAAACTCCAATTTACTATTGCTAATGGATTGGATGAAATGATTATGAATTCCACCTTGTGATTTTGCCACATAATCTTACAGTATTAACATCCAAAGAAGTATCTACCTTAGCTCAGCAATAGGAAAAAAACATCACAGATTCCATGCAATAAGGCACAGATACAGAAATCCCATTCAGACAAGCGTTTTCAATCATTGAGCCAAATTTGTGTGTAAGCAATCATGAGAAACTGTAAACTGCAAAGATGAGGAAAAAATGTCCATGAATACTTTCCTAACTGAAAAAAGTTAGTAGTTGGAGTTGAAATTATGAAAAACAAGGTTGTGTTCCATATTGTGATTCAGCTGCATATTCCCATATCAGGTGGACCAAAATAAAACCATTAAATAAAACCATTAAAAGCAAATACGTAGTGTGTGATGACAGTGACAGCATTGTATCCAAAAAAGAATACACAATTTGTTGTTCCATGGCGAGTCATTATTCTTTGTTGCACTGAGCCAAAATTTGAGAGTTATACCACCTGCCAAATCCCACTTTAACCACTGCCTGGGTATGTAAAGCTTATAGATTTGTACACTATACCTGGACATTCTATTGCTAGAGCTCCTTGACCCTCTTACTGTTCCTTACTCTAAGGAGACTACTCCTAACTCTTTCTTGTGCAGACATTACAGTAGTATTTGTCTTTTCCTGTTTCTGCTCCCCAAAACTTCAAAAAATCAGCTGTGTTATATTGTTTTTGAGCTGATATCACTGCAAAAGTAGAGGTTTTATACTTTGTTTGTAAATAAGACAAAAACGATCCGTAAAAATGTTAATTCATTAGATTTATCCTTTTCTCGTATATTCTGTTCTAATTCATCTTATGCTTTTTTATTCTACGGCCCTCTAGAACGTTGCGACAGCTCCCATTCACTTTGAATGGACTTTGCCAGCGTTCTGCTGACGGATTTTTTTTCGATAACCGCCCGCTGCGCCATTAACGCCCGCTGCCAAAGGCAACGAGTTTTGTCACTTCAGATTTACGGTACCATATCACTCCGCAAGTAGTTCGGCTACTTTGAAAGTAAATATTCGCAGCACAACAAAATATGCAGTGCCAGTGGAGCATTGCTTAGGAACGAACAACAATAACGTTCCAACTGGACTAGTTTTTCTCGACAGAAGCCAACGTGTATATGAATAAATTCTTAATTATTTTGGTAAACAATTGTCTGTCTTTTCTCAAAATAAGCAGTAATCACCTTTTTTAAAAGTACATGGCTTTCTTAAGTGCAGCAGAAAATTCCGTTGAACAGAAAGGCCTTTCACTATGTTTAGAGGTGTGGTATAAGAATGATGGACTGTATGAAAGAATACAATTTTGCCCTCCCCCAACATGATGAGTTACTAATGATGTATAGAACAGAAATAACCTGCAGGTCCTGCTCCTACAGTGTTCTGACTATTATAATGTAGCTTTCACCATAACGTATGCCATGTTATGGCAGTGATGGTATAACTAGCATGTTCTGTATATTAATTTAAACATGAGAATATTTTGGTAGTATGAAGTCAAGCCAACTGAATCTGACTTGCAGGGATCATTATAAATGCTAGCAGTTGACTAAAAGCGCAACAGAAAGCAAAGTTGAATGCTGAATAAAACAACCACATGCTTATGGCTGTCCATAAATAATGTAAGCTGGCAGAAGAGGCAAAACAGAGGTGCTGCAGGAACATTTTATCAGCATTGTGAATTATTGTTGTTGAAATCAATGTTGCAGATGAGTTTGCTGCAAATGGTAAATCCCAGTGAAAGAAATTTCACTAAGGAGAAAGGTTAATTATAGGGAGTTGCATTTTCTTGGATTTGTTTTGTGTGTATGTATGGATGTGTGTGCGTGTGTATGTGTGTGTGTGTGTGAGTGTGTACTCACTCTCTCTCTCTGTGCGGAAGCATCACCCTCAGTGTCTGGGGCCAGAATGGTGCCGCTTATTTGACCTTTGTAATATCATGTTGGTCTGAGCCGCTTGCAGGCATATAGTCACAGACAAGCCTTGGCAACAGAAGAGCACATATGCAAGACACAGCACCACAAATATCCAAAAGGTGAAATCAATACCCACGCAATCCTCATTTGCAACCCTTTCATGTCATTTAGAGGCACTCTGGATCTCAATGTGAAGCCTTGGTATCAACAAACAAAACACAGATGTATGTGTGCACAGACACACATACCCACACAGACACACACACCCACACAAACACCAACACATTGGTAGATACTCTGTAATTGCAATGGTCTTTGCTATTTTGACAGCCTGGCTATTTGGTTAGGTTAGTGACCTGGACAGGGGGTGTGAGAGGCCCAGTTTGAGAAGCATCGTCATTGGGCAAACTTTAATTTAAATTATATGTTGGTGATACTAAGCATTAATCAAGGGGGGGCTGCTGACTGCACCAATTTATGTTCATTTTAATATCAGTTGTTTCCTGGCAAGCTAAGCCTTTGCCATTAAAAATTATGTGTAGGTTCTCTCTCTCTCTAACCTCTTATCCTTCCTCTTCCTTTTTCTCTTATCCTCTTAATTCCTCATTCTTTGTCATTTTCCAAAATAGAAAGAAAAAGAGGCAGAGAGAGAGAACAAGCTTGTGGGCTTCAGTATGAGTTTTAGAGTAAGAATTCTGACCTCTGTATATGATGTCATTCATTAATGCATAACCTTCTTTGTGTATAGGGGGCATTGCCGTATACATGTATGTATATATGCATGCATATAGGCTGTGTCCGCTCACTGGTGCAGGGTATGAAACATATCACTATGTTAATGAATAGATGGATAATCACATTGCTTCACAATGTAACAACTCTATCTACCAACACTAAAACTAAACTAACAGCACAACTAAATGCCTTGGCTTCTATGGTTTCTCTGAAATCATTACTTGCTTTAAAATGAAAAGACGATACACTATAAAATGTCTGATTTTGCCATGGTGTTAAAATGGGAAAATATTTCAGATTATTACTAACTGGATGAAGTAATTACTGTTTTAAACTGAGCCCTTTTAAATGTAACAGATGTTTGTGAGATTTATAGAAATTCCTGTGATTTGATTAGTATGAAATTTTGTAAGTACATAAAAAATGAACTAATAATTTTAAACATTGCAATACTTCATTAAGATAAGATCATCCATTCTTCTGATTCAAAATCAGCGTGTGTGTGGACATTTGCACTGTGTTTAGTAAAATGATAGTGATTAACATATGAAATGCCTTATTCCTTCAAAAGATGGCAACATAATCACATGACAAATACTCTAACACCCTAAATGATTATTCGTAAGTCAATATAACACTTGACCTCTCAGTCTGACGTTTAACTTACAAGGACTGAGAACCTCAAAGTAATTAGAGCCTGAGCACTGGAGGTGTGAAACCCTATTGTTTCCGTAAAGATTATTATTATTTCTCTGTCTTATTCTGTGCTGTTTTGCCTTTTTTGAGGTGGCCATATACGAAAACTTTGGCACACTCATCAGAAATGCCCCCCGCTACTTAGACAGAAAGACCCAGCTCCTGATGTGGCTCAGGAACACTACAGCGCCCCCTGTTGTTATGGAGGCTCATGGTTGGCATGCACTTTTAGCTACATGCACAAAATTTTGTGGGTGTGTATCTCAAAAAGAAGAACAAAAAAGTTCATACCATGTCATGGCCACGCCCAACAGGAAGTGAGATAAATGGACATTTGTGTGATTTGACATACAATGGAATTTAACATAGTCCATCTAAATCGTGCATCAGATATGTGTCAATTTCAGCATGTCAAGATGTTGAGAATGTTAAATTGTGAAAAGATTTTTAATATGTTGTAAGATAACAAAATAGGGGTTTGATGAATTTAAATATCCAATTATAAGTAGCCAGGTAAACAGGAAATTTGTCACCAATTTATTATGCAGTGTATGAAAGTTCACAGGTTATTGTGTATCATGACTACAAACATATCTATGTGAGTGAAATGGCAATCACTATGTTAATGAATAGATGGATAATCACATTGCTTCACAATGTAACAACTCTATCTACCAACACTAAAACTAAACTAACAGCACAACTAAATGCCTTGGCTTCTATGGTTTCTCTGAAATCATTACTTGCTTTAAAATGAAAAGACGACCATGTTGAAGTGTACTGCAGCTACACCGTACATTAGATTTATGTGAAATTTGGTATACATGATGCTGATCTTAAACTGTGGATGTTTTTTGATATATTGTAAAATATGGAAATGGCATTGTAATGAATTTTATTATACCAGAGGTGAACACGAAATTTGTCATAAATTCAGCATGCATTGCTTGTTATGGCTTACTATCAATATGAACACACTTAAAGATGTACAATGGCAATTTGCTACAGTGACACAATGTGGTAGCAGTAAGGATTGCTTGTGGTCATGGTTGGCATATACTTTCAGGTACAGTTACCAAATTTGGTAGGTAGGTGAAAGAGAAGTGAACAACATTCATATATACTTTTCATTAGCCACGCCCACCAGGAAATGAGGCAATAGGGATTATATGTGTTTAGACACATGGTCAATTTTAACATACTACTCCTAGTCATTTCTTCAGATTTACCTGAAATTGCATGTTAAATTGCAAATTAATGTTTGATATGTTGTAATATGATAAAAAGGCAAAATAATGAATTTTACTATCTCGTCACATAAACGGTAAATGTGGCATAAGTCATAGTGCATTAAAAGATTTGTCTAAAACGTCTCATGTTATTAGATATTATGTTTATAACGACATCCAAACACCTAATATCAGTGTCTGGCACAGCGCCACTATCTGGCCAAGCAGGAAGTGTGCCACAAATTCACAATGTCTTGCGGACTTGGACTGAAATTTTACAAAATACTGGATATCATAACTATAATATCTACATACCTAACACACTACAGCACCACCAACTGGTAGTAGTTTTTTTTTTTTTTCAAATTAAAATGTAATTCAGTTTAGGTGTATGTGAACTCAGCAGCGTCTTAACCTCACACATCCACACTGGTACATGCACACACACACACACACACACACACACAGCGCAGACACACATGCATACTCACACACATACACACACAGACAAACACAAGCACTTACCCTTTAACAAATACGCAAGCACAGAGATAATCCCACTTCACCTTTTCTTATAAAGCACATTTCCTCTACATTGCAAAGATAGCATCCAACAAGTACTAGCTGTGTCAATTAAGTTGCACTGTACTCCCAATAAACAATATAATTGTCATATGATTTAGTATTCACATATCAGATCTTTATAATAAATGCATTCATGATATTGTGGGTGTATTTGTGAGGGGCAGCATGCCATGTCCCTGCACCACAGATGCTCGGGCCTGTCATCGCCGCTTGCGGCTATATGTATTGTTGGTTCCTAAAAAACATTTGAGAGGATCTCAAGATGGATGACTGACTGCAACTAACTTACGTGTTTCCCACCTTCCAGGAAATTTAAATTACTTTTATCCTGGCACTGTGATGTATCCCTTCTCCCCCCTTTACTCCCCAATTTCAGTAGTGGCTTTACACTCACATTCCCCTTTAAACATCATGGGGTCCAAGCAGATATCGCTTAGCCTGAGCACGCCCATACTTCCTGTGCCGCTGCATTTCAATTTCGCTTGCAAAGTCAGTCTGCCCAAGCTCCCATTCAACACCGTTTCTACATTAACAGAGAAACTGGGACCAATGAAAATCTAGCATTTCAAAAAGGCAATGACGCGGTAGTTTAGCGACCGGAAATCTACCTGTCACTGTCAACATGGCGAACGTGGAGCAACGGCAAGATTTCAATGCAGCTGTAGCTGCTGTTTTGGAAGATGGGTGAACATGTTAGCCAACGAAGTCTACAAAGAAAATCTCCTTGGCATTGTTGTCGACGAGGTTCATCTGACTTATAAATGGTAAGTGTTGCCAAGTCAACACAGTTTACAGTATGTAAATAGCAGAACAACACAGTAATATCTTGCAAAGTTGTGGAGCTATTTCATTGACAAAATAGCTGCACGTTACATTGTCAGCGATAGCATATGGAATTTCAAGTTTTTTTGCAGTTACGTTTTTGTTTACTCATATGCACGTTACTATTATCTGTCTTGGACATGGACAATAATGTGATTGGTCGAAGCTTCGTCCAGTAGCAAACACAGGCATTTCACACACGTGGGTTAAGCCCGCCCTCTGAGAAATGGGTTTACAACACACCTTGGCCAGACCAATGTTCGCAGAGCATTGATAAGTCGCGTTAGCCAGGCTAGATATCTCTGTCCATCAATTTACTCTTTAAGCATCCCAGGACGAAGGCTGGCTATCAAGCCAGACATGCACCTGCAGACACTGTGGGTGAGCTAGTGTGAAATGATTATTGTTGATTATATAAAGTTCAAGTTCTTTTCATGTATTTGTCAGATACATAATCACAGCAGTGTACAACTTGTGGTAAAATGTGGGACTGGTAGACTCCACCGACTACTACACTTAACTACACTTATGTAAGTAAGTAAGTAGCAATTACTACTAAGTAACTAATATAAAATAAAAATAAATATACTAAATATAGCTAAATATTTACAGTTATAATTACACACAGGTTCTAGTTGAATTGAATGCAGAACATTAACAAATATATTCAAAATAGTATATACTACTAATATATATATATACTGTCATTAATGAGCTTCAGTACAACTCTGTTAAATTACACTGATTGCAGATGTTTATTCACATAGTAGGCCTTATAATAGCACTTATAATTATTTAGAGATTACAGACATACTTTAAACAGCTTCTGTAATGATGGTAAGAGTTTATTTTCTTGTTTTACTTTATTGCCAAACATGTCTTTTGTAAATGCTGCAACAATTCTTGATTAAAAAATGTATCTCTGATTTTTGCCTTTAACCCCCTTAATTAAGGGGGGTAAAGGACTCTACTTGAGAATGATGTTTGACTTGATGTGTAGTGGACCTGGTCCAATCTGGCTAAATGACCTTAGATGTCTGCAGAGGTTTGCATGTTATCGGGTGGAGTATTGATTTGTCTGCCAGCGGTGGAAGCTGCAGATCATTAGATACGGCAGAGATGTTGGTCGCACCAAAGTTCAAGTAATCCATCCATCTGTGCAAGTTATTTAATGCATTTAGCTTTTGAAGAGTTCAATTTTCATCTTTTGTTTACACAAGGATCAGACTTCCTGTGTTTTTTTCCATATCCAGTAACATGTTGTATATTCAATTGCCATAATTTTCTATTTACAGACAGTTTAAGTGATTATTTTACCACACATTCATTTTGTAGAGGAGGCTAATGAATGCATCACAATGTGATAATTATGCAGTGGTCTTTCAATGTGTGGTTGAGAGCCTGAAGACATGAAACATGATATGAAAATATGAAACATTCACAGGCTTCACTAACTCATTTCCTATTTGCCTGTCACTGATGCCAATGCCTTCAAATACAGCTGTCTTTTCAGTCTATGTCATTGCGTTACACAGCCAACAATGACAGAAAAAAATAAACAATGCAAAAACACAAAAACAATAAGATAGAATGGAATGCAAAATAACGCCAGAAACTGTAAAATATGCATATTGCTTTTGTTTGTGTGTCAAGCTCTTTATGGTTTATAATGGACTGATTAATTATGAATCCACAGAAGTATTCCCTGTGTGGTGCCTGCCTCTGATGGTGTCATTACCTCGCTTTGCGTTGCGCACGTACACACACAGGGACAGACACACACCCCAACCTACCTCCCTTGGGGTGCTCACACTTCTCTAGCCCGAGATCAATTAGACCTGCGTGTGTCTCACCAGCGGCTGACTGCGGGCTAATTAATTGTGCTGTCACTGCGGTGTGATCCAGCAACCACCACCGCAGGCCAGGCCAAACCAAACCACAGGAATACACGGAGGCAGTGCAATGCTGTGTGGTGTGTGTGTGTCTCGCCTGCTAAGTCACGGAGCGGAGCGGGCCGGAGCAGATCCACGAGGACCACTGGCCACTCTGGTACATGGATGAACAGGCAGCATGAACAGGCTGGATTGTCAATCACCTGCCACGTGTAATAGAGCTCATTTCTACACTCTACCATATCCCACTGTGTTGGGGCGCATGTTTGAATGCAGGTTTGAAGGCTGGTCAAATTGTGAAATCCTAATTGGGTCATTTGTGTGAAAAACTGTTGAAACATGAACTGAGCTAACACATTGGGTTTAATTAAGTGTGCTTGCAGAGCACACTTATTGTTATCCCACCGTTTCTTATTATTATTCACCGCGATTTTTCTACACAAAATTTTTCACCCAGATCTTGAAGACGTTACTATTCCTCAGGCTTTCGAGATAGAGACACCGTTCCAACTCTAAAACGACCGGCCCGGTTTGGACATGTTAGCCTACATTTCGGTATACCGTACCTCTTGTCGTTCGTCCTCTATTGTCGTTATTCTGCAACTTTTTGTCGCCATTGAAATGAATGGCGGAATGTTCAGGCTGATGATGTCACAGTACACTGCTCTACTCTAGCAGCTAGAGTGAGCTCTGCCCTCACTCTAACCTCCACACGGTTTTTTAATGATTAAAACTCAACCGCTTAACCTATAAACTTGATTTAAACTTTGTAAGAGAGGTCTGGAATCTGACTGTGACCTGTGTAAATTTCATGTGGCAACTACTTAAACTGTTTGAGGCAGGACAGTTTAAAAATTGTGTCAGACAGTCTATGGGATTTTGCCATACATTTCATCATCTTACTGTAAACAGGTCAGGGTGCATGTCTGAAGTTTTAAATGATCAAAACTCAACCGTTTAACCTATAAACTTGATTTAAATTTTGTAAGAGAGGTCTGGGATCTGACTGTGAGCTGTGAAATTTTGATGCGGCAACTACTTAAACTGTTTGAAACAGGACAGTTTAAAAATGGTGAAAAAGAGGCAGACAATACTGTGGCAGTTGCACCTGGACCAACTGCCATTTTTTAAATGTGGAATGTTCAGGAATAGAACTCTTGAGTGATTTCATAATCCCCATGCCATGGCCTGTATAATGTTCTGCCATGGGAGTGTATTGCAGCCTATAGTAGTTATCTCTAGTAGTTATCTATGTAGTCAGTGCAATTCTGCTAACATAGCAAACGTTTGTTAGCCGTTATGCTAACAATGCTAGCAATGCTAACTATGTTAAAATGTAAAATAATTAACTGGGTTAAAAGTGGTACTTGGTTGACTCAGCTAGTATTCGTTAGCAGTTATGCTAACAATGCTAATTATGCTAACTATGCTGAAATGTGAAGTAATTAACTGTGCTAAGTGTTGTGTAGCTATATTACCTGAAGCTATTTAGTCGTTATGCTAACAATGCTAACTATGCTAAAATGCAAAGTAATTAACTGGGTTAGCAGTGTTACTTAGTTAGCTCAGCTAGTATTTGTTAGCAGTTATACTAACAGTGCTACAAATGCTAATTATGCTAACTATGGTATGCTAAAAATGTGAAGTAATTAACTGTGCTTACAGTGTTGTGTAGCTATATTAGCCAAAGCTATTTAGCAGTTATGCTAACATTGCTAACAATGCTAAACTGCAAGCACACTTTTTGCATTTTCTGCGGGAATGCAGTCTAGTTTATTACTGAAATCACTGCAGGATCACTACTACATTTTGGTATGGGTGTTTTTGAAAGATAAGGAAGGAAAGAACTTTTTAAGACTGAAGTGAATGACTTATTGAAATATAACAAAAGACTGAAGGACAGTTTATATTATTGCCCATGGAATAGCAAAATGCAAAAAGAATTTGCCAAAAAATTAAGTCATATTAACAAAATATGTTTGTGAATATAAAGACTCTTTCAATGGAAACAGCTGACAGAATGGAGATGAATTCCCTGTAGCCAATTTTAACATTCTCTTTATACAGATGGATGGAGGATCCTTTGAGATTTAGCCCACAAATAATGGCTGATATTTGCATTTCATAATTACAATTTTGGAAAAAATGATAATGCAATGTACTGTGTGTATAACATCATTTTTTGTTGTTCTTTCTCAAAATCTGGGTCTGAGAACCTCTATAGATTAAGTATATCTTTTGTGATGGTTATATTGAAAAATGAAAGTAACCTTTTGCTGATAATTGCTCATAATTGCTATTGGACATTAAGTGAAGAGTGAATGTACCAAGAGGGATTTCAGAAGCTTGTCTCTTGTAGACTTTGAAAGATGTGAAGTGTCTAATCTGAGCCCTGTGAGACTCACGGGGATGCAACTTCCTGTGTGTTTTGTTCGTATGTGGGCCATTGGGTAACAGACCCTTATTTTTGCACAGCACCATCCTTGTCCCTTACTGTCACACAGTCAAGAGTGACTGATCATCTTCCAGCCTCTCAAAATAAGAACTAGGCCAGCTCTCGCTTTTTCTCCTCTTCTTGCTTTCTTTTGCAGCGGTTTACTGGGGTGACACATTGTACATTGTAACATTGAACATTCAAACACCTTACCTGCTCAGATGAGTAGTTTAGCTGTTATGAGCCAGCAATGTGTATCGTCATGACAAAAAAAGAAAGATATGAATTAAAAACGACCACCATATATGAGAATTAAAAGAATTATAGATTTTTGCACTCTTTGTCCTCCAAGTGTTTGGCTGTACTTACATGTAACATACAGTGCAAATCATCAGTCTCACATATGAATGCCAATAAAACAATCTCACATTGTATGCGTGTGTGTGCATGGCCTTAATAACATACACACTTTACTGCTCTTGCTAAATTAAAAGATTGCATTTCTATCATTATATGGTAAGTGTTGGCTGATTATTCTGGTGTCTAATACCGTTTTAATATACACATAACGCATAACATTATTTAATACATACTAAACTACTTGGCATCATGCCAGACAGGTACTGCGGACATGTGGATGTCATTCTAACCATTATGTACAATATTTTATACATTTTCAAACTAGTCAACTAGGGAATTGTGGATTTCTGGAAAATTACATGCTTATGGGATGAGATGTACATTCTTGTGTGTTCTTGTGTATGACAGACTGTGTGTGTGAATGTCTGGTGGGTTCACACACACACACATAACCTTATTAATCTAGCAAGATAGTACGACTTACTATCGAGATTCAACAAAAGTGGGGGAGAAATTCCCTCCATTGCCAGTCGGTGGCGCTATGCCAGTTTGGGCAGGTGGATATCATCAAATTATGTCATACAGATGTATAGTTGGTTCTGTTCAGTCAGATAGGTAATAAATCCTGATCTCGATCAGTGATCTTACCTGGTGTGTATTTCAATTTAATAAAAATAGAGAATTATTTACTCCCAGAATTATAGTTGACCTTGTAAGAATTAGGTGGTTTCTCCTCAAAATAATATGCATAAAATCTTGTATGGTGTGAGGCAATGGATACACAGCAACTGTCCAAATACACATACAGAAGGTAAAACTTAGCACAACCTCACTGCCCCTCTTGATGTCATACAGCCTGACAGTGCAGATTCTTTAGGTGAGTGGTTGCCCCTGATGACCAGACCCCACCCAAAAAGCCTGGTTATTTGTATGCTACTGGAGGGTGAGAGTCCAGCCCGAACCTTGACAACTCTACTGGAGTATCCTTGTTGCCTTGCAGTGGTGGACATCTGGTTTGCTGGGGCTGTGTGTGTATCGACAGGGCCCCATAATAGCATGGTAAAGCAGTTGTTCAAAAAAAGATCACAAAAATGTGGTCCAAAATCCAAGGCTGATAGTTCAGTGAAAGCACCCAGCACAGGGTCAGAAAAGCAGGTAGGTGTTGGTTGTGGTTGATGTTCTGTCAACATAACATTACTAGCTAATATTACAACCTAGCTCATAGACTCAAAGCAACCTAAATAGATCACAGTCAAGGAAAACAATGATTACCAACAAAGTGTCATTACTGATTGAAACCCATTAGACTGGGGTACTACAGACAACATGTTCTTTCCATGAATATATAACACAAAAGAACCATGTTATAAAGCTATGCAAAATCTAAGCCTAACAGTTCAGTGAAAGCACCTAGCAGAGGGTAGGAAAAGCAGGTAGTTGTTCTTTGTGGTTGATCATCTGTCAACATAATCAGGTACTATTACACTTGTACACTCAAAGCAGCCTAAATAGGTCACAGTCAAGAAAAACAATGATTACCTACAAAGTTTCATTACTAAAATGTAATACAGTATTTAAATTAAATTATGCCAGAATAAAAGGCTTGCAAATTATGCCAGAACACCTTTCCCTGTGTTTATTGCATCTGTGCGAAAGTTAGTTTCTGTTGTTGTTAAAATTGTTGCAATGAAGCTAAAAGTTATCAACATCACATCACCAGTATTCGTTTCCATTGTCTGTCTCCAAGTAGTGGGGATTTCAGCACTGCTACAAGGGGGCAGATGCAAGAAAAAAGGCAGACAAATTCTCTCAGTAGTTTCAAACAACATTCCCTGATGTTTTAGCTACTCCACTGATAACTTCACAAAATTTCCTTAATGTGATTATTACTAAGTAACTAATAACAGTTAAAACCATTTTGATGTACTGTATGTGTTGACAATTTCAACATCAGCATGTAGGGCTGTATGTATGTATGTTTTGTTATTGTTATGCTTATATTGTCATGTTTATAAGATGTTTAATGTACACTGTGGGCCTAGAGAGTACTGAAGTTCAAATCCTGTGTACAACCTGTATATATGGCTTTAACAATAAAGCTGACTTTGACCTTGACTTTTGACTAGGAACTAGGGACTGTAGGATTACAGTCATTCCTCATAAATTGTTGAGGACAAATTGTGTTCTCTTTTAGCTTATACGCTTATAATGTATTGTAGCAAACCAGTGTGTTGCAATTGTGTTCTCTTGTTGACAGTCAAGTTGGCAAACAGTAATAACCCTAATACAGTGTGTCACTAAAATTAACAAAATTGTTAATGACACAAAATTGGGGAAAAAAGTTAACTTGTTCACAACAGTAAGTAAACAGAGGCAGAAAATTACTTAAAAGGCTTCCAGTAATGAGCAGGCACTGAGCATAGACTTAAGCAGGCAGGCAACAGCTTGCAGGCACTGGCCCATATCAAAGCCCACAGGCCAATGCATACTGCACCAATGGTAGAAAAAAAGCTGGGTGCCAATGGTGGCAACACTAGTGTGGCTGGTATGGGCTTTGGATCGCCTGCTTGCAAAGCCAAGCAGGGGGAGGGACAGCACTTTCAATAGGATGTTTTCTGAGTTTGTTTGGCTGTGTGTGTGTGTTGATTTCTCTAAGGGCTTTGAGCAGTGGGCTGTTGTAACATGAGAGGAACATTCTCCAGGGCTTAAAGCAATAAAGTCAGGCATGAAACAGCAGTATAACAGGTACTGTACTTTTTGTAATTTTGAACTAATTCTGTATAGGAAAACAGTGATTTTTAATATTTTATGTGAATTGAAAGTTATTAGAGTGTGGATTCATTGTTAAGTCATGCAATAGTAATGGCCCTGACTCAAAGAAAGTGATCGTACTGTCGATATCTGGTATTGGCATGCAAAGACTGTGGCTTCCGTTAAGATGACAATATGCCTGCAGCATATGTGTTTCTGCTCAGGGTATCAGCTTCAGTGAACTTGCTACTGTTGCTTGAGCAGATCTTTGAAGTCGATTGTAAAGCTGTTTTGCACACTGCTTTATTTATGACGTTTTTCTATGAATCACAGCTGGTTTATTATTTTGAGGCAAGCTGCCAGTCAAACAATTAATTTTCTGCATGTGCTATTCTTTTAATCACATTATCTATTTCTTTCTCTCTCCCTCCCTCGCTCTCTTTCTTTCCCATCTATGCTATTCATAGCTGAATCCAATTTCAACCACAAACCACCTGCAGAGTTTAAAGATCCCTGTTTTATTGTGCAGTGTATGTTTTTGTATGTTTTGTCAGTGTAGGTGTATGTATGTGTATGTTCTCTCTCTCACTCCTCTCTCTCTCTCTCTCTTAAAGGAATTAAAGAATTCTTACAACAAAATTTATGTAACACCGTATGTGTTGTAAAAATAGATAAGGATTAACAAACACAAGCAACAACTATTAATAACATTTTAATGATTTGAGCCCATGGGCCCAACTTTACACTTGCACATTGCAAGAGGGTGCAAGGTCCAACTGAAGGTCCAATGCAGGTGCCTTTGTTTGAAACTACCACATTGTTAATTTTCCTGTTTCCTGTGAAAGAAACGAGTGTTCCTGCAGTCTTCTGGCCCAGAGACTCCATAAAATCTCCACAAAAGACTCCACATTTGTCATGTACAATCAGCTGGACAACCCCTCAAAACATGCAAGGTACCATGGAATTTGGTCCATAGGTGGTGCTGTAGTTTTTAAAAAATGACATTTTTACAACGCAAATCCCATTGAACCTCCTGCATTGAAACCATCCAACCATGACCACTTCCAAGAAAAATCGCTTCCCACAAATTTTAAAACAAAAGTGAAAGTAAACAATCTCGTCATAGGGTGTTCATACAAATCCAACCAATCCGACCAAAACAACAAAAAACTATCAAAGGATATATCTTGAGATGAGTCATTTCAAAGTTGGTCTGGTAAACTAGCCTTCTTCACTTAATTTCGTACAGAGGGTCTGGCTGTGAGTTCATTGACATGGTTGTCTCAGGCAGCATCTTGTCTGACCAATCAGCGAACAATTTCTTCCTGGAGGTGTAGACTGCTAAAGTTTAAAACAATTGGCTCTGCCTTTACCCAGTCACTAATGTCTGGTCCTGACGTATGCAATTAGTCTGGCTATAAGCCTACCTATGCATTACAATTCAAATGTAGCACACACAGTCGACATCATCACTCACAAACACTCCCTCTGTTTGCTGATTGGTCAGGCAAAATGCTGCCTGAGACAACCACATCAATGCACAATCACAGAGGCATATCAACCCAGCCCTCTCGTTTGTAGCTTACCACCAGGTAGTGAAATGGGTAAATGAAAAAAAATGTACTCTGACATTTCATTCATAGGAGGCACTGTAATTTCACAAGATCACATTTTGGCTATTATCTGTAGAACGCTATGGTTTAAAACCAAAATGATTTTTCCTTCTGTTCATTGGAACTACTTCCAACAATGAAATTAAACAAAATCAAGCTGAAGTGAGAAAAACCACACGAACAGGATTCAGGCAAACAGACCAGGCGAAATGTCATGCCACTGTGTCAGATATTCATCATCATCATTATCACCCATTGTTTATTCAGGGAAAAACTGACTAAGCATTGATAGTAATTCATTAACTACAGGTTTTGGAGACTCAGTCAACATGGTGGAGAATCAGGAACAAGGCTTTATTTTACATTGGTACCAATGGAGAGACAGAAGTTTCACAGTGTTGATTCATCCATATCTCTAACTTACTGAGATGTACACAGCACTAAATAACAGGTCAACAGGGGGAGTAACCCCTTAGACCCACCCTAAATTAATATGCATTAGACAACTGTGGCAAAGGCTCTTTGTTAGAATTTGGCGGGAATGAGGAGCTCGTTCCAGGTGTGAAACATGGATTTGGCACGTCTTGAGACAGTCAAATTAATGGGACAAACAATCAAGCTCACAATACACAGCTAACACCTCACCTCTAGAGGCAGACACAGATATGGCCAGTACTTAGGATAGTGTCTTACAAAGCTCTAAGTTTGATAGTGAGAGTTACAAGAATACAAAATAACTTAGGAATATAAAATAATAATAAGAAATGTGTCATTAAAATGTAATATTAAAAATGTTATGTACAACATCCTTATTATTATTCAGATTCCTTCAGTATTAGGCTCTTTTACAGCAATGCCCTGAGTATAAAATCAAACAATTAAAAAAACTGATACAAACTAGACTGCATTCCTGCAGAAAATGGTAAAAGTGTGCTTGAATGTGCCATGTTGCGTGGTCATTGCAGCAAATATGTATACCAACATTCAGAAGTTTTTACCAATTGGCACTATAGGCTGCAATAGATTCCCATGCTAGAACATTATACACATGGCATGGGTATTATGACATCACTTGAGAGTTCTATTCCTTAACATTCCAAATAAAAAAAAATGACAGTTGGTCCAGGTGTAACTGCCACAAGATTTGCTGCCTCATTTCTAAACTGTTAAATTTCATAGTTGCTAAAAAATCCATGGCAAAGTTTAAATCAAGTGCATAGGTTATGTTTTGATCATTTAAATCTTCAGACATGCACCCTGACCTGTTTACAGTAAGATGATGAAATGTATGGCAAAATGTAAATAGTTGCCACATGAAAATAACACTGGTCACAGTCAGATCCCAGACCCCTCTGACAAAGTTTAAACCTAGTTTATATGTTTAACAGTTCAGTTTTAATCATTCAATTAGCACTATTAGCAAAGTTATCTAATTTGCTAACTTGGCTTGACCCAATGATACCAAGTTTTTGAACACTGACTGCTAGAGTGGAGCAGTGAATTGTGACATCATCAGCCTGAACATTCCACCCATTCATTTGAATGGGTTCAAAAAGTTGCAGAAAAATGACAATAACGGACGAACGACAAGAGGTACAGCAAATCCGTGGCACGCAGTAGATGAGTTTTGCCAGTTTAGTGATGTGAATGTATATGTATATGTCTCTATCTCTGTCTTTCTCTGTCTCTTTCTCTTTGTCTGTCTGTCTGTCTGTCTGTCTGTCTGTGTGTGTGTGTGTGTGTGTGCGTGTGTGTTTAATGTGTGTATCTCTACAAAGGTTTTGTAAAGCCATTTATGAAATTTGTTCTTTCTCTTCAGAGAGAGAACATACACATACATACACCTACACTGACAAAACATACAAAAACATACACTGCACAATAAATAAAAGGGATCTTTAAACTCTGCAGGGTACAGGCGCCTCAAATTATTCTGACCCCAAATCTACAATTGAATTCAAAAATCCATTTACACATGCTTCCTTTTTATTCCACCTGATTTAAATTGTATAGTAAAACATGTTTTTAAGATCATATTGTGTAGAACAACCTTACTCCTCTGCTCAGGAAATGGACATGGCCCTTAAAACCCTTTTGTTAATAAAATAATGATTGGTGCATGGGGGGATGGTACATCCTTTTACTTTAAGAATTGGCTTGGGTATTTTCATATATTCATTTAGAAATACAGAAATGGAAATTCTGGTTGATAATGACTGGATGTTTATTGTGAAAGGCTTAGCCTTAAGAAGTTATAGTATTGGTTAAGTTAGATGTGTGACAACCTTATCAACAATAAATTGCAGGCATAAAATCTGTTTGTGTGCTTTCAAGTATCTGTAGTAAAATCTTAAAATATCCCGAAATATGCAGTGTGTTATAGTATATGCCCAGCCCTGCTTGTGAAAGGCCATGCATATTCAATGCTGTGCTGCTAGTGGAAGTAGAATAGTTCTACCCTGAGGTGTGGACGGCATAGAATGTGTCATTTTTTAATGGGTCAAAATCTCTGCAGCATGGTGTACTGCACAACATCAAGCAAGCAAACAGCTTTAGTTAGCGTTCAAGTCAGCCTAAATGTATTACGTGTTGTCATTATCCTCCTTTTGAGTTAAAACACCCTAACCCATGAGAACCTAGGCCCATTTCCCTATTATGGAAAATTATGGGGGACATGACAGACCACATAAAACACAATTAATGATTACATGATCATAACATGATGTTTTAATTATATTTGTTTTCAATTTCACAATAAAAATTAATTGAATGTCAACTACATTAACTATATAATGATAGTTTTTCCTATTCTGAAATATATATCACATCATGTTTTTCATGACAATATCAAGGTTAAGGTTTTGTAATTTTTTGGATGCTTAGTTTGATTTTATGGAAGTGAACACAAGGTATTAAATACTGACAGCCACTGCATTTGAAAATGACTGTATTACTCTCTACTCTACTGTGAACGACGAACTCCTGTAATCAGGAACATTGGGACCTGACCAGATTGGTCACAGTTTGTTGGACAGTAGTGATTTTTGGCACAGACATCTATGTTTCTGCCAAGCATTGGTTTCTTTGCTGTGTGACAGCACAATTATACTGCACAGTTATTCAGATGCAAGGTAAAATTTGAAGATTTTGGATTATTTTTTTCTTTATCACACAAAACACAGTGACACTGTAATGGCATGTAACCAAATAGCACGGTGAGATACTCTGTCATGACAATTGAATGCATTGTCGTCAGATTTTTTATATTATTTATTTGAGACTATGGCTTTAAAGCAGTTTGGGCCTCAGGTTTCATCACATGCCATTTTCTATTTGGTCACAGACAGGGGGTGTCAAGATATATCCTCCATTCAGATAATCCCTTCTACTCACATTGGTGAGTCATTTCACTTAAGGAGAATACAGTCTAGGAGAGACTGCAATAATCATGACAACAGAGACATTATGTTTCCAGGGTGAAGCACACCTTTTGGATGAAGCTTGGAAATGACAGCAAGGAGTTATTGGACATGTTTAATAAGCCACCACAACATGTATGTGAAAGAGAGAACAAACTCTCATGTGGGGACTGATATGTTTCTTAAAGTGATGTTTAAAAAGCTTTTGGGAAATATTCAGTGTGTCAAGAACTATCTATACCTGTGGTGTTAAGTACTAGTGACTAAAATGTCAATTTATTTCCAGAGGGAGATTTATAAAGTGATAACTTCTCTGGGCAAAGTTAATTTTCTATTAATCTCTCAGATGGTCAAAACTATAATCATGGCTTACATTTTGTGAATTGAAGAAATATGGCCCAGTGTGAAACTGCTCTGTATTTCACATAGTCAATTTAAAAAGTCTCACCCAATTTACAGATGCTGTGAAAACTAGATTGCTGGGCGGAACAGTTGCAGTTCTGAGCATACCAACATAGCACAACAACAGCAAATATATTGTCAGAAAACAGTTCCTGACATCAGATTAAAATTGGTGAAAAAGGAATCTGACAGATCTGTCACTCTGTCAAATCCACTGCATCATGTTTATTGCATGCTAATAAATGCTTTGTGACAGTAGATTTAATCACTTACCTCTGAGGGATCTAATTCAACATTGTCAAAGCTACTATTTTAGATCCCCATTCATTTATATTGGGACAGATTTGTTTTTCATCCTTTTATAAAGGTGTTGTTAGTCTGACCCAAAACAACCCCTCTTCTGCTTAACATGTATCTGGATTGTAATTCAATAAATGACACCCAATTGTTTTTTCTTTTTAATGACATTTTCACTGCTACAAATACACATCTAAAACTCAAAGAAAGTCTTTCTTTCTCTTTTTCTCTTGATCTGCTACTCCATCCTTCCATCTCTTCATTTACTTTTTGGTCTCTGTCCCTTTTTTCTCCATGTTAACCATTCTCTAGCTATTTTCCAGATGGCCAGCTTATAGCCTGCCCTTACTCAAAGGCCAGCGGAGATGCTGATCACTTTGATGGGTGTCCACAGATCAAACCCATTACATTACATTTACATTACATTGCATTTGGCAGACGCTTTTATCCAAAGTGACTTACAAAAAAGGAGGACATAAGCTACAGAGGTGTAAGAGGACACAGAGTAGGGGCACAACAGACATATGTACTTCTGCATAGGGATAGAGAAAGAGAGAGAGTTGGATTAGTGTTTGTTAGTTATGTTAGTTTGTTAGGAAGGGAAGCAATCTCGGAAGACAAGGGTTTTTACAAGCTTTTTAAAGATAGGGAGGGATGTTGCTGTTCTTGTCGCAACTGGTAGGTCATTCCACCATTTGGGGACAACCACGGAGAAGAGTTTAGAGTGACCTCGCTTTGTGAGATGCGAAAGTACCGATAGATGATTTGTGTGAGTGGAACGCAGCGCCCTGGACGGGACGTGAGCCTGTAGTAAGACATTGAGGTACGCGGGGGGGAAACCTGAAATTACTTTGTAGGCTAGTGTCAGAGCCTTGTGTTTAATTCTGGCAGCTACTGGCAGCCAGTGAAGGTCTCTGAAGAGTGGGGTAATATGTGTCCTTTTGGGCTGGTTGAAAACCAGTCGCGCTGCAGCGTTCTGGACCATTTGCAAGGGTTTGATCGCACAGGCAGGTAGACCAACTAGGAGAGAGTTACAGTAATCGAGCCGCGAGGTGATTGACGCCTGTATTAGCAATTGAGCGGCATATTGGGTCAGGAACGGTCTGATTTTTCTAATATTGTATAGTACATAGTGACATGATCTCGCTACAGAAGAAATGTGATCGGACACAGATAGACGGTCGTCTAATATGATACCTAGGTTCCTAGCCACGTTGTTCGGGGCAACAGTGACATCGCCAATATTCATGGTGATGTCGTGGCAGATTGACTCATGGGCAGGGATGACCAGGAGTTCGGTTTTAGACAGATTAAGCTGGAGATGGTGATCTCTCATCCAGGAGGATAGGTCCGAGAGACAGGCGGAGATGCGTGTGGAGACCGTGGTGTCGTCTGGTTGGAACGACAGGTACAGCTGTGTGTCGTCAGCATAGCAGTGGTAAGAGAAGCCGTATGAGCGGATAACATGAGACAGCGAGGTGGTGTAGATAGCAAACAGAAGGGGGCCCAGAACTGACCCCTGGGGAACCCCTGTGGAGAGCTTGTGAGTCGATGAAAGACGTCCTTGCCAGGCCACATTAAAGGAGCGCTCAGTGAGGTACGATTTGAGCCAGGAGAGGGCAGTGCCTGTAATGCCCATGTTGGCTAGTGTGGATAGCAGAATGTCGTGGTTGACTGTATCAAAGGCAGCCGGTAGGTCCAGAAGGATGAGCACAGATGACTGACCGTGTGAGCTGGCTGTTTTGAGGGCTTCCGTGACAGATAATAAAGCCGTCTCAGTGGAGTGGCCGCTCCTGAAGCCAGTTTTAGGGTTGAGTAGGTGGTTAAGGGCGAGGAAGCTAGTGAGTTGTTTAGCAACCGCCCTCTCAATGGTTTTTGAGAGGAAGGGAAGCAGTGAGACCGGTCGGTAATTTTCGACCTAGGCAGGGTTGAGCGTGGACTTTTTCAGCAGTGGCGTAACTCTGGCCTGTTTGAAGGCAGCAGGAAATACGCCGGAGGACAATGAGGTATTGATCACGGGTTTATTCAAATGTCTCTTTCTCTGGAGAGCCTTGGCCATGGATCAATGCACACATCTCTGCAGATCACACATAGTTGCACTTAGTGCTTGTCTATGGGCTCACTCATGTCCTTAAGTTCACTTTTAGATGATCCGCTAGCAATCACAAGTCACAGGTTGCACCAAGTTCCCTCCATGCTGAACGTGATGTCATGGGGTGATCATGGGGTGAATGGCAGGGCTGTCAGGTCATGCCATGTATGGCATTTTTTTTGCCATAAATTACACAACAATATTTAGAATAGGCTATTAATATCCATCAACATCCTTCGGTTTCTTATGGTAAAACATTGAAAATGGCATAAAAGTGTGAATGCCAAAAGTACAGTAATGCACCTGGCAACCATGGTAAATGTAATGGACACACACACTTCCGCCGAACCCCTAGGACAGACTCACTGACCCCCTGGGGTTCGATCGAACCCAAGTTAACAACCACTGGTCTAAGGGAATACAAAGGTTTTTGAGTATTTCTTACCAAAAATAAAATATTTATATCTGCCTTGATTAATGTACCATTACATACAGCAATAAATCTCTGCTTTTTCACAAACTTACAACTTGCACTTCATCTATAGTACATAGGAGCGGTCATGACCCTAGGACTCTGACAAGTTGCACTGCCAATGTTGATACGGCTGCCAAAAATGAACATACAGAAATTGTGCCACCTTTCACGTTTTACAGAACAAAAGAATAATAATATTTCCTAGCTTATAGACCTGTAGTTCCACAAAATTCTCTACCTATTTCCTTGATGGGACACTTGACACATTCATTGAAGATCTTTTTTTGTAGCTTGGATTTTGATACTCACTTGGCCACTTTTACTTTTAACTGGCAATTACAATTCATGATACTGTACATTACATTACCTCTAAGCTATAATTTCGTTCTTCGACTTTTTTTTTTCAAAACTCTGAATACCACAGGCAGAAATACTTCAGAAATACACATATTTAGATGTTCTTTTTATAAGAAATCTAATGTTACTTTTTTCCTCCACAAACATTTTTTCTCGTACATGTCCTCTATTCATCCTATTTTGTCCTTCCATCCTATTCTTATATAACAGCAATCTCCCCCAATCATCTACCCCACCCCCCAAAAAAGTAATTCCTTACAAACCCAAAGTCAGTTTTAACTGCACCTCCTCAAACAGCTTCTATTTAAAGCCAATTAGTATATTTGCAGAGTAGTTTCCAGAAGCAGTAATGGACACATTGAAGATTTAGGAATTTCCGGATCTCAGTCATGCTTCCACAAACCCTTTGGACTCAGCAGGACGCCACTTTACTCCTCCATGGAAAGGGAAATCACAGAGAATAGGTAAAATGGCCACCATTTGATGGCCGCATCTTTTTCTGCAGTGATGGCTATAAAGTCAATGTGATCAATCTCTAATGGCTTTTTTTCCTTTGCGATGGTCCACTATTTAATCAGAGTAAGAGCATGAGGTAGCCTTCTGCCTGACCGTGGCCATCAATTCCGTCTTTCCCATTCATTTGTTTGTTTTTATTGCTTCTTACAGCAGGCCTCTCTCATTCATCTGGGGCCTGATTGAACCCTGCTCAATACTAAAACAGTAATGGGGAGGAGATAAACGGTTGCCGGCCTTATGCTTCACCGACTGCTTCAGGCCTTCCCAAACCAGAAGACTCCAAAACCATCCATCCTAATCAAAAAGCTTCTCTATTTTGGACCTCTAAAACACATCACATCACAAACGCGGGTGATTTTGGATGATCTCATATCAATGACCAGCAGATGGCGTCGGCATGTCTTTGGGGAAAACAGATCTGCCAATCAGTACCCGACTGCTGGCAGCCTGGTAAGAAATGAAACCCGGAGCCATGAGGGATCTGTGTTGCGAGCAAAGCTACACGACTGCAGCTCACTGACCCAAACTAACACATTCCCACCGCACCATCTGTCATGTTAGAATGACCACTGTTTCCATCCACTACAAGCCTGCCTCCACATATTGCTCGCTACACAGATGCATTGGAAATTCACTCTTTGCTTGTTGTTGTCACACCCACATTTTAAAGTCATTCATCAACAGGAATGACACAGAGTAAAATTTAATAACAAATCAAAATGTCTTTAGGCGAAACAGGATGAGAGATGTGAAATGTGATATGTCCACTAGTATTCTTTACACATCTGTGGCTGTGGACAAATTTAATGCTCCAATGGCTTTGATTACTACCTGCATTTAAGGCTCATCTTCAACAAATTCATCATTTTTCATGCATACTGACACAATTTGATGCTGTATATCAACAGTACCAACCATACCACTTTCTGTAAAGTGATTTGCACTGACTGCAAAGGAATTCCAAGCAATCACAAAAAATGCGCTACCTTACGTGAATTCCTAATGCTAAATCAAGAGAAAATATCTATCTGTAATGCAGCACTGACCTCAGCTTTTTTGTTTTAACACTGTGCTGGAAAGAGATCAACATATGTGACCTGTCATGGAAAATAAAGGGTTCACTTCAGCTCTGCCTGCTGCATTTAAGGTTGATGCCAGCCATTTACACTGTAAAGAGAGTAAAGTTTATCTGTCCAGTCACCAGTTGGGTCAGCAAGTTTTTTATTAATGATAAGTAAAATGCCACAGAGGTATGGACAAGAGTGTTTTCAACCTGAAAAAAAAACATTTTAACCCTTTTGTCAAACTGCCAGATTGGCTCGCACAGCATGTCTGCCTTTCTTTGCTTTCTTCACTTTATCTATCTATCCATCTATTTTGTTCTTTCCCCCTGCATTTGTCTCTGTGTAGCTTTCTCACTTGCAAAAATGACAAACAAGGTCATGAAATTTCTGAAAAAGAAGAAGAATGAGTTAGAGGGCCCAGATAGATACACTTTTGTCTGTCAAGCAAGGTCACCATGGTGGCATCCAGCTGGCAGGGGAAAACATAGAGCAATGAAATACTTCAGGGGCAGACCGCTGACATGGCAAAATCACAGAGCAACTCAGGGCTACAACTCATGAAGCCCTGACAAAGTCTGTGCTTAATGTAAATGCAGCACAGTGTTAAAGCAACACTCAAGTCATAAACATGAATCTTATCATGCTCTCTGAACCCCTGCAACAAGGACACTGATGGCCATTTCTGCCACTGCCAAAGAAAAACCTTCACTTCTTGCTTGTCGAACTCCATGTTTTGACTTCCTAAAGGAAATGATTATTTCCTACAATAGTTTTATCTTTGTCTCTCAGAAACAAAATAAAATCCTAATAATGTCGACCCCGAGTTTTTTCAGCTGCTTACACACATTTTCAAAGCTCTGTCTGTTTTCATCAAAGCCCGTACACACAAATTCAACTATTCCTCACATGAACATATTCTAAACACATTTCAAAAGCAAGCATTTGTTTTACATCATAAACGCATTTCCCATAGTATCACATACTTGTGTATATCATTTAACATACTGTTGCTCTAAATCTATCTTTTATGGATTTTTTGATATATTGCCATATAAGAGTGAAAATACAGTAGTATGCAAATAGAAGTCAACACAACCAATACTGGAACAAAAAGTCTTACATTTTCTGAATAAATCGGCTGCTGTTGTAAATGTAGTATTCTAGAGCACATAAGAAAAAACAAAGAAAAGTACACCAACTACCACATGTGGTACAGCAACCAAGACATTTATTCAAATGAGTGTGTGTATGTGTGTGTGTGTGTGTGTGTGTGTGTGTGTGTGTGTGTGTGTGTGTGTGTGTGTGTGCTGATGGGGGAGAGATGATTGGGTGTGTATCTAGGTTATCTCTGCTCTGGGCAGGATCTAGCCACAGTACTTCATCCACATCGCACAGTATATTTTCTCTCGCAAAAACATTGGGGAAAGAATCTTTTTGTGTGGCTTGGGTAAAAGCAGCATCAATGTCACCACATCCTTCCTCCATTGCCTGGAGAAGTGAAAGGTGGGGATAAGGATTATTACATATATACCTTCCAGTGCCATGTTGAGAAGAATTCTTCAATCGGGTTAAGACATGGTGAATATGGAAGCAGGTTGACAACGGAAAAATGGGGATGGTTGACAAACCAATTTTGGACCAGCTGGGAGTGATGAAAACTGACATTATCTCATATAACCACAAATCTTTGGTCTGTCCAGGAATAGTGTCCAGAAATGTTAGGATATGTTGAGTGTTATTGGGGCAGGTGCAGTACACCATTATGCATTATGGTGGCACATATTGCGACATTTCCTCCACGTTAGACCGAGACATTGATAATTGCCCTCTGTCCGATGATATTTCTCCCTCTCAGTCTTGACTTGGTGAGGTTGAATCCCACCTCATCCACAGAAATGTATTTATGGAGAATTGGGTGGGCATCCCTCTCACTCTAGTCAGCAAGATGAAGTCTGTGGGACTTGACAACTCACTCTGCAACTGGATCCTCAGCTTTCTCACCAATTGAACACAGGTTGTCAGAATGGGTGGAATGACATCAACGCCCCTAACCATAAGTACTGGTGCTCCCCAAGGTTGTGTTTTAAGCTCGCTGCCCTACAACATATACACACGATTGCATAGCCAGCAGCAGTCAGACCTCCATCATTAAGTTTGCTGATGACACTGTGGTTGTGGGCCTAATCAGCAACAACAACGAACAGGCATACCTGAAACAAGTAAAAGACATCACACATTGGTGCCAGCTCAACAACTTGGCACTAAACGTCACCAAAACAAAGGAGATGGTAGTGGACTACCGAAAACATCAGGGAAATTACACGCCACTATATATCTCTGAGCAGCCTGTAGAGAGGGTAAACAGTTTCAAATACCTTGGGGTGCAAGGTAAGAAACTTAAGTCTGGAAGGAGACTACGTTGTCATAAAGCAAAGACTGAAAGACTAAGGAAAAGCTTCTTTCCTCAGGCCATTCGTATTATGAATTCAACCTGAACCCCCTCCCCCACCACCTTCAGCACACTTTTTGCAGAGGCCAATTCATTTCACTACATGCGTCATGAAAGTGACTCTATGTATGTGACCAATAAAGTATCCTTGTATCCTTGTATCCATCTCCAATATTCTCTGTATTAAACAAAACACTAGATCAGGATATGCACAATACAACAGTTTGTCTTAGCAGGTAAATGTTTGATGTAATGGCAGTGCTCACAAAAGTGAGTACACCCTTCACATTTCAGCAAAAAATGTGCTATATCTTTTCAAGGGGCACTTGGATATGTTTTTGAGTAGTTAATATAGTGTAACATAGTATAGATTTTCTGCACTCTGAAAATAACTTAAGATACAATCATTTTTGTAAACATAGCAGGCCACAAAAGTGAGTACACCCCAAGTGAACATGTTCAAATTTTGTCAAAATCATTAATATTTTGTGTGAGTACCATTGTTATCTAGCACTGCCTTAATATGAAATTCACCAGAGCTGCACAGGTTGTGTTTGTAATACTTTTCCATTCCTCCACAATGGCAATACTAATTTGGCAGATGTTAGACACTGGTACTCTTCCACATCCTGCTTAAGGATGCCCCATGGGTGATCAATAGGGTTCAGGTCTGGAGACATACTTGGCCATTCCATTATCTTCACTTTCAACTTCTTCAGGAAGGCAGTGGTCACCTTGGAGATGTGTTAAGGGGTTGTTATCATAATGAAAAAACACTTGTATGTCCCACTTTCCAAAGGGGCTGTTCTGCTTCAGAATGTCACAGGACATGTCGGAATCCATGATTCTTTCAATGAACTGCTGTTCCTCAGTTCTGGCAGCATTGAAACAGCTCCAAACCATGATGCTACCACCACTGGGCTCGATTCTAGGCAAGGCACACTTATAATGGTTTAACAGGTTGCCACACGTGCCTGACACAGTTTAAGCCAAACAAGTTTATCTTATTTTAGTCAGACCACAGGACATGGTTTCATGAATGCATGCTTTTAGGTGTCTTCAGCAAACAGTTTTGAGGCTTTTTTACTTTACTTTACAGGAGTTTTTCCTCTCAGAGGATGATCATGCAGACCAGGTTGTTGCACTGTGCAGCATCTTACTTGAGCTCTGACAAGCTGACCTCCCACTTCTGCAACCTCTGCAGCAATGCTGGCTGCAGTCATGCATTTATTTTTTACAGCAACGTCTGCATTTGACACTGAGTGTGTGTACCTTATTTCTTTGATTGATCCTGTCAATGCCTGTTCGAAGTGGAATTTGTTTTGGAAAACCACTTAATGAATCTGGCCAAGATAATGTAGCTCAGTTTCATGGTGCTGCTGATGTTTTATAGATAGGCCATCATTGTGTAAAGCAAATAATTCCATGATGCTCAGACAATTTTTTTTTTGCCATGAGGAGCCATGTTGGACATCCAATGGCTAGTATGAGAGAATTATAGCCAAAACATTAAAATGAATAGCTCTAATACATGACACACATATCTCTATGGTCCAGTTGAGCAGACCCAAACCCACAAATGATGAATTGGACAAGCGGTTTTTCAGGGTTGAATGATATGTACCGTTATCATTAAGGGTGTACTCACTTTTGTGGCCTGCTATGTAAACAAAAATGCCTGTGTGTAAAGTTGTTTTCAGAGGACAGTAAATGAATGCAGCTATACAAGCTGTACACTGACTACTCAAAAACATATCAAATTTAAAGTTTTATTTCTGTAGCATTGTCCCTTGAAAAGATATACCACATTTTGTGTTGAATTGTGAAGGGTGTACTCACTTTTGTGAGATACTGTATGTACATACCTCAAACATACTCATCGCACAAATTCTTGACAGTTCCTTTCAAATGGTGCCCTGTACAGCTGCTTCATTCGTAACTGATTCCTATGGAGGAATTGATGTATACAGTACATGTAGTATACATGTATTTTAAAGCTATTACATGTACATTACTGTTGATTGTTGCATACTTGTTCCCATTTCAAAAGGTTTAAATTATGTTGGCCTGGGCTCTGCGTCCAGGCTCTGTCATGGTCAAACCATGATTGGTTGTCTTTCCTCTCCTTTGCTTTCTCCTCTTCCTCTTCCTGCTTCCCTTCAAAAGTGTCCTCCTCTTGCTGCTGCTCCTCCTCCAAAGTGTCCTCCACGAGCATGAACTCCTTGTCATTCTCTGCATCTTCCTCTGAGTACCCTGGCTCTCTCTGCATTTTTGTTATCCATTGTTCAAGACCGATAACTTGACCTTTGGCCTATTTATATGCCTATGCCAGACAGTGATTGGTTGGTGTTCAGTAAGTGAATTATTGTTTTCACATGTGCGGACAGAGTCAAGTTACTCCCTGTTAGATTCAAGTTACTCCCTGTTAGATTTTTGTGTGTTAGGTAGAGAATCAAGTTACTCCCTGTTAGATTTTTTGTGTGTTAGGTAGAGAATAGTGTGTATTGATTTGCAAAACATGAATAGCTAAATTGAAAATTGTGTCAAGGCTGAGAGTTACTTTATGGTTTTGCTGATTTAAGGTGGAGTTCCAAAGTTTGAGTGACAGGCTTTGGAAAACAGGTTTTGTGTGAAATAGTGCTATGCATTGATACTGTTTAAGCATTCAGAAAAAACTGTAACACAACACCCCGGATCTACTGCAAAATGATATTTTTCTTTTAAAACTACACACTTTATAAAAATAATATTTTGTTGCCAAATTGGACACATGATTCATACAATCTACAGCATTTAAGTGAGTTACACACTGTGGTAATTCATTCATCCTAAAGACTTTTCATTCTGACTTTTCACATAATCTGGGTTTCATTTTTTCAGACATATTGATAAATGACATGAATACATTCACGAAACACCACACAGGACTAATACTGTTCACTAAATATATTTTAACTGATTTATTTTTTACTTTTAATGCAAAGTCAGAAAATATGCTAAAGTGTTCGCTTGTTGCATGGTTGCACATTGAAAATGAAAAAAAAACAGTAGTACTACTACTACTGAGAACCATGTTCACAGTAAACACAGTAAAGTATTGTTTGAGAGGAAAAGCTACTGTAAGCATCATCTCTGCCCAATTTAGTGGTATCTTAACCTAAGATTTTCAAAGTAGTCAACCAATGTCATTCGTATGTGATTAATTTAGTCCTCATTTTCTCTGTCCATGCTCTTCTCCCATTGTACCTTGCAGTGTATACCTCTTCCTTTTGTTATTCCTCACTCTCATCTTCCCTGTCCCTCTTTCTCTACTACAACACTACCTTACATTTCCATTCAAGTTGGGATAACTCCCATGTTTTCTACATTACAGTATTTGAACCTGATTGCTAAGTTTTGCATTTTAGCACTTAGTGTTTTGTCACCTGATAATTGTGTTCAGTAGCGGTTTTAGGCACGGATGAACAGGGCAGGGACATACAGAGGGGTTTGAGCCCCTGCCTATTTGCCCCCCAATGGCCAAAGTGTCCTTTTGAGTGGCCACTTAAATTTTAGACTTTCAGTAAAATTAAACAGTAATGATTCATGTGTGAAAAATGATACCTATGTGAAAAAGAAATAGTGTTGAAATAAAAATCTACATCAAAGTCAAAATAAATCCATCTGCGCTGGTGTCATATATCATCCATATATGACCTCCCATAATGTGGGACAGTTGGAACTTATTTAGAGTGAGACGGCAGTGTTGGAGTAGTCAGGTAAACAAGTAGCCTCGTAAGCCAGCCCCTCATACTTCACTTCGTTTTGTACAGAGGGTCTGGTTGTGCTGTATTGACAAATGACCTTCTTTCTGAAGGTGTGGACTCTGCTGAAATTTAAAATGATTGGATCTGCCTTTACTCAAACGTTAACATTTAATCATGACATATGCAATGCACCGGATTGCATCCCATGGGGAGTAGGGCAACAACGTGTCTTCCACAAATTAAACTCCTTAAACATTCTTCTTGCGCTGACTTTAATTCCTCAATATTCTGAAGCATAGCCACAACAGACTGAATGGCCTTGCTTAGTCTAGCTATAAGCCTGCCTACGCACTTCAATTTAAATAACACACAAAGACATCATCACTCACAAACACTCCCTCTGTTCGCTGATTGGTTAGGCAAGATTTTGCCTGAGAAAACCATGCCAATGAAATTTTAGCAAGACCCTCTACAAAATAAAGTGAATTAAGAGGGCCTGGTTTACCCGGGTAGTGTTGGGGGTAAGTAAGATCAATTGTCAGTGGACAGTTGTTAGCCTACTAACTGTTGGAGTGATGCTGGAAAGTAAAATATTTTGAACAGTAATCCCATTTTAGTGTCATTTTGAAGTGTACGATATTAAAGCTATAACAAGCATCATTTCAAATGCAAATTAGTTTAATTGCAAATGATGGTACTTGATGTTGTATATAAACCCAAATATTCAGCTAAATGGCAAGTGAAACATGTTATGACATGAAACCTAATTGTTGTTATTTATATGGTAGGTTTTAGAATTTATGTCCACTAAAGCCTTGCAAGTCATTCAACTGATGTAGATACAGGGTACCTAATATCTCCTCCTGAACTAAATAATAGCCATATCAATGACCCTTAGATATGTACATGTTATATAACACAAGTTTTATGGAAATTATTGAAAGAAACATATTTCTCTTTGTAATGGCTGTTTTATTCAGTATTGACATAAATAAATTAAATGTATATTGTTAACAAATCTTGTTCCATGTATCCCCTTTTTGTAAAGTATTTTTCAGAATTTCTCACTGCATCATTTTTACGTATTGGATCATTGTATCATCCTGCAATCAACACCTGTAAGATGCATGGAATTCTCTATATGCTTGTAATGCCTATAGTTTAACAGATAGCTCAGCTTACCACAATTGCTGGATATCATCAGACAGTACGGTACATACAGCAGGACAGCAGGCAGGAACTGATCTCAGGGTACATATCAGCCACAGTGTCCCAAATGTGCTCTTTTAAAGTTTTTTTTCTGATCACTTAAGCACAGTTTTTGTACCTATTGACTATTTTTGCAAAATTCTACACACTAATAAAAAAAAACTTTCACCCAATTAGCAAAACATTATAGATACCTTGCAAAAGCTAACACATCTTGCTTAACTCTGCAAACCTTTGTAAATGGTGTTACCACCATGTTGTCCTCTGATTATGGCACGGTGTGCATCAATCCAAAATAGTCTAAAAACTAATTCAGCACAGCAGGCCCATGCACAGCACTATAGCATGCATGTCCAGATTCAGTACCAATGATACTATAGCCTTATACCTTATGATGGACTATGAGTTAGTTTTGAGCACAGTTAAAAGTGTTTTGAGGTGATTGTTCAAATTTGTAACAACATGCAAGGGTTTTGAGACTGGAGCTTGAAAAATGGGTTTTGTGTTTACAATTTTGAGAAAAAGGTAGAGAGTTTAAATAAAATGTGTTTTAGCAGTTGTGAAAAACTGCCATCAGAAAAAACTGTAAACACATTTCTTGTAACTATTGGCTATTTTGTAACTATTGGATTTTTGCTGACAGTATCTACCATTGCTTTGTATTTTTTGTCATTCCAGTCAATATAGTAGTTTACAGTGCAGTAAAATGTTGTACCATATCAGTGTGTTGTTGCTGATACAGGGGAGTAATTCAGCTTATAGATGTGTCTACTACTACTAAAAATATCATTTTTAAAAAAAAGTGTTAGGTCTTGGTTGTGGAGCGGTTTGACCTCAAAGTGAGATGTTTTTCTCCAAGGGTTTTGTTTTATGTGACCTGTGCATAAAGTTTTGAAACATTGAGCCAAATTTTGAAATTTGTGTGTAAGCAATCATGAAAAACTGTAATGGTTTTACAAATTGTGCTACGTGAATCACTGTTAGGCTATGTTCAGACGTGATGGTTTTTTGCAGACGTCGGTGGATGGTTTACCTTATTTTCCTATGGTACAGGGTGTTCTTAAAAAAAACATCCTGGGTGGTTTTTAAAACGCCGCCGCTGGTGCTTTTTTTCCACTCACCGCGGGTGGTTTTCAAGGTGAGAAATTTGAACTCGCCCCGAAAAAAGCACCCTACGTCAGGTGCTTTTTTGACTGAAAATCTGTAGTTTCAAATAAGAACCATGGCGGCGAAAACAAAGTCTCTCATGTCAAACAAAATTCCAACCAAACAACTGGTGGTACTCGTAAGTGAGCACACAGAGCTATATGACATGGCAAATAAGTTATAACACAACGTCTACCACAAGGACACCGTTTGGAGATCAACTGGGGCACTTTTGGGACACAACTGTAAGTATTAATTTCAGTTCTTTTCATCCACTCACATCACAAGCTAAGCTAACTGTTAGCGTTTACGGTCTATCAGCTGATGCTAGCACTGCTGATGGGGCTGCTGTTAGGCACCGCCCCCGTGCTTTTTTGGAAGGCTTTTTTCTCTCTTCGAAAACCACCCGGGGCAGGTGTTTTCTGTTATAAAAAACCATCACGTCTGAACATAGCCTTAGTGTTTAAGGTTTCAGAAAAAAATGGTAAAAAGTATGAGAGAAATGCCAGCTCTTATAGAATACTGAATAGTTTCTCCTAAAACCACTTTGTTTCTAAGAGACATTTTTCTCTGAGATGGCCTCTTCATCATCATGCACTAGACAACTCAACAAGGCAAAGGCTGAATTTAAGATGTGAAAACAAATTGCATCACAATTTTTGATATCACTGTTTGTCTTTTTCCCTTGTGTTATGAGCAACAATAAAAAAACACAAACTAGCAAATAGCAATTTGTCACAGATAAATCCATTTCCCATCATAACAATCAAAATGAGAGCAAGCAAACAAAGTGCAGGCCACTAAGTTGCCCTGTACCTTGGATGACTGATGTTTTCCTATCCCACACAACATGCAAACAGTGCTTCACATTTGAGAAGTCTTTATTCGCCACCACATTTCAGACAGAGTAATCTGTGCTCTCAAGTGTGCAGGGCTTGCCGTACCGCACTGAATTTTAACTGCTAACCTCAGCCTCAGCCACTTTCCAAAACAGACAATGAGAGAGAGAGCAAATGTGTGTGTATGTGTGTGTGTCATAGTGAGAGAGAGGAAAAAAGAGAGAATGAGAGTAAGAGAGAGAGGAAGGGGTAGAGAAAAAGAGAATAAAGTTTGCGGGAGACTTTTTTCCAATGTGTAGCCTTTCCTTTCACACTCAAGCCAAGTAGATAAGCCAGCTGTCTGCAAGTGCATCTGTGCGTGGTCAGGCAGGAGTGCCACTCTGTATTCAGGCCCCATGACCTGCCTCTGCTCTCCACAGAAAGCTCCCTATGCCACTGAGCACACAGTAGTCTGTTCTCTTCATGGTTTGTCTTGAGCAGATAAGCCTGGTGGGGCTCCGCAGATGCCTTGCCCTCAACCCCCTGCCTCTCCCCTCTCAATTCTCCTCTCGTTCTGCCACTCAGTCAATGTCCTTCCATCTTGCACTTACCTCCTAGCCTAAGTCAACCCTCCCCCCCCCCCCCCCCCCCCCGCAGTACAGTGTGCCCTGTCTCGGGTCTGCCTCCCTCATCAGCTTCTCCTTATTGCCCTCTCCTATTTCTTCCATGGGCACACAAACACACACACACCCACACAAACACAGACACACTCACACTCTCTCTCTTTCTCTCTTTCTCACACACCCACACACCCACACACACACACACACACACACACACACACAGCTTCTCCTTATTGCCCTCTCCTCCTTGCGACCCGTCATGCACACTGGGGCCAGACAATGGGGCAGCAGGCAGAGGCTGCAGGGTACAGCGGGGAGCCACTAAGGCTCCTATGATGAGCTGAGGCCATCTCCACAAAATGAGGGGCTGTGGGGATTAGCACCTTAAAAAACTGAACCGCATTCGGTACTCTACAGAGTACATCCTGTTAAGTGTGCACTGTCGCATCATGTTAAGTGTGCACACTGCCTTTGCTGGCTGAAGTGCCAGTCCTGACTCTCTTTTCCAATCCCCCGACAGACATCTAAATACAGAAAACGAACTTCAGGATCCTCAGTCCTTCTGCTGGCATGACAATGAGCTGAGTGTGTGTGTGCATGTGTTTGTGTGTGTGTGTGTGTGTGTGTGTGTGTGTGTGTGTGTGTGTGTGTGTGTGTGTGTGTGTGTGTGTGTGTGTATGCATGGACAGGGACAGCCCTATGTGTATACAAACTGTGTGTTTATTGTTTGTTGTTGCAGTGTTGTCCATCTCATTATGCATTTAAGCTGGCTTACTGTGTAAAGTGCATCCTTAGCAGTGTGGGTGGTTTTAATTGTTGGTTTAAGGCTGGAATGTAGAAAACAGGCACGTTAGCGTTTCTGTGTAGGATCATTACCATTCAACAGCAGCTCTCATTTCTTTTGCTTATAAAAATATTACAGATCATCTTTTAACACATCACCACCACCCCCTTTTCTTACCCTTATCCTAACTCTTTGCAATCCACTGCCATCAGACCTCTAAACAGCTGACAAGAGTAATTATCACTATCTCATAAAATTCCTTTCCTGTACCGTTTTCTTTTTTAGTTATTACATTTTGCACAAAGACACTTTTTCATTATGATTTATGTCTTTTATTATGTGTGGCACTCACACATGGGCAGCAAAGAAAGACTTTGTTTTATTACTGTACATATGACCATATCACAAACTTGAACTTACCCAGTAGCACAGACAACCACAACTCCCACCCTCCTTCACCAACCATTCATTTACTGTCAGCCTTGCCTTTGACTTATCATGTGAAAATCTGTCTTTAAAAGCTACATTTTCAAATAATGTTTTGAAAATGTAGATGTGCACATGGAAGAATCTCAAAAAATGTGGGGCTATTTGGCTTTGGGTGACCAGATCCACAAGCTGATGAGAAATGAAGATGCTACTTTGCTTGAATTCATCAACTTTAGTGGACATTGGGACCATTTCTTAGATATCCGCCTTCTTTTAAAATTCACTCTCCAACACATCCAGCTTAAATTTCAGAGGAAATGTGTATTTGTCTTTGCTATCTGTCCATTTAGCCACACGCTTTCATTACAATTCATCAGATGCAGAAGAGTTTCTCAATTTCACCTTAACTTTGCACTAATTCCTTATTCTGCTGCTCTCCTGTAACTTCACAATACAATGCAGTTTTTAAAAAACAGCCAACATATTACAAAGCCACCTTAGAAAAGTCACAAAGGTACTGGTCTAGGGATAAAAACTGGCTTGTGGTGTATGTTGTGAATGTAGGTCGGAAATCTATATCATTATCCGTGTATATGAAGTGATGTTGTGCAACTACTAAAAGTCCACAAAAAACAGCTTACCTCGGAAAACAGTCACCTCCTCTGCTGGCCCTTTTCTGAGCAGCTAGCTCCCTTGCAGTTGATTTTTTTTAAGCTTTACGTTTTATTTTTGATGAATGCCAAAACAAAAACCTAAGTCATCCAAATCACCACAAAATCCACAAAGAACCCAAGACTTTGGTGGTCATTGGCGTTAATCTTCAGTCGTAACAGTTTGGGATTGGGTAACACTTTATTTTATGGGCCCCTTTTCAGTGTATTTAAATGTAACAAGATGTTATATTATGTTATACAGTATAAGTACACAATGTTTTTCATATTGTTACACACTTTGTAACACTGTACTTCACGATATAGACACACTATAACAGGGCCTATAAAATGAAGTGTCATTTGGGATAGTCATTTCTGAAGCTGGCTTACCCAACACTGCCTATTACTACAGTAAGTCACATCTACCAGTCAGCTGAGGCCTGTATAGCCCTGCAGATCTGTTGGTGTTTTAGGTCCGTAACCTGACTTTGTAACACAAAGGTGATGTAACAGAGGAACCTTGTTGACTCTTTTAAAGTTTTATATTTGCTGCGTTTTTGTTTGTGCATGTGCATGTTCATGTTTTCGACCAGGCTATCCTTGTCATTAACATTTGAAAAACGAAGAATCTAGGGGCAAGCACATTTTTAGTTAAAAAAGTAGATAATGGCTTAACATAAGTAACATTTCATATTAAGTAAACATTAATTTGAAGATAACTGCATAGTCGCCTTCCATAACAAGAGACTCTGTGCCCTGTTCTTTTTGACTCTCTACCAGTAAAGCTACCCTGACTATCCGGTTGTATCTTTTTTATGTCTTCATAGAATATGTCAGCTTGATGAATAAATGATTAGCAGCATCTGACTTAGCATACATTTTTACAGTTTTATTGGGATCTGGCCTGACCAAAATTTCAAATGAAAAAAGGGAAATAAACAGGTGATAGAACAGGAGTCATAAAGAGGGACTGGGATTACTATAGGAGCATGTGGGAGACCTCTATTGAGAACTAAGACCTAGTTACACAATCTTTTAAAGAGATCTCCTTTACAGTGTTAAAAAATAATAACGTATTGTAAAGCAGAGATTGAGGTAAAGGGATGGTTTAGATTTACACAAAAACATAGAATCAGGCCTGATTTACACAAAAGCATAGAATCAGGCCTGCATCATCTTATACAGAGAGAGAGAGACAGAGAGACAGAGAGAGAGCATGTGTGAAAGTGTGATATATATATATATATATATATATATATATATATATATATAAAGAGAGAGAGAGAGAGAGAGAGAGAGAGAGAGAGAGAGAGAGAGAGAGAGAGATTAAAACAGTCCTTAAAGTAAATGGAGCAGTGAGCTCAAATGAGGGGTTGGTGCATATTTCACACAAGACACAGCGCTTCATGTCTGGCTTTAAGCTGCAGTGCTCTGTGCTAGCTTCACAATACACAGAGCAATTAATCAAAAGCTCATGAGTTAAGGGAAAACGCATGCAGCATAAATAACAGGAAAGATGAGGGAATGGGAGCACATATCAAAGACTAGAGCTATAGAACTCTGACAGAGTCACCTTCAATTCTTCTCACACCACACTGCAACCCGCCATCATAAATTGCATCTGGAGAGATTGAATATTCACCTCCTTAAGGAAATTAGCCAAATATGCAGACTAAACACAAAAAAAATGCTGACCTTGATTTTAACATGTTTATCCCATGATCTACAGTCTGATCCTTTAACATTTGACAATGTATACTCCAGTGATTTGTCCCATCAATACTTGAATGAACATGCAGGACGTAGCGAAAGGTCCTTTTGTGACAAACCACAGCACTCAGCACAGACTTTCACTTTCCTTTTAGCAAAGGCACTGAACGCAATTTCCCCTATTTTGCCCACCATTTTGTCCAGTTTAGGACTATTCTTGATCTCACTTGACAGCTATGTAACCTATTAGCATGTTACTGCAGACAGATGAAGGCAAGTGCAAAGGCCAGCTCATTAGAATGCATTGACTGTTATCTGTGTGTCCCTGGTACCACACAATATTAGTCCCTGGGAGGAGTACTGTCTTTAGCTTGATTCTACACATGATCACCCCACTTCTTTGGGGACAGCAGCAAATGTGTCAGCCAGATGTAATTGCAAATGAATTTATTTGGCATTGGTTCATTGAATGTCAGTCAAGCAAGGAAGATTTTCCAGGAGCCTAAAGGCCATAAGTAGTTTGTCGCCTCATTAATTAGGCTTCAAGCAGAGTAAGAATTGTTTGGAGTGCCCCACAGGAGAACTAGGGTTTTGCTGTTTTTTATTTTGTTTGTTGGTTTGCAGGTAGCCACAGTGTTTTTTGCATGTACCATGTGTTTGAAATACAGTGTATTTAGACATTTAAAAACTTAAATAAATCAGGGATGTTAGGAGTGTATTTATAATTTGGAATACACCTGATGTATTCGAAATAACATACATTCTTGACATCTATCTGCATTTTCTGTGTTGATAAGGTCATTGTTATAAATAAGAATAAAAAAAAACCCATATCTATTATGTAGCCAAAGTCAGTGTGATTCTATATTGATTTTCACATTAGTGGTTGATTGATACAATCTTTAAATGCCAGGAGGGCACTCAATACTGCCAAACTCTTCACCGGACACTGCATGTAATGAGTGCATGTCATGATGCCCAATACAGTCATTTAAATCCTGGATAAACTGGTGTGTCTGAGGTAAGACATTTTATCATCTCTACTAAAAAAAAGGTATTAAGCATTCTTTCAACAGTCCAAGCCTGAAAAAATCCATTTCAGATGATCACAACACATTCAACTTAAGATTTGTTAGGGAACAATGTGTACACTCTCTTTAAACGCATGGTTGTTTACTTGAAGTACATGTTGCATTTTCTTTTTTATACATTTTATACCTTATACTTTCAATCTGCACAAGGGGTCACCTCCTGCAGAGCACACTTTTGTTGAATCAACACATTCTAAACGATGCTCTATTTGTTTCTCAATAATCTGCATAATTACCCAACTGAGTTCAATAGATGCTGAGGCAGAGAAAAATCTGAGAGTGACAAAGAGGCACTTTTGGCTTTGGAGAATGGACCAAATTCCTCCCTAAGCTTTGCATACAGACAGATAATAGGCTTAGGTTTTCAAAACAAATCCAGCGACACATGTTCTAAGCTGTGCTCTGGTCTCGTTGCTTCACAGTCAACTCAGCCTTGTCAAACACAAACCAAGAACTCGAAAGACTGAACAATTGGATGACACTACTACACTCAACAACAGACAGAGCGCCTAAACAGGAAGAAAAGGTCAGGTCTCACTGGAATCATGTGCACTGCATGTACAATACTATTGACAAGACATCTCTGAAACGGGTGAAAAAAAACATACTGTTCTTGGCGAGTAACGGTATCGATCCTCTTCTCTATCTCTCTCTTTCTCTCTCTCTCTCTCTCTCTCTCTCTCAGCACACCATGGAGGAGAAAGGAAAAAATATCTCACATATCTTTGATCAGTGCAGTCAAACTCCAACTCTCTTAGCACTGCCACACCCAGAGGAAAAACAAGTGCTGATTCAAAAATGAACATAAAAATATGGGTGGTTTTGTTTGGAAACCAACATTCAGGTAAGAGAGACTCCTGCATTTTAATGATAAATTGAATGCCACTGCAATAATTGTTCAGTATAAACAAGGTCAACAACTTCTATTTACTCCTGTAAGGGGAATTATGATGATCATGGCACCTTTCCAGACGGTATATCAATCCAGATAGCCTTCTACTGAAAATTCTGCTCATCAGACCGTTTCCAATACAGCATATGCATAAGTGCTTCGCATCTCAACACGTTGCCTGATGAATATATGGCATTTCATTTATAATCGGGTGCATGGCAACAGTCCTCATTCCAGCAATAATCTGTAGCTAGCGTTTAATTATCCACTGATGAAAAAATAACCTGAAATTAACACATACATTGGAAAGAGACTTTAATTAGTTGTTGGACTGAAAAAAACACAAGTGTGGGTGGAGGTGGGCACCTTTGTATTGTTAAATATGTCCAACGTCAGTACACAGCACAGTCAGGTTGAGGTGTATACAGCTGTAATGACAAGTGCAAAAGCCATCAAGGCAAAAAACAATGTATTTATATAAGGGTGTTTATATGTCCCCAATAATCAAACCTCAATCAACCCGAGAAACAATATGATTATTTTATTCGACATGTGGTATGCATAGCAATTGTCTAGTCATGGGTGTTGCAAACTGGCAGCTATTCCCAACAGGTCATTTCCCTAAGGCAACAAAAGGCAGTTGTTACCACACATTATTAACTTGCTCAATAGAGAATCCTTCAAGAGGTATTGTAGAAATGTACAGAGGAAGGGAAAAAGAAGGCGACCAGCTGGAAAACAACCTGCGAATCAAAATCAATGGGCCCTTTGAGCCCTGGTGTGTCTGAAGGGAACGCAAGAGGCTGGCATGCTTTACAGGTGCCTTTGCATTCCCTTGCAATCTCCTCTCTTTTTCGCTCCCATTTCAGGTCAAATGCAATCATCAAAGGCGTTAATAATTATGCTGATCTGACTCCACAGAAGAAGCAGAGCTGCACCCAGGAGGCCTGAGAACTAGGTGAACTGTGATAATAGGTTAATGTGTGTGTTATCTAAACACATAGCCGTCCACTATAATAATAATAAACCAGGCTCCACTGAAATATTTACTGAAATGATTAAGAAGGTCAAAGAGGAGTCATGGAAAGTAGGGGAAACCAAAAAATAAGCATGTGTGATTAAATAAATACTTATAATTTTTGGCTATGCATGGCTCCATCTCTCTCTCATCGAATCTCTTTCATTCTCTTTCACTTAAAGACCTAAACAGCAGATTTTATTTTCCATTATTCTCTGACATTTGCTTTTAAAGCACACATACACAGATAGTAGGAGAAAGAAAGAAAGGGAGAGGGAGAGAGAGAGAGAGAAAGAGAGAGACTGTTGCTGGTCAGTAAATCTACTATTTGGTTCACCAAACAACCAAAGCAGCCAGTAAGACTGACACACAAGCCACTATCACATCCATGCTGAATTAAATAGTCTACAGAAATCAGGGACAGTATAGTCATCAAGATTTTTTAAGCTCAGCCAAAATAAAAATAAACAATTTAACAATATATAACTTCACGAGATTTAAACTATATTATCACTGGTAGGGACATCTGCAGAGGTGTGTAAAAAGTACAAGATAATATACCCTGTGACTCACCAGTTGAGCTGATCTGGAAGAATAGACGAGGATCCGCTGCTCTTATTGCAGCAGAATACTTGTCCTCTTTCGCCGGAACCTGCGCTTTTCTCTCGGGCATTAGTCGTACTCTCAGACGACCCCCTTCAGCACCCAGCCACCAGTCCAAAATACGGGTTAGGTCCATTTCCATGAAATATACAGGAGAATCTTCATACACAACCAGTCCACCACATCCAGTTTTGACCATATCCTCTCCGATCTCCACAACAACTTGATTTGATTTCCGGCTGGCTTTTGTCAACCCCAAATTCAGAACTTTAGGCACCGGACGTTTTTGTCGATAAGGGAGCTGTCCAGTGCTGGAGTCGTTCCCCATTTCCTTGCCACTACTGTCGATTGCAGCCAACTTTGTGTCCAGTAAGCTTGATATGGTTTTTTGTAAAGGTATACAATGCATTTTTAACATTGCGTGCACTGTATAGCATCCATTAAAAGTTACACAATCACCGTTTAGTGGTCGCTGGATAAACATGGCCATATAGTATCGCAGGAGAGAAGGGACCGCGAAATCCACGGCCAGGGTCTTCCGTTTGAGTCTGGAGATGTTTTTATCACTTGCATCCCCGCTACCATTGATGTATCCAGCCGTAGGAAAAGTAAAGCTGGTGGTGGTCCTTTGCGAAGCGCAATGCAGTTCAACGAGAAATGCCGCAGACCAAACGATCAAAACTACTGTTCTGAACGACATATTTTACAAAAAAACTATACTTTCATTTACACAGCGTCTCCCGTCTTTCTTCACTCTGCCCCTTACATTAATACGGTGATAATTCCAGAAACGAATCGAAGATGATGCAGGCTCGCTAGCTCTATTCCAGTGAGCACCCGATTGCGAGAGGTACTCGCTACACATTTGTTTTTACCAGAGCAGTGACTGTTGCTTTAGTGGTTTTAAACAAATAAAGTGCCATGGCCCGTCTGCGAATGATCCCTTTCTGCAAATGATTTTCTGCTTATCAGTATTGCTTCAATGATCCGCTTTCTTTGGCGCTGTTTGATATGCCACGCAAGTCCTCTCCAGTACCCCTCAAAGGCTCCTTCTGTCTGTGCGTAACATGGGAGCACCAGCGCAAGAAGTCGTTTTGTCAGCAGACAGGCGCAGCAGTTCTATTCTGTGCATTTATATTTCTTCCTGGAACACACTGACAGTCCGTTTGGTAAGTTATCCCTGTGCCCTCCACATGATCTCAATGTCCAATATCATTGCGCAGAAACTGAAGTTGCCGCTTATCGAACCCTGTCTGACTGCAAACACTCAATAGTGGTTCTCCAGACTTCTTTGTGCGCATCTCACCTGCGCGTCCAATCAACTAGGATAGCCGTTTCAACGTAATTTAATTATTCGAGAGCCATTGTTTCAGTGCGCATACACAGTAGGAGCCTCCATTCGCTTGCAAAAGTCATTTGTGCATTACTTTGACGTCACCCAAAAGCTCGTTAGGACTACATGAGGCAAGCGGGTAGTTGAAACGGTAATTACCTTCAGCACTTTTCGCCCGAAATGGCTGCAGCTATGAACACAGACAACCGTGGAGGCTGCACCTTGAACACCGGTAGTGTCAGCGGCAGTTACCCTACTAACAATTTTTGGTTCCCAGAACGTTCCGGGAACATTAGGCTTTGGTTGCAGTTTCGTTCTGGAAACGTTCCCTAGGTTAGGCAAACGTCACGTGAATCAAAATTAAATTAGGCTCGAAAAAGGACTAGCGGCGTCAGAATTCTCTTTTAACAAATCTTCAGAAATTGCCCACCCTTTGTGTGAAAATTAGGTGAAAGCAACAGTCACAAACTTAAGGCACGCATGAACTCATAGGTTTGCTTTGGTACCAAGATATTATACAATTAAACGCAAAATAAAAACATTTCTTACAGTCCCGTACTTAATGCAATCTAATACACAGTCGGTCTTTGGATAAAGAAAACAAAAGCATAGACAACATAGCCAGTGGAAAATCAGCGCACGGCTGTTAAGACGTCTTAATGTTTAATGCTATGAGATAAACATGAATGCATTTCGGTATGATAAAATAGAGTGTGCACATCCGTAGAAGTCCACATCACCTCGACCTCATCACTATGCTATACAACTGTCCACTAGATGGGGGAGTTACACATGCGTTTACACGAGACTCACAAAATAAAGTCTTTTCCCCTTAAGTCTGGAAATTAAAAAAAAGCTAAAAAGTGCACGAAATGGAAGACGCTGGGTGACGGTGTAAAGGGTAGTTAACCCTACCTTATACTGTGCGCACAGCCACGTTAAGATACCTCTATTACAGACATTTTGTATGGAAGGCAAAAAAATCATGTTCTCTTTTTGCAAACAAGTAGACACCATTAGCCTACTTTACACACATAATGTCAAGTCCTGTGTGTTATTTGCTAAACACTGACATTAGCATAGCCTGCCACATAGAATTATTAATTATGCCACCCTGAAAAGACTTTTGTAAAAGCTTTAAGCAATATGTTTTACCCCATATACTTGATTACCTGAGCTGGGCACCTATACAGATTTTGATTCAGATTCAGAATGTAATTGTCATTGTACAAGTACCACAAAGTGAAAATAGCTCTTGTTTGGTGCACTGAAAGTCACACAACATGGGAGCAGACCTTCACTCATCCACTTATAACCACTTGCTCACACATGCACTCATACAGTGACATACATGCAGTAAAAATATTGTACACAAATCATTTAAGGGTACAAAGTGCTGTCTGCTTGAATAGCTATAAATAATTAAAATAGTTATAGGTTCTAGGGTTTCTGCCACAATGAATGCGTATTTTGATGTGGAAGATAAAGCAAAGGCAAAAGATAAGCCAGTGAGAGGAGGAGTAAAATTAATCAAATATGAACTGCTAGTACGCCGGTGAGGAAAAATCTTCTTTTTAAATTACGTCCTCCAGCATTAGCTGGTTTCTACTTATGTTGTATTTTGGTTTACAAACAATGTTACAGACATAGCTTTTGGCACATTAACATGTCTGCTGTAAAAATGTAGACACAGTCTTTGGTCTTGCCAACCTAAAACACCCTAATTTTGGAGATTTAAACATAGATGCAAAGTGGAATTTGTACTTTTCAGCAACTGATGTGTAAAAATGGCAATTCACTTGAATTGTGTTTAGGAAATTTGTATTGTCCACTATGTCTTGCAGGGCTTAGAGAGGAACACAATGCCATTGGCGCATACATGGAATGCAGCCAAGTCTGGCCTCAAATTAATTTGGGTAAGCAGAAAGCTGAGTTAATTATGCAACGATGCAACTATCGTGGTCCAGCACAGCTGAGCCTTCTAACTGGACAGAGAATGACCCACATAGTGTGCAAAGAAATCATTTTTTAAATGGAAGGCGTTCCCTGCCATTTTAGAATGGGTGGGTGTTGCATTGTAACAATGTCTCACATTTGGCTGGCAGGCATAATGAATTTAGAAGTGATACAGTGTATTTATGTGTAATGTGACTGACTAAATTCATGAGACCATTAAAGTGGCTGGTCAGTAAAATGACCCTTGAAAGCAGAGTACCATATAGTATGGCCTTGCAATTGACAACACACAATGCCAATATGTACTGACTAATTTCAAATACTGTATTACTCTCCAGAACTATGTTTCACAGACCTACAAGATTCATTATCTCACCCATTTCCATCACTAAGCAAGGTGTTCAATGTTTTTTAATCCTGCAAGTGAAGCATAGAACCAACTTTAAAAATTAAGGCATTTACTTTGATTTAACTTGCATTATTTTTTAAGTATCATGAAGATACATGCCATTGGTCATGATACGTAACAAATAGTGCAAGTAAAACCAATGTGATAAGATCCAAACAGTACATTGTCTTCATGTTTTAAGTTATTCTGGTAGCACTTTTTACAGTTAATATTCAGTGTTATTTACAAATACAAACAATCAGGTTTATTTTTAACTCAACAACCTACACCCAGTCTTCTCAAATGGGGAGTAAATGAATGTGAAAATATCCATGTGGTGCATTGCCTCCTTTTTTAAAGTTTGTTCTATGATTTACTTTTCGCAGTGAATATTCAATGTTATTTACAAATACAAACAATCAGATTTATTTCTCTAACTCACCAGCCTTCTACACCACTTGGCTCAAATGGAGAGTAGGCTGGGAGAGCACACTGGGTGTGATAAATTACAGGCAGGCACACAGTCTTACAAAAATCCCTCTTTTCCCTTGTGTGACACATGAAATAGCTCATAAATCAGTGGGCCTCACTCCTACTCCACCACCACCACCACCACCACACTTTCTGGTTGTACTCTTCCCTCCCCTCCCCTCCCTTCCTCTTGGTCAACCCCTCGGAGGTGTTATACTTCAAGGCAGAGAAATGGATGTTTGATTGCTGAGGAACTAGAGGTTCTCAGGGAGCACTTATGCCGTCCTCCTTCTTTATCCTCCACTACCTGCTTGTCCCTGTTTTTAAGACTGGGGACAAGACAAGAGGTGATGAAAGTCACATGCTTATTCACTCCATACATTTTACATTTGCCATGGGACATGTTGGGGTGATTCTCATTCCCAACACACGCCACCTTAAATAAATCAAGCATGAGCTGCAAGATGAAGAGAACAAAAAAGCAAAAAGAAGAGCTGGGTAACTCTGTGTCAGGTTGAGGAGATCCTGTACTGATATCTGCTCTCGCTGGTTCAGTGCTAATAAGCCCCAAAAAAACCAACCAACACAAGTCTCCGAGAGGGGGGGACTTAACTAAAACTGAGAGAATTCTTCTGCCGTTGGTAATAAAGTCAGACAGTTAAATGACGCCCAGTAGGGGGTTAACAAAGCTGCAAACACTCACTACTGCAGCACATCTATTTTCTGCTGCCACTTCGGCTCCAGAGAGTCACCCATCAGTCCTCCTTCTCCAGAGAGATGAGATACAGCCGCATAACACGTCTGAGAGAGAGAGACAGACAGACAGACGGACAAATACACAGAGACAGAGACAAGCCGCCAATAAAGTAATTATTATAATAGTACAGAACACAAAAAAGTAACACCCAGAATCATAATCAGAGACCGGCATCTGCATCTTCTCCTCTGTCCCTCCAGGTCACTGCGACCTCATAGAAGCCAGGGTTGGCACGTCATGTTCATTTCTGCAAATCACCCTACAAATGCAACAGATGGACCCAGTAACCTCAGGGTTGTATCAAGCTGATGAAAATCTTCAAACTGCAGTGAAAGGCCTGTCTGGTATGGAATACCAAGCCAAGAGCAACGAATTACCTCCACTATCGCCTCTCATCCTACTGCTCTGGCTCTCTCAGTTTGTCACCTCAAACGCCTATGATTGCCATAATTACGCAGTGAAAGTGCTTTGTGCCCTTTCAATCTGAATGGCACTGAAGAATCTAAGCAATGATTTGACCCACAGTTTATTCTTTAACTGCTGAAGCAACTATGTCATTTCATGTTTCATGTTTCATGTTTTCAAGTTTAAGAGACATACATACTTGGTGTGGAAGCAATGAAAATTTGTCAACAGTCTTTCAGTGTGGTTCTTGTATCGTTGTTTACTGTTTATTTACTGTACCATGCCTTTGAAGCACATAAGAAAAAACAAAATAAATGAAATCCTAGTTTGTTACTAATATATTTTACCCCCAAGATGGTTGGCTTCCCCATGAGAAATGTATTGGCCCAGTCATTCCTGATACAGTACCAGGTAGACCAAGTAGAATTGTTTAAAAATTGACAAGAGTACTACTTCCAAAAGAATTTATCTGGACTTGAAATGAATCAAAGAGATGCACCTGAGAATGAAAAGAGAAGGGAAAAATAACCTCGGAGGGACAAATTAAATGAAGCGGTAGCAAAAAGTTATGAGAAAAAGCAACACAACTCCTTTTCAGATGTCGTCGCTTCCCTGGCACATCCCGTCAGGCAGGGAAGGATTAGAGGCCCATCATTTTAGGTGTATGTTTAGCAGAGATGAGAAATTCACCCGCTCTCAACCACTAGAGACTCCTTCCAGTGTTGATAATCTCATATCCAACAAAGGCCTGGGGATAACTCCTCCACCTTAAGTTGACATGTGTGCAGTCTTTCAGCTGCAAGAGGTGAGAAGGTGCTGTGTTAGTCTAAATGTGTAAAAAAAGGCGCACACATTAAAAGGTTAAAGTGGGTGCTGGACTTTAAAAAGAGTAGAAGAACATGAATAAAAGTCTGGACACTAAGAGCTTCAGTGGATAAAAAGTTTAATCACACAATTAACAGACAGCACATGAATATACCCTTTAGGGCAGGGGTGTCAAACTCAAATACACACTGCAGATTTTTTTCAATAAATATCAATGTTGACCCGTGACCTAAAACTTGTGTCATTTTTGGGAAGAGTGGCACACATGGTATTACCTATATAGCATATGAGTACTGTCAACAGAGGAGAGGGTGTTTGTGGGTGTTGTCCTGATTGACATGCCAAAACACCAGCAGAGCATTCTGGGATTTGTAGTTATCATGTCGTACTGCACTCTGCTCACAAGGCATCTGCACCAGAGCACGACAGTAGTATTAGCGATACATGCGCTGTAAAATACTGGAAGGCCAGCTCCAGTAGTCATTTGGTATTGTCTCGCGGGACAAATATTATTACTCTTCGTGCCAAATTTGGAGTTTCAAATTTGGAGTTTCACAACCCTACATTAGAGGGAGTGCTTGACATGTCACATGATGCAAGTAATTATCTGAAGTGATTAGTGGCACTACCTATACTTGGTAGCTATACATTATTATGTTGTGGTTCATGAGCTTGATGTTGCGTCTTTTGTATCTTGCACTTTTGCACTTTGGTATAAACAGTTTGCACTTTAGATAATTACTTGCATCATGTGTCCTGTCAAGTGCTGGTCCTGTCTAAAAAGGCAATGTGGAATAAAACATTACATTGGTGGTTCATCCATGTTACACTTTTATCCACTAGACCTCTCAGTCTGTGGACTTTTAGTTTGATTGTTTATCACTTTCCAAATGACTTGTGAGTAGAAGACATGCATGTGATTGTGTGTGTGTGTGTGTGTTTGTGCCTGTGTTTGTGTGTGTGTATGTGTGTGAGAAGGAGAGAGATTGTGTCTCTGCACGTCTCGCTCTATCTCTCTCTGTCTCTCTCCCTCTGTCTTTTCCTCTCTCTTTGCGTGTGTGTGTGTGTGTGTGTGTGTGTGTGCGTTGTTAGGAGGCAGGTGTGGTACATGCAGAGAGTCTAAACTTTAAAAAAGTTAAGAAAGGTTAAATGCCGCATGTTAGATGTAAACATGAATTTCTCACATTCCGAGCTGAGCAGATAAAGGAAGAGTGCAGAGGGGGGCAAGAGGGCAGTGAAGCGGGAATATGAGAGGTGAAAGAAGAAGTGTAAAGGTAGAAAGAAGAGTGTAAAGGTAGAAAGAGTGGGCAGCAAAAGAGATGTATTTTGGTGCAACTGAGAGACCAATCTATGGCAACTACACCTAATTCAATTATTCATCCATCCTGCAATACCACCATCAGTCAGCAGGAGCCAATCAGGAGCAATCTATCAAGGCATCATCATGGGTTTGGCACAGCACACTCCATTAGTCCTCCCACACATCAACAGGGGAGTACTCCTCGATTAGTTCTACCATCGACCTGCTACCCTCACCGTAATGGTTTCTCCCTTGACCTTAGAAGGAGTTTCAGACAGATTTCCCCTCCCTGAAACTGAGAATGAGTACTTGAGGCTCAAGCTCGACATGCCAATTGAATTCCCCTTTTGTTGATTTGGGTTACATGCAGACAGGGAAATCAAGTGGGCCCCATGTTTCATTTAGGCTTTTAGGCACACCATGGGGAAATTAAGCACAAATGTCTTCGTGTTTTATTACATAATGATAGCATGGAATAAGCGAGAGGAGCGAAGGGTCCAATGTTTAAAAAGCAGTGTTAGTATGTGGAGGAAAAACTGCTGGGGAACTCATGAAGATGCATTCATAAACTATCTTCTTACAGCGGATCTAAGCTTAGTTTAGTTTAGTTATCTAAGCTTAGTTTATTTCTTACAGGGGTCGTGTACCAAATGCATTCATCACAAAAAAGAGAATATATTTGTGGTAGAATCTGGCCAAGCAGGGCAAAATTAAGCACTTGAAATAGGAAGTGTAGGAAGAGACCGGTTCATTTGCATTTTTCACTTTTTCAATTGTGTTCTGGCTGTTTGGAAGGGCAATGAGCTTTCATGCATAAGTTGTCATTGACTGAGATTGTACACATGGATGCTATTGGAGTCCTATCACGCTCTGTCAGCTCACATGAACACGACTGTGATGATTCTGCCTAAGTTTCTCTGCTCATGTCCTTGCATGGGGAGTTTATATGAAATTACACCCTTTGCAAGTGCAAAATTGCTTTGTTGGGTTTCATTTAAATGCAAGCCCTGAAATTATGTTTACAACTCATTTGGCAAGATTTAGACACATTTGCATACACACATGCATTTAAATTTCTTTCAAATGCTGATGAAATTCACATTCATCATAAATTTGTGGCACAGCCCCTCAACACATAAACACACACACACACAAACATACCACACACACACACACACACACACACACACACAAATGCTTTTTTCTGTTTCCTGGTAACCAGAGGCACCTTTTCTTCTGTCTGCACAAAAGGAATACATACTCACACTGTCCTTTGAAAATGTCTGCCTTTTTTACTAATGCAGAATACAGCTTTGCTAATGTATGATGCAGTGAATGTGTGTAGATCTTCACTGACATTCTTGCAGCCATATGGATGTCATACAAACAGTTGCACTAAAGGAGATGTTCAGTGGATGGGAAGGTTTAAAAAAAATCACCATAATTTCAGGAGCTTGTTCCACCTAAATTGCCACTGCAGTCACCAGATGTGGCCCAGTCAGAAAGTCATCACTCCTCTCGCTCGGTTAATCTCTCTGTGGATCCCTTTAGGCCTCCTCTCTGCACCTTTGGATCATTTTCATGGAAGCTATACGCTACACAACACAAATGAAGCCAGGAGAAAAAAGGCCTGATGTGCATATGCATTTTAAATGACAGAATATTTTTGCTGCTACTGAATTGGCAATGTATATCTGTGTAATATCTTTGCAGATACTCATTGAAAAATAGACTTTAATAGATTGCTCTAATTGGAGTTAGTAGAGGTTAGCAACACGTACTGTACATGCACTGCTCAGCGGGCTATATGGTGCACCACACATTAATATTTATGAGTCAACTCTGCATGCTACTCTTCTGGACTACTTGCGCAAAGGCTTTTTCTCTGTAATAAAAATGTGTTTATTAGTGCTGTATATTTATTATTTATTTGATATATTACACCACTGCTGTACTCTTTTAAACATCTATTTCTTTAAATCAATGACAGTGACATACTGCTTAAAGTGGAGGAAAGATGGACTGGAGGTGAAACAGAGAGCACAACAGGTCAACTGCCCCCCTCTGACTACTGTGAAGATAAGATGTGGTCTCATACTCACAATATGTACGTTTCACTCATACCGTACCGGAGTACAATTGTCTGTGGTCCCTGGTCTGCACTTGCACTGCATATTATGAAACTGTACAAGAGCTGTTGAGTTGCTGTGTTTGCGATCACACTATGCCTGAGTCCATCTAAACCAGACTCCAATCAACCTCTCCCAAGGAGACTAGCATACCATGCCCCGGTACAGAATAGAGCAGTTACAATTGTCAAACAAATCGGACATTGGGAAGTGTACTGGGGTACAGTGCAGACTGCATAGTGTGAGTACGCCCTGAAAGAAACACCCAACCAGACAAGTAGTTCCTACTTTTATATTTCTCACTTTTATATAACACTTTTTTAAATTTCCTCATTATACATTTTGTGGGTTTTTTTTACTATGTATAACAAGGTTTGGTTAAAGCGAATCTTCTTATTAGCATGCTCAAAGGTAGCAAGTCAGATATCAAGCAGGCACAGTCTGGGTGGCATCTCTCACTTCCTCTCATGTCCCCTCTTATTCTCATCTCTCTCTCTGTATCTCTCTCTCTCTCTCTCCTTTCTTTGCATCCCAACTCTCATTCATTTTCATATCGTTGTGAATTCCAAAGACATGCAGTAGATGGGTATGGGAGGGAGGGGCTGCAGAGGATTTAAACTGCTGGATTAGACTTCTCTCTTCTCAGCTACAGTCCTCTCTTCTTCCCTGCTTTTGATAATCACCTTTGGGGAAAAAAAGGAAGAGAGAAAATGGAAGACTGAGATCGAAAGAGTCACACAGAGTGAACGACAAAAGAGACAGACAATCCTATGCGGTTGAGTCGTCCATGAGCAAGCAATTCTTTTTCAAAGATATTCATTTGCCTCGGGGGCAGTTTCCTAATCCTATTTCCTTCTGTCTTAGCACTTCATCTTTCTCACTTAATGTGAGTCATATGATTTTATTGCCCTGGATGCCTCCAGCCTTCTTTCTGCCCACCACCCCTCTCATCACTTCTATCTTATGGACTTTGCAATTGATGTTTCACCCCTTAGGTAGTTACTTTTGAAAAGTTTTTGATGACTGTGTTTATCTATTCATTCTTTTTGTTATGGGTGAATCCATTCAAGGCCTCTACAACAATTGTTAGTCTCAAGACCCCAGCTGCAGTCCTAATGACAGCAGTTAAGGATTGTCCACCAAAAACAGCCCAATTGACCACAATACAAGTCTGTGCTCGGAAATCTTTAGCATTTGTCATTTAGATTCCTCCTGTAACTATTCACAGGGCAACAGTGTTGATGATAAGGCCTTTGCCTTTAAATTACTTACCATCCCCACTAATTTTTCTTAGTGCGCTCCAGAACCATAAACCTACTGTAGGTGTTGGAAAGCAGTTCACCCATGTTATTTCATTACATTAGTTTGTGTGAGGTGCTCAGTCTGTATCTGCACTATTTTAAATGTTTCTGACATATTACCAGAATTTGTTTTTGTTCTGTTATTTTGTTGCATAGCAACAGAGCAGAGGAAGTGATATAACTATGCAGGGAATACCAATGTTGCCTTAACCAAAACAAAGGCATATTTTAAGGGTTTTTATATACATGCATTTTCTTCTTTCATTAAGTTGCTACAAAATATAACAAAGCATGCAAGGTCATTCACTGTTGCAAATACAGTGGCTGCAAGTCATGTCCATGACAGTCATGTGTTATTACTTACAGACAAAATAAAACAAAAATTGTGTATTACACTTTATGTGTTACTTTGTTTGATGTTTTCTACTACTAACACCAAAACTGTAGCAAGAAACTGAATATTACTATTGCTTCTATCAAGCCAAACAATCTTAGTGCAGAGTGGTTTTCAGTAAGAGAAAGTTTTTTTTCTCAAATTATCAACCTGCAAGAAATAAGATTGCTGCAAGGTCCACTTTTCTTTCTTTTCCCCCAAAATCCGTATGCAAATAGCTGCCTTTTTATGCAGTTACATAATATATACTTTCTTTTGTTTTCCCAAAGGGTATACACAACAAATGCATCTGCAAAGCAACATCCAAACACATAACCACAGTTCATTTTGGCAAGAAATGAAGAACATAGAGTAATGTGTTGCTCTTTATGTGTCACCATCAACCATTAACCACCAACCATCTCTAGGTAGACAGCTTTAATCTTTTTAATTAGATGGAGGCAATATTTCCTCACACACATTACACAAAGACTATTTTTCTTTCTGATTAATTACATCTCCAGATGACTCAAAATAAAACCCCTGCTATTAGTTGCATCACTTTTTGAGTGATTACAGCCTCACATCCCTTCCTTGAAATATGATCATTTTGAATATGTTAAAGGCCTTGTTGTTGAATTTTTACTTTCGACATCAAATAAGGCAAGAAATGTGCATCATGTACCTCTAAAGTATTGTGGTCCCACTGCTTCCCTATAGTAAACTTGCTGATTGTGTAAATATGCCAATGCTGTTTTTGACAGTTGTGTCACACCTGACAAATCTTTCCAATTCACAAAAAATGGACCAATAACAACAAGCTGAAAGGAAAATTGATCAATACCAACAAGCAGAATACATACAGTAGTATTAGAGCTGCACATACTTTGGTTAATATATTGTTTTTTCCAATGCATATACACTGGGGCAAGGAAACAAACTTAGATTATGTGCCATAAATGAGATGTGACCTTAGTTCAAGTAAAATGTCCTTTTAACTATACTAAGCTGCTAGCATTATTAATATAATAGAAATGGAATAAAAAGCTGTCAATGGATACTTGTAAAAACAGGCAAACGAAGTACACACTAAACATGAATTAAAAACATTACAACTAGATGCACCACATAGCAGCACAAAGGGATCTAGACTGCATTTCTGCAGAAAATGCTAAAAGTGTGCTTGAATGTGCCAAGTTCATGACTGTCATATGCAGGTTTTAATCATTCAAAAACCAAGTGGAGGTTAGAGTGAGGGCAGATCTCAGATCTCTGGCTGCTACAGTGTAGTGTATTTTGACATCATCAGCCTGAAAATGTAATCATTCATTTCATGGGGACAAAATGTTGCAGAAAAACAACAATAACAGATGAACAACAAGAGGTACTGTAAATCTAAAGGTGATGTACCATGTCAAAACCGGCTGGTCGTTTTAGAGTTGGAACGGTGTCTTGAAGGTGCCCTGCTCTCCAGTCCCGGCAATACGACTCGGCTCATCCCTGGCAACGCTCTGCTCTCCTGTCCCGGCTACCTGACCCGGCTCGTCTACGACCACGCTATTCCCCACTTCCTATCTGCCCTCTTGGGCTCCCTGACTCAGTCCGTCTTTTCCTCTGAATCCCTAAATAAAGTCATTTGGTTACGTAACGCACTTGGGTCTGTTCCTGTCTGTTCTGTCACCCAGACATAACATTACATTAGATATTATATATGTATATATATAGTATGTCACAAAAGTGAGTACACCCCTAACATTTGTACTTTTTTATTATATCTTTCCATGGGAGAAGTCTAAAGATATAATACTTTTCTACAACGTAAAGTAGTCAGTGTACAGCTTATATAACAGTGCAAATTTGCTGTTCCCTCAAAATAACTCAGCACACAACCATTAATGTCTAAACCACTGGCAACAAAAGTGAGTACACCCCTAAGTGAAAATGTTTGCTTACTAAAACATAAAAATAACTAGATGTACCGCATAGCGGTACATGGTATGACCGCAGTGTATTGGCCGCAGTGTATTGAAGTGTCGGAATCATAGGTATGGTGAGTTTGTGGTAGGTCAGTGTTGTGAGGTGAGAGTTTGTGTGGAAATGATTTGCTGGAAGTGGGCATGGATGTGGGTTTTGAAGGAATGACATTCTGTGTGTTTGTGTATATTTTGTGTAGTTCCCACCTCCTTGGTCCAAGATATTGGCAATGCAAAATGTCTATTTTTGCATTTAACTATATCACTAGGTGGCGCTCTTTCTTCTTCTCTATTATCTAGAGAACAGTAATGTTTACAAGCAGTTCTTTTTTGTCGTGAAATCTATTGAACCTCCCGCATTGAAAACACTGGTTGATGCCCACTTCCAACAAAAAGAATTTCCGTGAAATTTTAACATTGTGAAAGCGAAACCAAACAAACTCGTCATAGGCCGTTCATGTGAATCTCACCAAATTTGGTCCATGTCATCTACAGACAATGCTGACAAAAAGTTATTAAAGGATTTGTCTTAAGATAAACCGTTTAAAAGTTACATGTCAATGAAAATTTGAAACATAGCTTAAAATTCTTCAAAACTCCATATCTTGGCTTCTAATTGCTCCAATGTTGTGAAAATTGACATGCCACCCTTTAAACAGCTTTCTGTTCATGTGCATCAAATTTTGTGATATTTTATCAAAGGGGACAATGTTTTTTGTCGAAGCTAGGGGTCCAAAAACAGGTTTTTTTTTTAAAACTCATCAACATTTTTTCCCAAGACAGTGATTTTGTGGCAGTATGTCGGGGTTACAAAGACACATTGACCCAGCCCATAAACTTTCACTTGAAGCATGGCGCCACCTAGTGATAGGGGTAAATGCAAAAATTGGGATTTTGTATTGCCAATGTCTTGGACTGGGAAGGTGGGAACTGCACAAAATATGTCATGCACAATCAGCACAAGGACCTCTAAAAGCACAGCACATGCCATACAATTTGGCCCATAGGGGGCGCTGTAATTGTACAAAATGTCATTTTGCCTATTATCTAGACAACAGTAATGTTTACAAGCAGTTCTTTTTTGTTGTGAAATCTATTGAACCTCCCACATTGAAAACACTGGTCGACGCCCACTTCCAACAAAAAGAATTTCCGTGAAATTTTAACATTGTGAAAGCGAAACCAAACGAACTCGTCATAGGCCGTTCATGTGAATCTCACCAAATTTGGTCCATGTCATCTACAGACAATGCTGACAAAAAGCTATCAAAGGATTTGTCTTGAGATAAATAGTTTAAAAGTTACATGTCAATGAAAATTTGAAACATAGCTTAAAATTCTTCAAAAGTCCATATCTTGGCTTCTAATTGCTCCAATGTTGTGAAAATTGACATGGCACCTCTAAACAGCTTTCTGTTCATGTGCATCAAATTTTGTGATATTTTGTCAAAGGGGACGATGTTTTTTGTCGAAGCTAGGGGTCCAAAAACAGGGTTTTTTTTAAACTCATCAACATTTTTTCCCAAGACAGTGATTTTGTGGTAGTATGTCGAGGTTACAAAAACGCATTGACCCAGCCCATAAACTGTCACTTGAAGCATAGCGCCACCTAGTGATAGGGGTAAATGCAAAAATTGGGATTTTGTATTGCCGATGTCTTGGACTGGGACGGTGGGAACTGTACAATATATGTCATGCACAATCAGCACAAAGACCTCTAAAAGCACAGCACATGCCATACAATTTGGCCCATAGGGGGCACTGTAATTGTACAAAATGTAATTTTGCCTATTATCTAGAGAACAGTAATATTTACAAGCAGTTCTTTTTTTGTCTTGAAATCTATTGACCCTCCCACATTGAAAACACTTTTCGACGCCCACTTCCAACAAAAAAAAAATCCGTGAAATTTTAACATTGTGAAAGCGAAACCAAACGAATTCGTCATAGGCCGTTCATGTGAATCTCACCAAATTTGGTACATGTCATCTACAGACAATGCTGACAAAAAGTTATCAAATGATTTATCTTCAGATGGACTGTTTCAAAGTTACATGTAAATCAAAATTCAAAACATAGCTTAAAATTCTCGAAAAATTTCATATCTCGGCTTCTAATTGCTCAGATTTGGTCAAAGTTGACATGACAACTCTGAACGGCTTTCTTTTCATGTGCACCAAATTTTGTGACATTTCATCACAGGGTGCAATGTTTCCGGTCAAAGCTAGGTGTACAAAAACAGTATTTGTTAAATAACATATCAAAAAAATTTGCCCAAGACAATGATTTTGTGTTAGTAAGCCAGTGTTAAAGAGGCGTATCAACCCATCCCATAAACACTCACTTGAAGAAATAGCGCCACCTAGTAATATAGTTAAATGCAAAAATAGGGATTTTGCATTGCCAATATCTTTGACCGAGGAGGTGGGAACTACACAAAATATACACAAACACAGAGAATGTCATTCATTCAAAACCATGCCCACTTCCAGCAAATCATTTCCACACAAACTCTCACCTCACAACACTGACCTACCACAAACTCATACCTACGGTTCCCACACTTCAATACACTGCGGCGGTCATACCATGTACCGCTATGCGGTACATCTAGTTTACAATTTCTTTTGTCATTTTAAATAAACAGCGATTGCAATGTTCTGCAGTTTATTTACGATTTCTTTCGTCGTTTTAAATAGACAGCGTGGCAAGTTGTAAGAAATGAAATGGACAAATCACCGAAAAGAAAACTTGATGGACCTCCACCTTCCGTTTATTTTTTATGTTTTCTTTCCCCATCTTCTAACATTGTTGTACTGCTTTCGGCACTGTTCGAAAGTTCTCTTTTGCCAAAGGAGGACACAATTACTGAAGATATTTCCTCCCATACTTCTTTGACCCACGGAGGTTTGGAGGAATTCTTTCCATCCTCGAATATTAACTGCTCACGCGCTTTTACTTCATGCACGAGCAGATCGGTCTCCTCCACCGAAAAGCTCCTCCTGTCCGGATAAATCCGCCATTGTAATAGCAACAGGCCATGGACAATGCGCCCGCTGGCTCTTAAAGAGAATGAGAGTATAAATTCTCATTGGTTAATTGTATGTTACGCCCAAAACACACCCATGACTAATGAAGTAATTTAAGACCAACCCTTTTGAACAATGCGCCTGGCACAATGTTCACTTTTTCCGCCGTCAAAATACCAAATTGTGTTGGGAATGTCCCCAAAGCAACTTGCGCTTCAGACTTTACACAATGCGCATATGATCGCGAAAATAGAGCCCTTTGACTTTGACTAAGTAATATTCTAACTGTGCCCAAGTGCTCACATGAAGGTTGCCTTTGTTTCCTTTGATGGAGTTGCTTGAATTCTTTGGTTGTTGGTTGGGGAATCTTGCCGATTCAGGAGAGTCCAGTTAAGGTTACTTCGTCTCAGTTCCATGGACGATCATACTCAACAAAATGTAGGGGAATCTGCTCACCCTGGTCGTGGCTATATAACTAAGAAAGGGAAGCCGGTCGCCTTTCCAGTAAACTTACGTACTCGAGTTAAAGTACTTTGTGACCTTGTGCAAAGGTCTTTCTTTGTCTATTTAGCTCCACATGCTGACGTCAGGCAAGGTTTGGGGGAGATCATACACAGCACCATAAAGGCCTACCAAAAAGATGAATCCCAGTCTCTTGAGGTAGAGATCCCAGCTTCAGGAAGTAAAAACTATGCCACATGTTTCATCCAACCATGTTCTGTACTAGCTTATCCAAGTGAGCAGACAAATCATCAGACTTTTACTTTCTGTAGCCGAGATCTACACCTCTGCCAGTCTTCATAACAGCCACTGCCTAAATCACATATCATGTGTAGAAAAATGACCTAGCTGTCCTAAATCTGAAAAATCACCTTTGCAGCAGAGAGAAAATCATATATAGCAGAAATCGAACAATGTTCCTGCAACAGATAACTGAGTGTACCATTGGAAGTAAAAGTGGACATATAAGGTACTCAAAGTAAAATTTGAATCTCAGTGATGAGTTTATTGACCTTTAATGTTTTGAATCCTGCTGTCAGGCTTGTATCTTAGCTATGTTTCTAATTTCATTTCACAAAGACGAAAACAACCTGTCATTTAATTTTGAAGTACTGTAAAGACATACAACTTTAAATAAGTTGACATTTAATTACATTAAATTGCACAAGCATGTATTTACCTCTTTGTATGCCATGCTGTACATGTAAAAAGGGCTGTGAAACACACACAAACACACACACACATACACACACACACTGCAGCACTGAGTAAAAAGCAATGGGAAGTCACAGTGCCTTTGACTAGCTTTGCCTGTTTTGCTTTTTGGCCATGTGCATTTGCAAGCTGTGACCTTGGAGTGACAGTAAAGAGGCCCTGGAGCTCTTCAAAAGCTCTTTCACTACCTCAGAGGACAATGAGCCAACTGGTGGCTTTGACAACATGCCTGAAGTCCTGAATTTATTTATTTTTTAAACAGCTCTAGTGGGTTTGTGTATTGTAAAATGAGAGTGTACCAGGAGCATGAAAATAGGATGTTCAGTTTAATTCATCTTATTATTGCCTAGGTGCATGAAGACAGGAAGGTGAAGAAGGAGGATGAAGGAGGGTGGTGCTGGGAAGATGGAAGGAGGGTAGAGGATGACCAGTCTATCACACGTCCATCACAACATAAAGGAAAACTGTTTGTGGGGTCGAAGTCCTCTTAGTTACAATTTTTTTTCAGAAAAGATGTGCAAAGCAAATGTTTGTTTGTCTATTTTAACTAGAGTTTTATATTTTAAAGCTTTACTTAGATGTATACATTCGAAACAGACATTCAACACACAGGAATCTATTTTTGTTATTCACTAAGATTTGTGACCTCCTGAAAGAAAAATAATGCACAATCATTGAGATTCTTCACATTTGCCAAAAACATTATTTAAGCAAGATCAATAAGATATAGTTTATACTACTTTTATGGCATATAAAGGAGAAAAAACATTATTCGTCTAAATTTACAGATATCTGAAAGCTGACTTATTTCAGAGATATCAGCTCTATTGCTTTTGCTTGTAGGCCTTTGTAAACTTTTGTAAGCTTTGCTACGGTCCTAGAGGTTCAGTAAATCATTTGAATAATAGAAGGTCATAAGCAGAGTATATTATCATGATTGTAACAACAAAACGATTGGAAGGTTTGTAAAAGATCGTCTTACTGCTACGAGAGTAGACTACCAGAGTAGTTTCCAAGCATGATAAAGCAATTTCCATCTCCAAATCTTTTCTCTATCTCTCATCTACAGCCCACTAGGCAGCACTAAAGCACTACTAAATTGGGTGGGTCCTAACAGGGCCGTCGCAAGAGGGAGGCGGGGCCCTGGGCAAACTTGACAGATGCGAGGCCCTTTTCAGGATAACCTATTTTTCATGTACTTTCGTAGTTAACACAAAGTCTCAATTTGACAATGACACCAATCAATTTTTAAAAATAGTCTGGCCAAGCTCCCATTCTACACCGTTTCTACATTAACAGAGAAACTGGGACCAATGAAAATCTAGCATTTCAAAAAGGCAATGACGCGGTAGTTTAAATCTACCTACCGGAAATCTACCTCAGTCACTAGGCCCGTTCGAGTAACAAATCGGTCTGTCTACGTTTGTCTAACTTCGGCTACATACGTCAGCAAGAACTCCGCCGCGCAGCATGGGCGGGTGTTTAAAAGGCGCCGGTCAAGTCGGACACAAGTCTTTCGTTTACACCACCTGATCTTCGTAGTAGATGGCGAAGAGGTCATGTGTTGTGTGTGAGGGACAAGGAGGGGGCGGGCGGTTGTAGTAGGGTGCATTGAGACTTCAAGTCAAGTCGAGTCGTTTTTTAATAGCACATTTAAACAAAACAACAGAGATGTCCCAACGTGCTGCACAACACAAGGATGAAAAATAACACGGCAAAACCATAACCCAAAGATCATTAATAGGTATAGCCTACTGACACAAAGCAATACAATAATACAATTGACAGCATCAGATACACGCCCCAGAACAAGCTAAAAAGAGAGAGAAAAGATATGTCTTCAAACTGGACTAAAATAACGTACATACAGGGACGGACTGGTAATCTGTGAGTTCTGGAAAAGTCCAGAACGGCCGTCCAGTCTACGGCCGTAAATTGGTCTTTTTTTTTTTTTTCAGTCGACCGGCCCTGTCTAACAGTCTAACACCTAGGCCTACCAGAAGATGGCGCTGTACCGATAATTAGTCAATCAAACATAGGCCTACATTCTGTCAAAAAGCCAACAAAGAAGACCGTTTTCCTCTCTACCGCTCTGGAAATGGCGAGCAGAAAACGCAAAGAAAAAGGTGGATGGCAGAAATTAAAAGAGAAAAAAACAAAGTTGTTGGAGAATGAAGCTTTAAAATGTAGGAAGCTTACAGAGCTTTTTGACCGCGGTGGTGGGGCTAGTGCCGCCAGCAGCAGCAGTAACGTTGATGTGGAGATCGCGAATCAGATTCTGAGCAACATGATGCGGATCATGATGTGGAGGGAGAGACAGCAAGGGGATCTTTACCGCACGAACGTAGGCATGGCTACTTGCTGGAGGAGGAAGAAGAGGAGGTACTGGTAGGCCTTAAGTGACGTTATATAGGCCACTCAATTGACTACTCTGATAATCACCTTCTACTTATTTGATTTGCGTTGTGATGATAAATAATGGCGTATTGCCCTCAAAAGAAACACGGAGTGAATTTGACAAATAGGCTACATTAAAAATAAGGAAACACGGTAAATGACCGCAAATTAATTTCTTTATGCGCCGCAAGTTAATTGATGCATTGGCCTGGAACCTAGACCTAATAAAACTGCAGCAATGATAACTTGTAATGGAAGACAAGGGAATCAAACTTCTATAGAGTTTAAAACTAATTTGTATCACGAAAAAAATTACAAGCAATAACACACATTTACACATTTGATTGATCTAAAGTTCTTGCATAAATACTCAAAAATGTTCTTGAAGAAACACTCAAAAATAGTTGTGTGGATTGTCAGTTATGAAAATTATAAAAAAAATAATGGATAATTGATACTGTTAATTGTATAGCCTACTAAGTGCAAGCTTTTAAATAATGACTCAAAAAAAATATTTGCAAAACCCTCAAATTTAAATGTGTGAGGGATTTTAATTTGAAAATTCTAAAAAAGAATGATCAGTGCTACTGTCTTCAATATACATTCAAACAGTTCTTAAATAAATACTGAAAAAAATAGTATGTGTGGGTCACCCCCCCCCATAATGCAACATTTTCAGCCCACAATGCATCGCTGACTACATGCGGCTACATCCGTCTGTAGACGTTTACCCTCATCCGAACACGGCTACTGTCAACATGGCATTGTTGTCGACGAGGTTCATCTGACTTATAAATGGTAAGTGTTGCCAAGTCAACCCAGTTTACAGTATGTAAATAGCAGAACAACACAGTAATATCTTGCAAAGTTGTGAAGCTATTTCACTGACAAAATAGCTGCACGTTACATTGTCAGCGATAGCATATGGAATTTCGAGCTTTTGTGCAGTTACGTTTTTGTTTACTCATATGCATGTTACTATTCTCTGTCTTATACATGGACACTAATGTGATTGGTCGAAGCTTCGTCCAGTAGCAAACACAGGCATTTCACACACGTGGGTTAAGCCCGCCCTCTGAGAAATGGGTTTACAACACAGTTTGGCCAGACCAATGTTCGCAGAGCATTGATAAGTCGCGTTAGCCAGGCTACCGTTTAGGCACTTTCTGCCAAAAACTTTTAATGGAATCCAGTCAACCTATTCACAGTGGCACTGACTAGCCCTTCTGCTGAATACCACACTTCATGTAGTGCCATGCTGTTGGGCACCAGAGGAAGAAACACTTTGCAAGACCAATAATTTCTGTCCGTCACTGTCACTTTTGTACAGCGGTTGCAGTTTGTACATTTACTCTTTCTCCTGATTATCAGCAGGACTACAAGTTAAAGCAAATAGTGCCAAAGTTAAGTATTTTTGTTAAGTATTTTTATTTTTATACTATATTTAATATTTTTGTTTCTCAATGAAACCACAAATTTGAAATAGCGAGAGACACTTCATCATTTACTCATTTACTAACTGCAGAACATTGCTATAAACTGCAAAACATTGCTATACTCTTATTATTTGTGCCTGTTTGCTTACTAAAACATAAAATTTAAAACGACAAAAGAAACTGCAGAACATTGCTATAAACTGCAAAACATTGCTATACTCTTATTATTTGTGCCTGTTTGCTTACTAAAACATAACATTTAAAACGACAAAAGAAACTGCAGAACATTGCTATAAACTGCAAAACATTGCTATACTCTTATTGTCATTTAGACATTACATAATACAATTAGGTGTAAATTGTTTGCTTTCCTTCAAAAAAAAAAGTACAAATGTTGGCAGTAGCCGGAATTACGCCTAGTGTGGTGTGTGAGAGTGAGAGATACTTTTTATTTCATTTGTTTAGGCCTATTTACTTATTACTACATTTACTTATTTATTTATTTCCCTACTTGCTTACTAACTTATTTGTACTATGCCTGTTACAGGATGCCACGGTCGAGAGTAAGGTCAACAAATAGGGGAGTGCCGCCTGAGGACTTAGAGAGGGCTTCCAGGTCTATTGAGTCAGACTTATCATACAGGAAGGTCGCAGAGATATTTGGCATGCCGCTATCAACACTGGGCCGGTACATGAGGAGGAAAAAAGAAATGGCAGCGCAGGGAGCAACAGGGCGTCCTGCAGTAGGCTACAGGGGATGCAATGCTGTATTCACATCAGAACAGGACAAGAGCCTGGTAGCCTATGTCAGGAAGGCAGCTGCCATGTACTATGGCTTATCGCCAAAAGAGGTTGTTATTTGTTAATAAGTGTTTTAACCCATTTTAATCATTGTTTTAACATTACGTGATGCAGCCTATGGCATTCATGAGTTGTAGGCCTAAACCTAGGCCTAGGCTTGGTCGGGGAATTTAGAAGTGGCCTAAATTGGCTACATGAGGAAGGCCTATTTTTAATTGTTACAAATTACGTAGGCCTACGGTTTGTTAGGCTACATATCTTAATTAACAATTTAAATATCTGTTAAATATTGAATACCCAGCTTTTAACATGACATGCTGGTACCTAAATAGTTGTCATTATATTTGTTATAACTGTTTTTAACCAGTTTTTTTAAATATAACATGATGACATTGATGAGTTGAAATATTAATAGGCCTAAATGTAGGGCCTAGGCTAAGCTTAAAAAGTTTGTTGTTTGCTTTACCCTGCTATTTATAAATGGTGTGATGTAAATGACATTGATTATAGACATTTGGGTTGTAGTCTGTGGTATTTTAACCTAATATATTAAAAAAAACACATGAAACATAATTATTTCAATGATTTATATACAAAGACAAAAACTGCAACCACTGGCATGTCACATTTCCATTGTTTTCACATTGAGTCCCAACTGTACCCGCGACCGTCTTAACTGTACCCTACCATTTTTTAGCGAGGGTACAGTTTAGACAAAAGTACACTTTTTTATTTGATTGATTGTATAAAAATTACAAACCTTCAAGATATAAATCCTTGGTTATATATTGGCACACAACCTGAAAATATATTATGTCCAAAACAACTTTCTTTTTAGGACCTTTTAATAGTCTAATTTCTGCGTGGAAGGGGACAAAAATAAAAGTGTACCCAACTGTACTCAGTCTACCCATGTTGCAACTTTTCTGCCAGTTCAGCTCGCCTCTCTGGCGCAGCAGCAGGTACATCGGGGTTCAAAGCGTTGTGCGCCTCTAAAATAGCTTTTCAACAATGCGCTAGTGACGAAGAAGGACCTTTTTATTAGTTATTTTTTATATATTATTTATTAAAAGCGCAAATGGTTTATGCGTTCTCATAATAGCATCTGGTGCGCTTTGCGCCAGACCACACCTCTTCTTTTCGCTGACCCGCCCGTCACGGCGCAATGTCATCTGCTATCTAGACAACGTGATTTTTTGCCTAAAAACATGAACGTTGAGCTGGCACAGAATAGCAATGACAGCATGCGCATGTCGCCAATGCACAAATAGGGCCTCATATGTTCTTGCATATGTTCTTGCATATGTTATAGCATTCTAGAGGTTCACATAAACGGAAATCCATGCCCTGAATTTCGAACAATAATGACGTATTATTCAATTTACATGTAATTACTTTTTAATTGTATACTATACTATAATTATAATTGTTACTATACTAATTGTAATAGATATAGTAATATCAGATTTTTAAAAAGTATCTTAGCACAGAAACCTGACCTGATCAAGAGAAATCAATGTCATTTTCAGATCAGTTAAAAAAACATAGACAATTTTCAACAAAAAAAATTGTTGCCCAGTGTTATGTATCACTTAACAGTTTTCCCTTTAATCATAAGGACATTTTTTCCATCACTAAATGCCTTGTGTATGCTGCTGCAATTTAACAGAGTAGTTCCAAAATTATGACCAGCTGATACCTTTTATAAGCTGACAGCTGAGAATCGTGATCAGACACATGATGTGCTCTGAGAAGCTGTGAGTAATCTCCTGGGAATCCAGTATATGCAAAAATGCAAAATGTTTAAGCAGGAGCTGTGACACGAGGTGAGAGTGGACCAGACATTCTTTATTTTGCTGCCTCTTTCAGTTGTTTCTAAAGTCTCTTCACTATCCACCCTAAACCAGCCTTTTTTCCCTGAGGTTTTTACCTTAAACAGCAACAATAAATTCAAATGTTTGTCTTGGTGGGTGCTCTAAGAAGAGTCTACTTGTTTCGCTGTCTAGAGTGCACCTCTAAAGTCTTCTGTGGCACAGGGTACTTGAACGCATCAATCACATATCATTGCTATATTCTGAGTTTTGGACCTCAGCATGTAAAGACTGTCACATATTTGATCTGACCATTTTCTAAGCCCCGCTGATCCTAATGACCACACAAATGATCATACAGCTAAATCAGCTAATTAAGGGAATCGCCTCAGAGACAAAGAAATACATGGCAGGGTTTTTACTTACTGTGATCTCTGCATTTAACCTATGATCTTTCCGTATAATATGAAGGATTGTTTAAATTTGCACTGTATACACAACATATCAGTGAATATAATGACAAAGTAGTACTGCTTCTTCTATAATATTACCAGAGAGCAAAAATAGCCCGAGATAACTAATCAGGGTGACCAAAAGTGTTATGATTAATAAACTTTTGCACACCTCATTTGGACAGGTGCATCAGAGAACCTCCACAGGGTCACCAACTTCAAAAAACAAAGCAGACTTCCTCACAATGTCATTTGCAACTTTTTTGTTGCAATAAATGAGTTCTACTGCAAATGAGTACAATGTGCAGGAGTCTGTAATGATTAATAAACTTTCAACATGTAAAAGCCTTTGATAACACTATAAAAAAGAGTAACAGACAAACAAAATAGGAATTGCCAACTGCCATGTCATTGACAGATAGATAGATAAAGCTCATACAAACAGGGGGATACAAGCGGTGATGTAGTGACAAGAGGCCGTGGGATGAAAATATGCAACACTCACTGCGTGCACATGGATGAGTTGAATCCAATTGGAAATGGTTTGGGATCGTATCGACTTCATGTGCACAGGATGAAGATCATATAGGGATTGGTTTCGCGAATCCGATTGCAACCCCTTGCTTAAGCCGATGTTAAGCCGCTTGGTGCCGTCTTGTGCATGGGATAGGATCAGATCGGATTCGTGTACTGTGCATGTGTCAATGAAACCAAAAACGCTGTTTGTTCCTTCATACGGACTTCCAAACAAAGCAGAATGCACAACATGTATGCGAATGCGTCAAACTCCTCGAACACCATCTTTGTATGCCACGAGATTGTTTGTTTATTGCCAGAGTATTATGTTTTGTTTAGACCACCTTATTGTTTAAGTGCGTAATAATATCAGGTGAAAGGAGGCTATATAAATACATTTGCACTGACTGACTTGTAAGATTTTCTTTAGCCGCTGTTTTGCGATGTGGGATAACCGGAATGAGAGGTGAAAAGTTCAGTCTCCTCTATGTGTCATCTGTATGCACTGTAGGCATATGTGTGCAGTGCTGTAGTTTGCTGTTGCGTATCTTACCTGTGTAGCGGCTTTGTTGTGGGCAAATGTTTACTCGTGTTATGTCCATTATTGTAGTTATGTCGTTAGTCGTGTTATGTCCAACATTGTAGCAGCTAGCGTTGTAAATCCTTTCAGCCTGGGTTGTCATGGCTACGGCCAGAGCGACACAAGACAAAAGGATGTCAAGCTTGTTTGACCGATATCTTTGGCATTTTTTGCCTGAACAACATGAACTTGGCACTGCACACACTGGTAACATTATGACATCGCCCTCCAAATTTGAGATCAAGCGGTTGAGTGGTTCGAGAGTTATGTGTGGAACAGACATTCCTTGCATTAAAAGATAATAATAGATCGATAGAAGTAGTTATAACACCACTGGTTGACTACAGCGCCACCCAACTAGCGTAGCGGAAAGGGCATGGTCTCTGACCATTATCTGATTACACAAACTCCGGGCCCTATTTTGCTGCGCCGCATTGTGTATTCGTGACATGCGCATGCTGTCATTGCTATTCTGTGCCAGCGCAATGTTCATTTTTTCAGGCAAAAAATCACGTTGTCTAGATAGCAGATGACATTGCGCCGTGACGGGCGGGTCAGCAAAAAGAAGAGGTGTGGTCTGGCGCAAAGCGCACCAGATGCTATTATGAGGACGTATAAACCATTTGCGCCTTTGATCAATAAAAAGGTCCTTTTTCGTCACTGGCGCATTGTTGAAAAGCTATTTTAGAGGCGCACAACGCTTTGAACCCCGATGTACCTGCTGCTGCGTCAGAGAGGCGAGCTGAACTGGCAGAAAAGTTATGTATAGCCATGTATTTTTATGTTTTAGTAAGCAAACAGGCACAAATAATGAGAATATAGCAATGTTGTGCAGTTTATAGCAATGTTTTGCAGTTTATTTACAATTTCTTTATTTCGTTTTAAATAAACAGCGTGGCAAGTTGTAAGAAATAATATGGACAAATCATCAAAAAGAAAACTAGTGGACTAATGGTTTGATGGACCTCCACCTTTTATTTTTGATGTTTCCTTTGAGTTTAAAGCTTTTGTTTCACATCTTCTAAGGTTGTTGTACCACTTTGGGCACTGTTCGAAAGTTCTCTTCTTGCCAAAGGAGGACACAATTACTGAAGATATTTCCTCCAATACTTCTATGACCCGCGGAGGTTTGGGTGGATTCTTTCCATCCCTGCTCACGCGCTTTTACTTCAAGCACGAGCCGATCGGTCTCCTCCACCGAAAAGCTCCTCCCGTCCGGGTAAATCCGCCATCGTAATAGCAACAGGCAATGCGCCCGCTGGCTCTTAAAGGGAATGAGAGTATACATTCTCATTGGTTAATTGTATGTTACGCCCAAAACACACCCATGACTAATGAAGTAACTTAACCCAACCCTTTTGAACGATGCGCCTGGCGCAATGTTCACTTTTTCCGCCATGAAAATACCAAATCGTGTCGGGAACGCCCCCAAAGCAACTTGCGCAACATACTTTAGACAATGCGCGTATGATCGTGAAAATAGAGCCCTCCATGTGCACTTGGTTTTGGGACAGACCACCCGTTGGGTAGCAACACCCAAACCAATCCTAATCCAATCCTACCATGTGCGCGTACTGACTGTGCACTGAAATGCGTACGATTTTCTACGCATGGTCCATCATGTAACACATGCGCAGGCGCCGATACTGTTCAATCTGGCTGCCTGGAGCCGCCATTGAAATGACTTGAAAGAGAGACTTGTTTAATCCTTACAAAACAAAACTTTAATGCTGTTCAATATGCAACGGTCTTATTTCTGGGACAAGATCCACTATAATGTTTTGAAATATTTTAAAATACCCACCAGCAGGCCCAGCTAATCATAGCTCTGTGGCAAAAGTCCAGATCATTACCAGAATATTACCAGTACTGATGTCATTTATTTGCGACAATATGCGCTGCTGCTGTTGCCTGCATGTCAATATGGCTCTGCAGTTTGCTCTACCATAGACAGTACACTGTTAACCCGAAAGTACTTTCAGTGTAACATGTTTAGTAAATACCACTTTTAACAAATAGTTTTATTTTATTACTTAATGCTATTAGTATATGAGTGAAATATTGGAGAGTGAAGTGGTTTACTAATACGACATAGTTCAATAAACTAAGACAGTCAAGTTTTAATGCTGCCCTGTTGTGATTGGTTCAAATCTGGGTCAAGAAACGGCCAACATTTTTTCCACACGGAACCTGACAGGGGGGAGATCTGTGGACTGTGCCCACTCAATTTCTGCCTGTGTGAGGTAAGTTTTGATTTAAAATGTACTTTTTCTTCAGTTTAGATTGCCTTTGAGTTGTTCTCATGTATTTGTAGCCTACATAGTCTAAGGTTACAGACTATTCAAGTGAGCATTGAAGTCCTTCTGAAGTCATGAAGCGAGAAGAGCTAATGCTAACCTTTTGCTATCATCAGAGATATACTGTTATTACAAGGTCTCATAAATGCGACGAGATCAAATGCGCGTGAGAGAATCCATTCTGTAACTACTAAGTTCTAGAATTGTCCTGTAAACCGGAGGACTTGGGATTCGTTGGTTTAAACAAGACGGTCAAAACCAGCAAACGCGGTGGCGAGACGAAACATTCAACGCTGCTGTTGTCCATGAGGGAGGCGCGTGATCAGCTAGGAACACGCCACGACATACATTCTGTAACGTTAGCACACACAAGTTTTCTTGTCACGCGGTTGCATTAACATTCATAGCTGATGGACTAGCATTCAACTTCTGGTACTAGGACAGAATCCTGGGCATAAACGGTTCAGCGTGACGCGATTGTATCACTTTCAGTGGGGACAAAAAAAAGTTTTATGTTGCATTTCCTCTCCACCGACACTTCATAATTTCGTTTGCCACACAACGTAGCGTAGAATCCTGGGCAGTTAAGCACGACGTAATGGTAGCACCACGAGGCATAAAGAATCTTTGGTATCACTCAAGACCGTCTCTGGTAAGCTATTCATAATACCGTCTGCCATAGGCTACTGTTTTTGTTTAAAGGCTTACAATGATTTGGAAATGCAAGTATTGCCCTGCCATCTGTGAGAAAAGAGGACAGCTTTTTAAACATTATAGGCTGAAACATGGGACATATGCGAGAACTGAGCCCTTCCCATGCTTGCATGAGGACTGTATGTGTACGTTCAGGTCACTCAATGCACTGCGTTGCCATTTATCCAAATTTCACAGAACCCTTGATCAACAGCCAATTTTAGATTCGCAAATTAAGTTTAGCTGTTTGTCATGTGAATTCACTGAACACTGCACTGAAACAGAATACTTTGCTCATCTGCGGAATACTCACCTAAAAGTAAACCATAAAGTCAATTGTCCTTTTAAAGACTGTACATTTCAGAGCAGTGTATACTCCACATTCAACGCACACAAAAGTAAAACACATAGAGAGCACACTTGGAAGAATTTTAGGTCTGAAATAATTGTCAGTACAAACAGTGATGCGTGTGATTTGATAGCCCATGGAAGTCAGGATGAGGTAGATCAATTGGTAACTTCTGATACAGAAGACGCAGAGCTTGTGGAAGAAGCCTGTGAGAACATTTGTGGTTTAGAGAAACAACTGGAACATAATCTAGCATCTCTGTTCTTGAAAATGCAATCTATTCTGCATATCCCAGAGAGTGCTATTCAAGAAGTCATAAAACACCTTTGCCAAATAAATGACCTTTCACAACCACTACTGTACAGCAATGTTAAAACAGTGCTTCAGGAACATTATCCAAATGCAGATGAATCAGTTGTTAAGGAGATAATCTGTGCTGTTTCAAAAAGTAATGTGCTGACATCATCATGTAGCAAGCATGGATCTCTAGGAACTACCAAAAGGAGGGCAGCCTATGTGAGGACTAACTATCCCCTGGTGATGCCTATAGAATATGTCGTTGAAAAAGGCACAAAAACAGTTATGTATGTGCCCATACAACACATGCTGCAGCAACTCTTAAACAAATCTGACATTTTAGACAAAGCAATGTCAGAAAAGGTGCATGTTCCACATGTATATAGTTCATATGCCGATGGAGAGCACTTTAAGGAAAATTGTCTTCTTTCAGGGGATGAGTTCACTGTTGCACTGATACTATATTTGGATGATTTTGAAGTGGCCAATCCTTTGGGAACATCGAGATGTAAACACAAAATGTGTGCAGTGTATTGGATGATTGGAAATGTACCTTCCAAATATAGGTCAACGCTAAACTCTATTCAGCTTGCTCTTCTCTGCAACACATCCACAGTCAAACAGTGTGGTTATGAGAAAGTTCTTCAACCTCTTCTCCATGACCTTGTCTCATTAGAACAGCATGGTGTTTATGTGGAGAAACTAGGCAACAGTGTGAAGGGAACAGTCTTGTTTGTAGCAGCTGATAACCTTGCTGCGCATTCACTTGCAGGTTTCCATGAGAGCTTCACTGTAAACAAATTTTGCAGAGTTTGTATGGCATCCAGAAGTGACATTCAGCAACGAGAGGTAAGCTCTGGATTTTTTCAACTTCGAGATAAAAACTGTCATGATAGGCATGTACAAGAGGTGATAAAAGACTCTAACTCAAGTAAAATCTCTGGTGTGAAAAGACAGTGTCCTTTAACTAAAAATCTGCAACACTTCCATGTGGTCAAAGGTTACCCTCCAGACGTTTTACATGATGTCTTGGAAGGAATTGTCCCAGTTGAGGTGTCACTTTGTCTGACAGACCTGATTTCCAAGAAGTATTTTACATTGGATATGCTAAATAACGCCATACGATCATTTAATTACACATTTACAGACAAGACTAATCAGCCTCAAACTATTAGCAAAGGATTTTCCACCAAAGGGACCATTGGTGGAAATGGTCATGAAAACTGGTCTCTCATCAGGCTTCTCCCACTTTTTATTGGTGACCATGTCCCTGAGGGAGAGAGCTCCTGGGAAATTCTCTTGCTCCTCAAGGATATTGTGGAGCTTGTTGTGGCAACTAAGCATACTGATGACACTATACATTTTCTTGAATGCAAGTTGGAAGAGCACAGAGAGCTGTTGCAATCAATCTTTACAAACTTTACATTGCGACCAAAACATCACTATGTGGAACATTATCCCCATCTGATTAAGAAATTTGGTCCTTTGAGTGATGTTTGGACTATGCGCTTCGAGGGGAAGCACAAATTCTTCAAAAAAGTAATTAGAGAGACCCAGAATTTTAAAAATGTGGCTCTGACACTTGCAAATAAACACCAGAAAGCACAAAGCTACTACTTAGATTGTGGCTCATTTTTCAGACCAGCGGTTGATATGACAAACGTTTCCGTGGTCTTGGTCACATCTTTTCCCAGTGATGTTCAGAGAGTACTCCCTCAGAACACTCCTGGATCAGTGTTTGTTGCATCATCTGTGTGTATCGATGGAATCAAGTATAGTCCAGATATGATGCTCTGTATTGGTTCCTGTTCAGGTCTCCCTGAATTTGGGCAGATTACACAAATTGTTGCAGCTAGCCCAGATATTTTGTTTGTCTGCAAAAAAATGACAGCATGGTACCATGAACACTTTCGGTCATACGAGCTATGCTACACTGATGGCACTGCTATGTGTGTTGTGAAGGTATCTGATTTAAATGATGTCTTCCCATTGTCAGCATACAAAGTACAAGGCAAGCTTATGGTTACTCTCAAGCGATATGTTATTTGCTAAAACTGTCGATGTTTCATGTTTTTCCTCAGATGTCTACCCAGCAGAACCTGAGAATGAGAGTTATTTTGTGTGATGGGGACATAAGAAAAACTACAGTGGCTCCTGTTCCAAATACAGTTGATGATTTAAAAGATTGGATGAAGAAATCACTGGAACTTGATTACAATTTCACTCTACAATTCGAAGACCCAGAATTCAACGGTGCACTCTGTAACCTTACAGACATTTCTGAACTCCTTCAAGCCTCTAAACCTACCGTCCGAGTTGTTCCTATTCTTGTTCTCTCCCCAGTGCCACAAACTGAAGAAGACAGTGAAGTCAGCAGCCAACCTGACACTGAGATCTTGTCCAACTCATCTCTTGAGGGTCGAAAAGCATGGCCTGAGGTGTTTTACATTCCAAAGTTCCATGTGGATATTGAATACAGGCTACGGCAAGGAAACCTAATGTATCTTCGTGATGGCACTTACCTGAAAGTCACAAAGGATATGAAACATGATATTCTTGAAAAGCTGGCAGAGACAATGTACGGTTACAAAGCTTATCCGACAAAAGAGGAGTTTGAGGTTGTTGCAAAAGCCTTGATAGCAGAACACCCCTGTCTTAAGGAACAAGGCTCATCATCTGGCTTTCAGGGATGGATAAACAGTCTTAAATTCAAAATGGGGAATTATAGAACAAAAATGCGCCAGCTAGGACGGCCTGATGTAACAGTTAACAGTGGAAAGCGTGGAAGACCTAATGCTGATGGCGAACCTTCTGATAAAAACATAAAGAAGCCAAAAAAAGGGGAGGTCAACTTCCTCCCAGAATTTCCAAATGGAATGGATGTTGCCGAGCTTGAAGCTGTCCGAGTGGCCATAGTCGATGAAATGCAGAAGAGAAACCCAAATGATTCTCTTATTAGAAATAACATGGACATTTCATTTGCCCTTCGAAGAGAGGAGGTTGTGAAGAAAATGCCTGACATTAGCCAGATGACCCAACGCTGGCCAGCACTTTTCACCGAAAGCCAGGTTTGTGAAAGTGTCCTGTATATTTACTGTGTTATTTGTGTTACAGGAGTCATTGGACAACATGTTCAGAGCTATATGAGTGTTATAAGTCCTAATGATTTCATATTTAATGTTTTTCAGGTGTACTTGGAATTTAACAGAATTGTTGGTAGGAATCTTAAAGAGGAGTTCTACGGTGTTCTTGATGGACTGTGTCCAAGCTTGATGGAGCTCTTCAAGAGGAAACCAGGTCGGATAGGCAAACAATTAGCTGAGCTACTACAGCAGACAAAGGTGGGTTAATATTTCTGTTTTTCTCTTGACCTGAAATTATCCATAATTCATCCATATCCATTATCCTAATTCACAGTAGCAGTGGGAGCAATAACTGTACTGTACTGTTACTGGTATTCTGTGGACTGGCTCGGGACAGTGGCTTGGTGTCCTGGGACAGTACACAGGACACTAGCAACAGTACAGTACAGTTATTGCTCCCACTGCTTCTCCTAATTCATCCATATTACAAATTGCTACTACAACCTTCTCTTGTCTTTTTGTACTTCTCTATGTGAACAAAACCATGTGTGCTACACCCATTTGCAGAGCACAGAGCCAACAGCTGTGAGATGCCTTGCCCTGAGAGGACTTGCAGTTATTCTTGGAGATAATTCTGCTATGTTTTTCAAGAGCAGCTCAGTAAGTATTTTTTTGTTGTTGTTTGAATCCGTTTTTCCATTCTCTAATGTTCTTATTTACGATATGATACAATATTCACTGAAATTCATTTTGCATCCCTGAGCAAGACAGGACATATACATATACATGTGGAACATATAGCACCAGGCAAACATGAAGGCTTAGAGCCACACTACAGGCAACCACAATCACTGTATAAGCATGCCAAAGGACACAAACGCATATACATAACATGGAGACATTATCTTCATGGAGTAATTGCATAACATACAGTATTAAAACTGGAGGTTCAAGAGAAGAAGTGATTCATGTATGAAGGAATGTTTAAGCTTGTTGCGGTTGAAGACAGGAACTGCAAAATATCTATTAGAGGGTAGTAATTGATATTCTTGGTGTAGAATGTGTATGATGTCAGTGGAGATGCATCTGGCCAGCATGAGTGTACTCTTGTGTGCTTCCTGGGAGAGGTGTGCTATGGGTAGATTTTGATTTGATGTTTGTGGTGATGGCCACAATGGCAGGTGCAGCAGGGTGTTTCTGTAGTCGTCTGTGCTGATGTGTTTCTGTAATACTTTGTGCTGTTGGGTTATGATTGTATTGATGATGATGTTTTATTTTAGTTGATTTTAACTAGATATTTCTTGCACCATAGGAAGACCTTGTTGACACTCCGGTGGGAATCCTCTGCTATGACGAGAGCACTGCAAGCACAGCATTGCCGCCACTAAACCCTTCAAGAGTGGGTATTATCCTTGAGGGCCTTACTTATGCACTGCACCTGCAGTACCCAAAGTGCTTCAGAAACACTTTTATCTTCATTCAGCAAGTAATGTTAAATTTAGGTCGAAATGAGCTACCTCCCAAGATCCAAAGGCTTAAGAATGACCTTGCAGTGTAGGACACCTTTACAGACACATGGCACAGTGCATCATGTCTAGTGTATATCTGACCAAGTTGATATTGCACTCAAAAGAGGAAACTCAAAAAAAAACAACAAAAAAAAAAAAAAAAACAAAAAAAAAAAAAAAAAAAAAAGAGGAAACTTGTGTCTGCATTGTTCTGAATATTGCATTGTGTACTTTGTAAAAAAAAAGGAAAATTGTGTCTGCATTGTTCTGAATATTGGATTGTGTACTTTGTACAAAAAAAACAAAAAAACAAAAAAAAAAGAGGAAACTTGTGTCTGCATTGTTCTGAATATTGCATTGTGTACTTTGTAAAAAAAAAAAAAAAAACAAACAAAAAAAAAGAAGAAACTTTTCCTTTGTTTTTCTAATTTTAATGTGATACTTATACTTGCTGTTTGGTGGTGTTTACTTTGAAATAATTCTACAGAGGACATTTTTGACAGTTGCTGTTTCTTTCCAACTCTGGTCCACTGCATTTTTGTTTGTAATGGCACTCTGTGTTGCACCTCCAGTGCTGCTGCATGTTTCTTTAAATATTATTTGTGGGTTTGTGTTTATAAACTTGAAAATTGTGTCTGCATTGTTATGAATATTGCATTGTGTACTTTGTACAAAAAAAAAAAAAAAAAAAAAGAGGAAACTTGTGTCTGCATTGTTCTGAATATTGCATTGTGTACTTTGTAAAAAAAAAAAAAAAAAAAACAAACAAAAAAAAAAGAGGAAACTTTTCCTTTGTTTTTCTAATTCTAATGTAATACTTATACTTGCTGTTTGGTGGTGTTTACTTTGAAATAATTCTACAGAGGACATTTTTGACAGTTGCTGTTTCTTTCCAACTCTGGTCCACTGCATTTTTGTTTGTTTTGTCTTTAAGCTACAAAAAAAAAAAAAAAAGAAAAAAAAGAGGAAACTTGTGTCTGCATTGTTCTGAATATTGCATTGTGTACTTTGTAAAAAAAAAACAAAAACAAACAAAAAAAAAGAGGAAACTTTTCCTTTGTTTTTCTAATTCTAATGTAATACTTATACTTGCTGTTTGGTGGTGTTTACTTTGAAATAATTCTACAGAGGACATTTTTGACAGTTGCTGTTTCTTTCCAACTCTGGTCCACTGCATTTTTGTTTGTTTTGTCTTTAAGCTACAAAAAAAAAAAAAAAAAAAAAAAAGAGGAAACTTGTGTCTGCATTGTTCTGAATATTGCATTGTGTACTTTGTAAAAAAAAAAAAAAAAAAGAGGAAAATTGTGTCTGCATTGTTCTGAATATTGCATTGTGTACTTTGTAAAAAAAAAAAAAAAAAAAAAAAAAAGAGGAAAATTGTGTCTGCATTGTTCTGAATATTGGATTGTGTACTTTGTACAAAAAAAAAAACAAAAAAACAAAAAAAAAAGAGGAAACTTGTGTCTGCATTGTTCTGAATATTGCATTGTGTACTTTGTAAAAAAAAAACAAAAACAAACAAAAAAAAAGAGGAAACTTTTCCTTTGTTTTTCTAATTCTAATGTAATACTTATACTTGCTGTTTGGTGGTGTTTACTTTGAAATAATTCTACAGAGGACATTTTTGACAGTTGCTGTTTCTTTCCAACTCTGGTCCACTGCTTTTTTGTTTGTTTTGTCTTTAAGCTACAAAAAAAAAAAAAAAAAAAGAGGAAACTTGTGTCTGCATTGTTCTGAATATTGCATTGTGTACTTTGTAAAAAAAAAAAAAAAAAAGAGGAAAATTGTGTCTGCATTGTTCTGAATATTGCATTGTGTACTTTGTAAAAAAAAAAAAAAAAAAAAAAAAAGAGGAAAATTGTGTCTGCATTGTTCTGAATATTGGATTGTGTACTTTGTACAAAAAAAAAAAACAAAAAAACAAAAAAAAAAGAGGAAACTTGTGTCTGCATTGTTCTGAATATTGCATTGTGTACTTTGTAAAAAAAAAACAAAAACAAACAAAAAAAAAGAGGAAACTTTTCCTTTGTTTTTCTAATTCTAATGTAATACTTATACTTGCTGTTTGGTGGTGTTTACTTTGAAATAATTCTACAGAGGACATTTTTGACAGTTGCTGTTTCTTTCCAACTCTGGTCCACTGCTTTTTTGTTTGTTTTGTCTTTAAGCTACAAAAAAAAAAAAAAAAAAAAGAGGAAACTTGTGTCTGCATTGTTCTGAATATTGCATTGTGTACTTTGTAAAAAAAAAAAAAAAAAAGAGGAAAATTGTGTCTGCATTGTTCTGAATATTGCATTGTGTACTTTGTAAAAAAAAAAAAAAAAAAAAAAAAAGAGGAAAATTGTGTCTGCATTGTTCTGAATATTGGATTGTGTACTTTGTACAAAAAAAAAACAAAAAAACAAAAAAAAAAGAGGAAACTTGTGTCTGCATTGTTCTGAATATTGCATTGTGTACTTTGTAAAAAAAAAACAAAAACAAACAAAAAAAAGAGGAAACTTTTCCTTTGTTTTTCTAATTCTAATGTAATACTTATACTTGCTGTTTGGTGGTGTTTACTTTGAAATAATTCTAAAGAGGACATTTTTGACAGTTGCTGTTTCTTTCCAACTCTGGTCCACTGCATTTTTGTTTGTAATGGCACTCTGTGTTGCACCTCCAGTGCTGCTGCATGTTTCTTTAAATATTATTTGTGGGTTTGTGTTTATAAACTTGAAAATTGTGTCTGCATTGTTCTGAATATTGCATTGTGTACTTTGTACAAAAAAAAACAAAAACAAAAAAAAAGAGGAAACTTGTGTCTGCATTGTTCTGAATATTGCATCTTGTACTTCGTAAAAAGGGTGCTTTACTTTGTGACACATTTTATTGCACCTCCCAAGCTGCTACATGTTTTTTTTATTCATAGTTTGTTTTCAAAAGATTAAATTGTGTCTGCATTATTTTGACTATTTCATCTGGTATTTTATAATGGCAGTTTTATTTTGTGGTACACTTTATTGAACCTCCAGTGCTGCTACATGTTTCCTTTCCTCCAAACTTGAAAATTGTTTTTTTTTTTACTTGTAGCACTTGAAAACTTGAGCATTGATCTGTATTATGCAGATATGTTTTTGAATAAAATGTTTAAAGAAAATATACTGCATTGTGTGGTCCTTGACAACAGAGAAATTGCACTGCTATGTTTTTGTCCCAAGAGGAAATTAAGATTTTAAATACTAAAGCAGTTAAGTGAATTAGACTTATCATAATAAGTTCTGAACATTCTAGTCTTACGTAGACTGCACTTATTTTGTTTAGTTCATTAATTAAATCGTTCAAGTTGATTGTACTTAACAAATTCATTTTCTCTATTCTTCATAACTTAAACGACTTAAGGCAATCGATTTACTAAAGTTGCTTAAGTGTACTCAACTTATCCGGGTTTTCAGTGTAGAAGAAATGGACTGAGGGATAGCATCGTTTTCACTGGGACCGAATGAAGCCGATTTTTCAGACTTTCGCTTGGTCACTTGTCCACTTCGGTCTACTGCGCAAACTCCAGCTGATGTCGAGTAACGTCGGCCAATGAACCCAAATATGATAGATTGGTGAGTAGATGCTCAAATACAAATCAGACAGCATACGATCATTTTCGTAATTAGTGTTTTTCTACCATTATGCTTGCAATCACATTTACTGGAGTGGAAGGCTAATACTGTACTTGGGTATTTCACTAACTATTGTTCCAGGTAGGCTTGCATTACGTTCCCATGTTAAGGGTGCTAGCTAGTTAGCACGTGCATACTGACCTGTAGTATGTAGCATAGCTTATCCATCTTTCTTTGGGCTTCATTTGCATTGAACAGTAAAATCCACAAAGATTACAATTCCTCTTACAAACAAATACCAACAGCTGGAAATGTTTCCCTGACATGAACAAAAATGTAAACGAGCATGATATGGGTATGGCTTGTTATTCAAACAGTACGGTAAATTTCCTTATTGTAAGGGAACGTCCCATTTTGGTTATTTTTGGTGACACTGCAACATTCAGAAGTGAAACATTTGGAACATTAATGGAACGTTCTCATTTAGTTCCCGTAATAACGTTTCCTTGAGAACTTCAGAGGGACGTTTCTCTTGGTTATCTTTTGGTGAAACTGTAACGTTATAAAAATAACATTTGGAACATACTGGCAACGTTCCCATTTAGTTCTCGTTTGGTCACATAATAACATTCCCTTGAGGATTTTAGAGGGACATTCTATCTTGGTTATCTTTTGGTGAAACTGTAACGTTACAAAGATAACATTTGGAACATGCCGGCAACGTTCCCATTTGGTTCCTTGTTGGTCATGCCATAATGTTTCATTGGGAACTTATGAGGAACATTTTTTTGCTGACACTGCACAAAATCCCCCAATTTCTCTGCAAGGAAAAGCTTGTTGCATGGCTACATGGTGGATTATGTGGTCTAAACTGAGTATAAAATGGCACAAGACATTGCTATAGTCGTGACAGGCCAATAGAATTCAGAATGGAAGCTCCCATGTTATCAAAACACACAGGCTGACGCATTTCTGTTATAGATTATGCTTTTAGGCTTAATTTTGTTTTTTTGTGGTTTTAGGCACATCAAGAGATTCCAACGTGTTTTTTGTGATTTCAAATTAAAATTGAGTGACAGTGATTTTTATCTCCTATTCATATATCAAACCTGTAGCCAAAGAAAGTAAATAAGTGTGCTAAGAAAGGCAAAAAAATAGTAGCCTTCCATGACTCTTTGATAACCAGCCTTTGAATTGCTATTGGCTGTAATGAGACTGCCAATATAAACATAAACAACTGGGTGGGCAGCTGTGGCCATCTGTGGCCTAGTGGTTAGGGAGTTGGTCTTTGGATTGGAGGGTTGCAGGTTCAAATCCCATCAAGTGGTTAGGGAGTTGGTCTTTGGATTGGAGGGTTGCAGGTTCAAATCCCATCCTAGCCATGGTTGAAATGCCCTTGAGCAAGGCATCTAACCCCACACTGCTCCACTGCTCTACCTGTAAGTCGCTCTGGATACATTGTAGGAACAACCTAGAGGGAACGTTTGTCTTGGGGGCTCCCCAAACGTTCTTAAAACGTCCTGAATGTTCCCTAAAAGTTCCCAAGAAAACCTTCCCTACACGTTAAAGGAACTCCACAAAAAAACATGGAGAGAACATTGTTTGAAAATGTACAGGGAACGTTCGTTCCACCAAAGAGAACGTTCTAAGAATGTCCCCAGAACGTGAAATTTCCAGCTGGGAACGTTCTTAAAACGTCCTGAATTTTCCCTAACAGTTCCCAAAAAAACCTTCCCTACACGTTAAAGGAACTCCAAAAAAAAACATGGAGAGAACATTGTTTGAAAATGTACAGGGAACGTTCGTTCCACCAAAGAGAACGTTCTAAGAATGTCCCCAGAACGTGAAATTTCCAGCTGGGAACGTTCTTAAAACGTCCTGAATTTTCCCTAACAGTTCCCAAAAAAACCTTCCCTACACGTTAAAGGAACTCCACAGAAAAACGTGGAGAGAACATTTTTTGAAAACCTACAGGGAACGTTCCTTCCACCACAGAGAATGTTCTAAGAACGTCCAGGGAACATGAAATTTCTAGCTGGGAAGTTAATTAGATTAATAATATTAATATTTCTTTCCTGGTTTCTTTAAATGATTTAAGACCACACCAAGCTTTGGTTTTCATACATCTTCAAACATTTGCTCCTCGTTTTAAAGAGAACAATGGTAAGCTAGTGTTTATCAAAACTTAACATTAGCTTACTACTCAGTAAGCAGTATTTCCCTGTCTAACATTGTTGTGTATAACACAAGGTTGAAAATATGTCGTAGAGTTTTCCCCTAAAGATTTAATTTTGAACCTAACTTAAACTAAAGAATAACAGATTGAAAGTAGTTACACCACCTAATGTAGGAATATTATAATGTAGATGTGACTGTACAATCCATAATGCAGTATTAAAAAGGTCAGCCAATAGAAGAAAATCGTCCATTCTCCACCTTCGCAGGTGGGACATTTTTAAGCCCCAGCTGTTCCCAGTGTCCCAACAAAATGATAACATTCACCACGGTTTTACACACCGAATTCATGTAATATATACAGTACTGTCTACTCCCTAGGATCTGATCTGATTGGATTGATGTAGGTCTATTGACAAATTTGCCACACCTTCTCTTCAGACAGGTCCAGTGTCTTTAAACTGTGTTTTGGCTTTGATGGATAAAGCACAATCAATATATGACAACATTAACATCAAATGGCCAATGTGTATGAAACTACTGTATGAAGTGGGTATTTTTAAATATTTTAAAACTTTTTAGAGGATCTTGCCCCAAAATTAAGCATGTCCTGAAAAAATATTGGTACTCAAAACCATTCTGCAATTGTATATAGCTGTACCACGCTGAATCGGCTGTTTTTAATTTGGCAGGCAGATTTGGAGAGTTGGCTTTAAAGCAAAAGGCAGACGTGATTAAAATAGTCCGTACAAGCACAGCAATGAATCGCGTAGACTTTATATAATACGAATGCGTTTCGAGATCGGGTTGTGCTCTGACACTCTTGATTATGTAGCTCCTCTAAAACCTAAATGGTCCAAGATTAATGCCACCCCTTGCTTAAATGATTTTACCTGTAGAAGCACTGAATGCAAATGGAACAAAGAGAAATTCCAAGTTCCTAATTTACTAAGATCCCAGATAAGGGGCAGTAAATTGGTTGCATGCGTTAAAGATAACAGGTGCTATTTGCTTGTGTGTTGTGGGTAATCAACTAAAATTGATGGACAATTTTTAACAGGCGTAAAGGTAGTGTAGAATGCCCTATCTAAATGAGGTTTTTGTGTGTTACTAGTTTTCACAGTGGCAGCAAGTGGAAAATGAAATTTGAAACAATAGAATGGGAGGTAGTAGTGCAAGGAAATGCAAAGTTGATGGTCATCACAAACAGGGGCGGTCCTAGAGGTATTTTACCGGGGCACGTGCCCCTCTATTGATGTGCGGGTGCCCCGGTATGGAAATATGAATTAATTTTTTTTTTAGGCAACATAAAAAAATACTTATCTACATAATGCATATTTGCAGTAATACCGTAATTCTATATTCAGTCCACACAGTGTCGCATGTCTTTGGTCATTTATTACCGCGACTGTAACTGAACTGGTACCAGCTTGCTCGTGCTCGCGCACTCAAGTGTTCAGTAAACAGGTAGGCATGTCACATGGCATGTCACACATGCCCCATGTGTGGTGACTGTAGGCTGGCTGTGTTTGTGAACCCTCCATACAGTGACTATTCACTCTGGTGTTACAGTAAACAGTAAGTGGTTATATTTTTATCCTCTGGGTATTGCTGTATATCGCCCACGCATCGCCTGTCACAAAAAGCAGGGGTCCATGAAGGTCCATTTTGGTCTCATTTTGGTCACGTCTGCCTTTTCAATGTTCGCCAGTTAGCTGATGAGCGTATTAGGCCTAAACTTCTGTAACTGTTCAGCAGCTCATTTATAAATATTACAAATGGCAGAATCACCGACGACAGTATGCAATCTTCTTAGGGGCACTTTACACGAAAACGCTTGGGGGTGAAAAACGCAAAACATTTTATCGGATGTGCTATATCGTTTAGATGGTGGCGGTGTTTTTGGGGGTTGAAAACGCAAAAAAGTGAAAACACCCTCCAGAGTGGAAATCTTAAAAACGTTCCACCCTCGCGTAACCGTGTAAACGGTGAAAAACGGAAAAGTGTAGCGCATAGAAATACGTGACAAGCACGCGACATGCACTCTTGGAAGTGTTGCCACCTAGCCATCTGGCGTGTATACTGCATCTATGTATATGCAATTTCACACACTTTTGCGTTTCCGTTTGAACAGAGATTTGACTCAGAAACGCTCGTCTAAATGCGGAGTTAAAAATGAGAACGAAACACCACTTTTGCGTTTTTGGTTCAGATCGTGTCCGTGTAAAGGTAGCCTTAATGGTTCCGTTTTAACGTTCGCGTTTTAGAGGGTGATTGTGGCTCCTCTAAGCTACTTAGCCCGGTCATATTGATTGTAATGAGCCAAGCCATATGTTGCCATATATAGTCAATCTAGCGAGCTTATTTTTATCTTTTGTATCTACAATTTTACTCTGTGTTATTTGTACTGTGTGTACTGGGTGTACGGTCGTATAATATTAGTTAAACGTACGGCCCTGATTTCTGTAATCCTGGGGAAGAGTGAAGAAGGACAGCTCTGAAGATATGTTATGTGTAAAACAGCATTAATTTTGGTGTCTTTTAATAGTATGATTAGTGTGTGGAAAGTGTAAAAAGTAAAAGTGTATCCACCTGTAGGCCTACTCAGTCACATAGGGATGCAAGCTCTGGCTGAGTGTAAGTCAGTCTTCCTCTAAACAATCTGTGAGTGAACTTAAGTAGGCTATGCATCTATTACATGTCATACATTGTGGCACCCACTCGTGATGTGAACGTACTGTAGACCAACAAACATAGGCCTACATCCGTACAATTCATAGGTATCATAGCCTCCATGTAGCCTAATGTACATATGTTCGATTTTGTGGTCTGTCAGGTATGTAGAGTTATGAAAGAAGTATGTTGTAGGCTGAGGTTCCTCTTTTGCCTTGATCAGTAATGGTTTAAAGGTTTATATAAAGTGCACAAGTAGGCCAGTTCCAGTTATGATGCAGATTCAGAAATTAACACCATCGGATTCTACACTTTGGGTACTATTTATTATGTTTTTTATGATGAGAAAGTGTTAAAAAAAATTTGCTCGCGTGTTTTGCGCACTCGCATTAATTGATCTGTGCCCCAGTACTCTATTCAGTCTAGTGACGTCTCTAGGCTGTGGTCCTGATGGATCATTTAGAAATTCAACAGTTAAAGGCTTGCTATGTACAATGGCCATGACCTCATAAAGGTATGTTCGTAAAGCGGAACCATCAAGTCTTTAAGATGATTGATACAAAATGGATGTCAATACACTTTGTATCGTCCTAATCTGCCTTTCCCATGTCCCACCCATGTGACATGCTGCAGGGGTATTCATTACAAATTCACAACCTACACAATCCATATCCTTCAATGCTTCCTTGAACCCACAAAAGTAGTGCGCTGATCAGACCGAAGCTGATGCACCGGACCTATAATCGCAATAAATGCACGAAGAGCATTAATGAAAGCATCAGTTCTTAAATCGTCTAACATCTCTATGTGCACAGCACAGGAAGACATACAGGTGAGTAACATACCATACTGCTTCACATCCTTCCTCCCTTGATAAAGAATGGACCGAAGAAATCCATGGCAAAAAAAAAAAAAAAGGTGGCATACTTTCCAGTCGTTCTGAGGTCAAGTTGCCCATTCTTTGCACTTCAGTACACCCTCTGAACCTCCTGCACTTGCTACACCTATAGATGTATGAAGACACAGCACTACTACAACCTATAATCCAAATACCATTTGACCTCAGAGCCTTCATGGTCATACCTCGGCCTTGGTGTAATTTTTCATGACAGTGTTTGATGAGTAATCTGGACACATGACCTTCGTTTGGCAGAACAGCTGCAAGTTTTACTTCAGGATGCAATGAATGAGGATGCACTAAAGGACACCAAATTTATCTAAGAATGTGCATAGCCTATACAGCCTACTGGTCTTGTCCATACTAATTTCTTTTCCAATTTTCAGTCTTTCAATATTAGAGAAAGCAGATTCTTGCACCTTTTGGATGATGGTAAGCTCAGCCTCCTTCCTCTCTTCCAGACTGTTTTCGCAGGTTTTTGACTTCAGTCCCTTGACTACCTTGACATGCCGCTTAAGGATCAGGAGTACCCGGGGGAGGGTAAAGTTTTAATCTTTCCTTGGTGTGTGTGTGTGTGTGAGTGTGTGGGTAGTAGTTTATTTTAAACTTGTTAGTATCACCTTGATCGGGTGGGAAGGGTCGTGATGGACTAAATCTCTTGTGGTCTAGCCTGATTACATCATTTTGCATTGAGTGCATCTGCGAGAAATGTGTGCGTTTGCTTTTGCCTTTACCAATGTGTGCGATAATTTGTATTGCCTATTGCTAGTTGTAGTGTTTTCCTTAGTACTGGGGATTGGCCGTATACTTTGCTGTGGTGGTCTATTTGCTCAGGAGGATAATGTGTGATAATGCTTTTAGGACTTTATGAACCTGAACCAGCTTGTGTTGTGTGTTACACTAGTTGCATGAATTGTAACAAATAAAGATCATTGTTTTTCCATAACTGTGTTGCCTGTGTCTTAGATTAGGTCCCTCTCCACAGTTATCTGACTCACATTGTCACGAGGTGCATAGTGAACGGGAGTAGTTTCCTGGGGGAATGTTTTCATGATCGTACAAACAAGATGGTGGCGCCCTAAGGCTGCTTGTAAACAAACCCCCTCATTCATTTCCCGTTAGCTTGTTAGTTACAGGTGTTTTGATCATTCCTTAATTGTCTGATTGATTGCAATTTGGGTCACGGGAAAAATGATGACTTGTGATTGGTGTTGGGGCTATGCGGGAGTGCTTCTTATACTGCAGGGAAACATCAGTCGGGGAGCTCGTTTTGGCGGAGGATCGGGGTCGACCGCGCGGACATACGGGGCAGGAGCCAGCTATAAGCTAAAGCCACGAAGTGAAGGACGCGACGGTGTGGTGAAAGCCGTAAGACGGAGGGCCCTGGCGAATGCAGTACCTACGCTGCCTTGAACCGAGCTGTGGTGTGACCTGGCTGCCTTGTGGAACGTTCGCCACAACGAGATAAGTGTCTACCCCGTTGATTGCCTGTATGGCTTGGGGGCTACCCCACGAGATGGAAAGCTAGCCACTACCTCCAACGTGTTGCTTTGATGTGCCTTTCCAGTTGTTCGCCTGGTCAAGCCTTTTAATTAAGAATGGTGGTTAATAGCCTGTGCGCTCAGTATGAGCGGCTGTTCACCGTTTGGAGTGCTGTGCCTATCGTTTGCACTAGATTGCTGTGGACTGTGTGCCTATTTTTGGATGCCGTTTGCCTAATGGAATCACTACTACTGCCCTCAGGAAGTTGTGTTGTGTGTGTCTGAGCATTGCCTGCTGCTACAAGCGTCCATTCAACTTGAACTCTTGCTTGACCCTACACACTGGTTAGCCACTGCATAGCCCCTGCTAGCTACTTGAACCTCTGCTGGACCTGTACACTGTTTAGCCCTGCTAGCTACTTGCACCTATGCTAGCCCTGTACCCTGTTTAGCCTCTGCTAGCTACTTGAACCTCTGCTGGACCTGTATACTGTTTAGCCCCTGCTAGCTACTTGCACCTATGCTAGCCCTGTACCCTGTTTAGCCCCTGCTAGCTACTTGAACCTCTGCTGGACCTGTACACTGTTTAGCCCTGCTAGCTACTTGAACCTCTGCTGGACCTGTACACTGTTTAGCCCTGCTAGCTACTTGTACCTATGCTAGCCCTGTACCCTGTTTAGCCTCTGCTAGCTACTTGAACCTCTGCTGGACCTGTACACTGTTTAGCCCCTGCTAGCTACTTGCACCTATGCTAGCCCTGTACCCTGTTTAGCCTCTGCTAGCTACTTGAACCTCTGCTGGACCTGTACACTGTTTAGCCCTGCTAGCTACTTGCACCTATGCTAGCCCTGTACCCTGTTTAGCCTCTGCTAGCTACTTGAACCTCTGCTGGACCTGTACACTGTTTAGCCCCTGCTAGCTACTTGCACCTATGCTAGCCCTGTACCCTGTTTAGCCCCTGCTAGCTACTTGAACCTCTGCTGGACCTGTACACTGTTTAGCCCTGCTAGCTACTTGAACCTCTGCTGGACCTGTACACTGTTTAGCCCTGCTAGCTACTTGTACCTATGCTAGCCCTGTACCCTGTTTAGCCTCTGCTAGCTACTTGAACCTCTGCTGGACCTGTACACTGTTTAGCCCCTGCTAGCTACTTGCACCTATGCTAGCCCTGTACCCTGTTTAGCCTCTGCTAGCTACTTGAACCTCTGCTGGACCTGTACACTGTTTAGCCCCTGCTAGCTACTTGCACCTATGCTAGCCCTGTACCCTGTTTAGCCCCTGCTAGCTACTTGAACCTCTGCTGGACCTGTGCACTGTTTAGCCCTGCTAGCTACTTGCACCTATGCTAGCCCTGTACCCTGTTTAGCCCCTGCTAGCTACTCGAACCTCTGCTGGACCTGTACACTGTTTAGCCACTGCATAGCCCCTGCTAGCTACTTGAACCTCTGCTGGACTTGTACACTGTTTAGCCCCTGCTAGCTACTTGTACCTATGCTAGCCCTGTACCCTGTTTAGCCTCTGCTAGCTACTTGAACCTCTGCTGGACCTGTACACTGTTTAGCCCCTGCTAGCCCTGTACCCTGTTTAGCCCCTGCTAGCTACTTGAACCTCTGCTGGACCTGTACACTGTTTAGCCCTGCTAGCTACTTGTACCTATGCTAGCCCTGTACCCTGTTTAGCCTCTGCTAGCTACTTGAACCTCTGCTGGACCTGTACACTGTTTAGCCTCTGCATAGCCCCTGCTAGCTGCTTGCACCTCTGCTGGACCTGTACACTGTTTAGCCTTTGCATAGCCCCCGCTAGCTGTTCGAACCTCTGCTGGACCTGTACACTGTTTAGCCACTGCCTAGCCCCTGCTAGCTACTTGAACCTCTGCTGGACCTGTACACTGATTGGCCACTGTTTAGCCCCTGCCAGCTACTGGGACACCTGCTGGATTGCATGTAGTCCGGCCACTGCCTACTAGGCCTTCCCCCCGTGTCAGTTGGCTGTTGAACGTGTTAACCCTTTGCTCTCTCAGTCCCTACAGGAACTCTGTCGGAGCCAGCCAGGAGAAAGTGCCCGAAGTCAGTGGCCCCCGAAGTTTTCCCCTTTTTTGGGCCTGCACTAGATGCAGGTAGCCCAGGCTGCGCCCCACTCTTTTTGCCCTCTTTTTGCCAAGGAGTCTCACTTGATTTTTTATTGCCTTTAATAAATTATATTGTTTTAACCGTATCTTTGTGTCTTGGTCTTGCTGGGTTGGTGTGGTGTGTTCCCCAGTGTAGAACTCAGATCAGAGGTTACACAGGCGCCCCCGCCTGGTCACAAGTGGCGTAGTCGGCAGGATTTTCTACACTGGGTTTGAGCTACCCCATCTCCTCAGCATGGCCGACGAGGCACCAGTGGCTCGTCCCCAAGTTTTGCCTGTTTTTGTCGGTGCCCCTTGGGCCCCAAAGTTTAGTGGACCAAACTCTGATGTCAGGCTGAAAGAGTGGATTTCCCAGACTAACTACTTGGCTGACCTGCAAGGACTGACCGAACCCCAAAAGCTGCAGTTTCTCCTAGGGTCATTGGAGGGAGAAGCCCGGAGGGAGGTGCAAGCTGCCCCTGAGGAAAGGTGTAATACGACTCGGGCTGTGCTTCAATACCTTAAAGACCTGTATGGGGACAAGACCCCGATTGCCACATTAAGGGCACAGTTTTTCAACTGTAGGCAGGGCCCCACTTAGTCCATCCGCTCGTTTGCCCTGCAGCTGCGAGAACTGTTTGTGCGCCTAAAGGGCCGAGATGACCATGGACTAGGCCATGAAGATGCCTTGATGCGGGACCAGTTCCTCCTGGGACTCCGTGATGGCCCCATACGGCAATGCCTGAAGACCCAACTCCGTCGTGATCCAGCTCTGACCTACGAGGCTGTTCGGAACGAGGCGCTGGCCCTAGAGTTGGACCAACAGGAGGCCGACGGACAGTCTATTGGTGTGGCCGCGGCTGTGGGCAGTGCGGGTGCCCCCGCCCCTTCCTCTGTTGCAGACTGGAAACGTGAACTGCGTGCCGAGATCATGCAAGATGTAAAGACCCAGATGGCGGAACTGTCCAGAACACTGTTGGAAGAACTGCGCCGGAGCCGTTCCAGTAGTCCACCACCATCCCGAGGGAGGGCCGACTCTGCGAACATACGTGGGCCCCGATCCACCCGGCCCACCGCCTCTAGGTTCCAGTGGGATGAAGAGCGTAGGCCCATCTGTAACAGGTGTGGAGCAGCAGGACATGTTGGCCGGCATTGTTAAACACGTCGTGCCTCTCAGCCGGATTTTTAGCTTTGCCGGCCACTGTGGGTCGAGTGGCCGGGACCCCGCGGGATGACCCCTCGTCTGCCCATAAGGACATCTTGATTGGCCAGTGCCCCGTTGTGAAGATCCATGTCAACGACCAAGAGGTCCAGTGTCTGGTTGATACGGGGTCACAAGTCACATTGTTTTCAGAGAGTCTATGCCAAGAGATCTTTGGCTCACAACAACTACAGCGGGCCGATACCACCTGGCTGACCCTAAGAGGGGCTAACGGGCTTGACATTCCCTACACCGGCTACATTGTGGCTAACTTTCGGGTACGAGGGGTTGTGGTCGCGGAGAAGGGAGTTGTAGTCGTGAGGGACCAGTGTCTCGGCAACCATCGAGCCCTCCTGGGGATGAACGTCATCTCAGCCTGCTGGGAGTAACTTTTCCACCATCGAACCGGTCAGTCACCGCAGCAGGCTCGCACCCCAGGGGATGGCGAGTGGGAGCACATCTTTGCAGACTGCCACCGCATCCACAGTAACAGTGGACAGCAGGAGAGCGTAGACACTGCTCGGGTGGCTTGCCGTTATGCCCTCTCCATCCCTGCCCGCAGCGAAGCCCTGATCTGGGCTAAAGTGCCCACCCGACGCTATGGACAGGAGGGTTGGGTCGTAGTGGAGCCACACCCGCAGTGTAAGGAGGTCGAGGTGGCCAGAGCCATCGCTACTGTCCAACGAGGTCGTGTCCCAGTGAGAGTGAGGAACACGAAGCCCTACCCAGTCCACCTACATCGACATCAATGACTCGCTCGAGTTTCTGCCATAACACCATCACAGGTGGTAGAAAGTAGTGATGTTTGTTTTACTAATGTGGGCCATGGGGTGGTTGAAGTGGGGGTCGTCCATACGGCCCAGCAAGTGGGGGTAGAGGGTGGGGATCTGCCTGAACACCTATGTTGTGAGTCGTTGCAGGGTGATGACCTGAGCGCGGAACAGCAGCAACAACTTCGACAACTACTCACCAGATGGCGACATGTTTTCTCCGCCCATGATGAAGACTACGGGTGCACGGATGTGGTAAAACATCAGATCCCCACTGGCGATGCAGCCCCAAGCCGTGAGCGCTACCGGCCCGTTCCCCCCACGCTCTACCAGGAGGTTCGGTCATTAGTGAGAGGTATGTTGGAGGGGGGTATCATTCAGGAGAGCAGCAGCCCTTGGGCTGCTCCCATCGTGCTGGTGCAGAAGAAGAACGGCGCCTGGAGGTTTTGCGTAGATTATCGCAAGCTGAACTGTGTAACAAAGAAGGATGCATTCCCCCTACCCCGAATAGAAGACTCGCTCACCAGTTTGTCTCAGGCCGCGTGGTACTCCACGTTGGACCTGACCAGCGGTTACTGGCAGGTGCAGGTGGATGAGCAAGATCGGGAGAAAACTGCCTTTACCACCCCCTTTGGGCTTTTTGAGTGGGATCGGATGCGCTTCGGCCTCTGTAATGCTCCGGCCACTTTCCAAAGGCTAATGCAGAGATGCCTCAGTGGTCAGTTGGTAGAGTCTACACTTGTGTACCTCGATGATGTTATCGTCTTTTCCCCAGACTTTTCCACCCACCTAAACCACCTGGAGGAAGTGTTCTGGGCCATGGAGCGGTACAGCTTGAAGCTGCGGCCTGAGAAGTGCCAGCTGTTCCGAATATGCCTGGGCCATCCCCACCTCGGACCAGACTGCCATTACCACTGCCAGGGTCCTTTGGACCAATGTGTTCCAGCCTTTTGGATGTCCAGAAACCCTCCACACCATGGTGTTGGGGCTATGCGGGAGTGCTTCTTATACTGCAGGGAAACATCAGTCGGGGAGCTCGTTTTGGCGGAGGATCGGGGTCGACCGCGCGGACATACGGGCAGGAGCCAGCTATAAGCTAAAGCCACAAAGTGAAGGACGCGACGGTGTGGTGAAAGCCGTAAGACGGTGGGCCCTGGCGAATGCAGTACCTACGCTGCCTTGAACCGAGCTGTGGTGTGACCTGGCTGCCTTGTGGAACGTTCGCCACAACGAGATAAGTGTCTACCCCGTTGATTGCCTGTATGGCTTGGGGGCTACCCCACGAGATGGAAAGCTAGCCACTACCTCCAACGTGTTGCTTTGATGTGCCTCTCCAGTTGTTCGCCTGGTCAAGCCTTTTAATTATGAATGGTGGTTAATAGCCTGTGCGCTCAGTATAAGCGGCTACTCCTGTACTCCGCTCCACCTTACGTGACGGGCCCTACTGCACGTTATTGTGTGCCTCCCTGATTGCTGTGTTCACCGTTTGGAGTGCTGTGCCTATCGTTTGCACTAGATTGTTGTGGACTGTGTGCCTATTTTTGGATGCCGTTTGCCTAATGGAATCACTACTACTGCCCTCAGGAATTTGTGTTGTGTGTGTCTGAGCATTGCCTGCTGCTACAAGCGTCCATTCAACTTGAACTCTTGCTTGACCCTACACACTGGTTAGCCACTGCATAGCCCCTGCTAGCTACTTGAACCTCTGCTGGACCTGTACACTGTTTAGCCCTGCTAGCTACTTGCACCTATGCTAGCCCTGTACCCTGTTTAGCCTCTGCTAGCTACTTGAACCTCTGCTGGACCTGTACACTGTTTAGCCCCTGCTAGCTACTTGCACCTATGCTAGCCCTGTACCCTGTTTAGCCCCTGCTAGCTACTTGAACCTCTGCTGGACTTGTACACTGTTTAGCCCCTGCTAGCTACTTGTACCTATGCTAGCCCTGTACCCTGTTTAGCCCCTGCTAGCTACTTGAACCTCTGCTGGACCTGTACACTGTTTAGCCCTGCTAGCTACTTGCACCTATGCTAGCCCTGTACCCTGTTTAGCCCCTGCTAGCTACTCGAACCTCTGCTGGACCTGTACACTGTTTAGCCACTGCATAGCCCCTGCTAGCTACTTGAACCTCTGCTGGACTTGTACAGTTTAGCCCCTGCTAGCTACTTGTACCTATGCTAGCCCTGTACCCTGTTTAGCCTCTGCTAGCTACTTGAACCTCTGCTGGACCTGTACACTGTTTAGCCCCTGCTAGCTACTTGCACCTATGCTAGCCCTGTACCCTGTTTAGCCCCTGCTAGCTACTTGAACCTCTGCTGGACCTGTACATTGTTTAGCCCTGCTAGCTACTTGCACCTATGCTAGCCCTGTACCCTGTTTAGCCTCTGCTAGCTACTTGAACCTCTGCTGGACCTGTACACTGTTTAGCCTCTGCATAGCCCCTGCTAGCTGCTTGCACCTCTGCTGGACCTGTACACTGTTTAGCCTTTGCATAGCCCCCGCTAGCTGTTCGAACCTCTGCTGGACCTGTACACTGTTTAGCCACTGCCTAGCCCCTGCTAGCTACTTGAACCTCTGCTGGACCTGTACACTGATTGGCCACTGTTTAGCCCCTGCCAGCTACTGGGACACCTGCTGGATTGCATGTAGTCCGGCCACTGCCTACTAGGCCTTCCCCCCGTGTCAGTTGGCTGTTGAACGTGTTAACCCTTTGCTCTCTCAGTCGCTACAGGAACTCTGTCGGAGCCAGCCAGGAGAAAGTGCCCGAAGTCAGTGGCCCCCGAAGTTTTCCCCTTTTTTGGGCCTGCACTAGATGCAGGTAGCCCAGGCTGCGCCCCACTCTTTTTGCCCTCTTTTTGCCAAGGAGTCTCACTTGATTTTTTATTGCCTTTAATAAATTATATTGTTTTAACTGTATCTTTGTGTCTTGGTCTTGCTGGGTTGGTGTGGTGTGTTCCCCAGTGTAGAACTCAGATCAGAGGTTACACAGGCGCCCCCGCCTGGTCACAACATCCTAGGTTTGTTACAATAGCTTAACTGTTTTTTTTTAAATAATTCTTGCTATTTAAAACATATGAATCAAACTGTAAAATTGTAATAAATCAAAATAATATTTTTTGATAATTCAACTGTTTTGCCTTTTAACTCTAAAGCTTGCCTTTCAGCCTATAGAGTTCATAGATAAAATTTATAATTTTTGAAATTATTTAGGGAACCTCTGTTGTATTGTGTAACTGGGGTTACGTTATTACCATCTCTAAGCCCTGTTACATTAGCATCACCCTTCAGACAGGTATTTATAGAAATTCTATGTTTTACATTTACAAATATGTTTTTTTTTTACATTTACAGATCATTGTGACCTGTTTTAACACAGCGTCAAAACTTTTTTGTATAGAATACCTTACATTTGTCTAGAAAAAAAAATTCTCCACAAATGTGCTTTTCCAGCTTAAAATTACATGTTTTTTACATGGACCAATGACTGTAAAATATATGCAGCCTATGTCATGGACAAAACAACCATGTCAAACAGTTGCATGTTTTTGCAATAAATTCATGCACATGACAAGAGTTCAGCCTGACAAGAGTTCAGCCTGGCTACATAATTAGAGCTATACTCAGTGCACCCATGTCATTGCCTCATCACAAAGTAATTGCTGATTAAGACAGAGTGCTATTCGCAGTGAATTGTATGTATGCAGAATTTGTACTGTTTGTGTGAGCGTATATCTATGCGTCCATACACATACAAGCTTCAAAACAGAAAATTATGTCAGTGCCTCCTCTGCCCTCTTCTCTGTCTGAAAACTCATTTGCTATCTTTGTAAAAGCGAAATTACAATGGGTTATTTTCAGTTAATACAGGACAAATCACACAGAACACCACTTCGACTGCAATTAGTTTCCATGTTATTACTTCAGTGAGAAATTCTCTGCTTCCAATGGCATGATGGAAAATTATTTCTGTGCAATATCCTTTTGTATTTTGGCTCTCTCTCTGTGTTTCCATCTCATTTTTACTACATTGTGCTTTTGGTTATTACTCATTCTCTAATAGACCACAATATGAGCTCCAAGTAAATGTTAATTGAAAACTGACTGAGACATTATATATTTTTTGTTTAGCTATGCTATTATTTTTATATTATTACAGCTTCATTGTTCCTTGTTGTTTGAGATAATTGAACAGGATATTGGACACAAAGTCTATTACATCCTGCAGTGCTGAGGAAACAACAACATAAGGATATAAAATGTAAAATGCATTGCCTTCAACTCAGTATTATTTTTTCCTCTTTGCCATTTGTTTTCCCCACATGTAGAATCAGTGTGTTGTGCTGTGCTGTGTGTGTGTGTGTGCGCGCGCATGTTTGCATTTGTGTTTCTGTGCGTGTCTGTGTGGGTAGGTGGGTAGTTGAGGGAAACACATGTATACACAAACATACACAGAAAGAGAGCAATGATTCAAAATGAGCAAACAGCTGCAGCATCCAATTACTTCCGAGACACCTGTCTGAGTTATTTATGGAGGACAGGAGCCCAAAGCCCCACTGTGTCCTAAGTGCATGTCATTTCCTACACACACAACCAACCCATCACCCCACCCAGGACCAGGCCAGGCTTGCCTGATCTTCACGGCCCTGTCCTTGACAGAGCAACAGTTCATTCATTATCACACTGTGGGACACAAAGCTCTGCTCTGGAGGCTAGTGTGTCTGTGTGTATGTGGGGTGGAAAAGTGAGAGTATGTTGGTGTGTATGTGTGTGTGTGTGTGGGGGGGGGGGGGGTGTGTATGAGAAAGACGAGGCTCTGCTCTGGAGGCTACCCTACTCATCTGTGCCTTTGGGAACCCTGCCATCTATGTTTTTTTTTAGCCGGCTCTAGGAGGCCAACATTCTGCTACAGAGATGGAGAATCCTAAGGTGTGTGTGTGTGTGTGTGTGTGTGTGTGTGTGTGTGTGTGAGTGTGTAGAAAATTCTTCAGGTGTGTAGAAATTTTCTTTCAGGTGTTACATTGGGATCAAACGCAGTAAAGAGAAAGTGAAAATAATGAACCTCTCCTTTAAACAGTTCCACTAGATCTTATTTGTATGGGTACAAATGAGAATACTGCTGTATTGATGACACAGTGGGTAAACGAAACAATGCCTAGTGTAATGTTAACATCCATATAGTCAGAGAAAACATGAAATTGAATAACTTAAATTTTCAATTCCTCAACATTTTAATAAAGTATACCCATTAGATTTACAGCCAGTGAGTTTAATTAAAGTTTTGCAAACAAATCAAGGTATCATGTGGACAGTGACAAGGAGTTTTGGCGGAAGGCCCTTGAAAAATTGAGAAAAACAGCCGCTGCTGCGTGAATCGTGAAGAGTGAGCGAGCAGAGTGACGAGGAGAGGGGCCAGAAGGGAGGGGCAGCGTAGCAAGACTTTGATGAAATGTTTTGTTTATTAGGCCGAACATGCATTAATCACTCTTAAGCAGACCCACGAGTCAGATGATGGAGAACAGTGAAGCAGGCACAGGGGTGCTCTAAGTCTGTTGAAGAAGGTAGGGCAGACTCGGTGTGAGTGAGGGGGATGGGGCCTTCAATGACTTTTATTAACAGCAAATGAGGCACACAGTAAAAGTCTTATTGGTTAATTTAGAAGAACCAACACCTGTTCAATGGCTACACCACTGAAAACAAACACTGATGGGAAGTGCAATACGGTCTTGTGTTGGTGTCACAACACAAAACAATGTGGCATAATATTACATCTAGATAAGGAGTTGCTGTAATTAGGCTCACATAAGACCAGTTTTAGCATGGAAACAGGTTATATATGAAAATAATAGGTTTATCTGAAACAAACAGAGGGACATGATAAGTAAAATGCATGGGTGTATATAATATATCACAGCACCTATTTGCTGTTCTTTCTCTTTTTCTCCCTAATTCAGGAACTGGATGGCAGGGCTCTTCTTTTTTTTTGAAAAGCCAGACTTTTGCAGACCTCCCAGCTCAGGTGTCACATTTATGTTTAGTTGATTAATTTATGAGAGTAAGTAGTCAGTCAGTGAACCTACAGTGCCCAGCATAAATGAGTACACCCTCTTTGAAAAGTGACATTTTATACAATATGTCATTGAAAACAAACAATATTTCCAATATGTGCACAGGTTAAGTTTAATACAGCATCTGTTGAACTCAGTGCCGGCTGGTAGTCTTTCAAACAGGGGAGGCTGGTCAGTAGGATCAAGTGTGGCCCACAACCTTGCCTTTGAGTCGGCCCACTCTTGGCTGTGTCCCTGGGCCAGAATGCCCCCACACACTGTACAATGACTCTTATTGGTTGTTTTGACTTAAATCTGGCCCACACGCTGTGCATCTGATATGACTGCCATCTGAGTGTCACCTGGGTCCCCGCCCCACTTATTGTGAAATGACTTACTGGATTCTATTGGGCCAGGACTGGCCCAGCAAGCCCACAAACTGGCTCTTATTGGTTCTTTTGGCCTGGCACTGGCCAATATACTTTGACATCTTAGTGCAAAATTATTTAGTCTATTTCTGTTTGCAGTATTTGTTTGTGTTTTAACGTATTTATGTTTTTTTGTATTATAAACTGTTAATAATAAGACCTTTGTTGCTTTACGCAGAACCACCACAATAGCTGTTTACAAGACAATTCTGCCCTCTTCTTTTCTCGAAATTTGTGTTAACCTGTCATACAAGCTGGAAGTCTTTTCTAGAGACTCTAGATGGCAAGCAGAGCAAGGTTGCTAGTTGGCTTTGGCCCCTTGCGTTACGGCTGCACTTAGCCAATTGAATTAACCTTGTCGTAGGCTACGAGGAGAGCTGAAAAAACGAGTATTTTCCCCTACCTTTTTCACTAAATCAATGTTGGGCGTTGGTCTGCTCTGTTCTTCAATTTAGATTTTTTCCTGGTAAAGAAGACTAACAAATGGCTTTGCCAAAATCAAATCAACAATGCTATCCGCCAGAATGCACCGCTTTCTTGCTAGCTGGCTAGTTCCCCCCTCTACAGTCTTAAATAAACGAACTTTTAATTCGAACTGAAATGAGAACAGGTAGCAAACGTAATAACACTATATTTACACTTTATTTAGAAAATTCTATACAAAGAAACAAGAGGCAACAAGAATTGAGATTTCTCACAACTTCCCTAATCACAAATCCGCATGGGACTGAGCATTAAATCCACCGCTACCTGTCTTTTTTTTTTTTTGTTTTTTTTTTTTTAAACTGTCAATCCGGCCCAAGCCCCAAGGTTCCAGGCTGAAAAATGAAGCCGGAAATGAACGTTCTAAGGCTGCAGTACCTATTTTGTCCTTTGGGGGCAGGCTGCAAAAGGGAGCAATTTCCCATAGACTCCCATGTTAAAAAGTCCATTTTCACAGCTAAAATAAACATATTTACAGCCTGGTTCAAAAAATGGTTTTAGTGTCTTTCGATAGTTTGGGGGTCCATGACAACTCTGAGGGGGGTGAATTTTTTTAGAATCCATTTGCTTTAAGCACAGTTAAGTTTTAATTTAATGAATAATTAGGGGCGTGGTCAGCTTGATTGACAGCAGCCGGCCACCGCTGCTGACGTGAGGCTGAGATTCTCAGCCTGAGAACTCTGTCGACTCTTCGGCTGTCATCGGATATTTCACGACTATATCATTTCCAGCATATTCAATGATATGTTACATCCAGGATGTCTGACGTTCCTGTTAATTGTTCTAAAGGACCATCAAAGAATGTTTCTTTACATTTTTATGGTAAGTGACATTACACTACTGTTTATCTGCCATCATTACTAATATGTAGCATCGCTGTTAGCCCCGTAGCCTAAAATCACCTCAGAAATGTTAGCATGTTAACCCTGGTGTCAAACTAGCTCCCGAATAACTCTACTGCAACATAATATTACTCAATCTGCCATTATCAAGCTTATTTGACTGCTCCAATCGGTCAGTAGAATGACTATAGTAGAAAGTCAGTAGAATAGCGTTGAAGGAGAGTTTGATTTGAGTTTTGTCTCGGCCGTCTTTGAAGTTCAATACAGTCTTAGCTCGCACAGCTAGCGCACGCTACGTTACAGCCTGCTAAGGTTCGTCAGCTAGTAATGAAGTTGACATAAGTGACAATACCGTCAAATTATGTCCACTGACTCAATTCTTCATCTGTGCTATACTTAAGAGGAAGTACATGTGTTAAAACATAGACTGTGTTAATACAAGAGAGAGAGACGCTTTAAAGCACCCTTGCTTGTAAAGTTTATTGAGTAGCTAAAACTTGACTCCGCTTAGAATTACGTAAGAAAAAGATTTAAAAAAAAAAAATAGTGCAAGCCTACATTCACATAAGAATGGGCAACCTGGCCGTACACATTACATTTTGAATAGTATTGTAAATTAACATTTCAAACATCTCATCAGTTTTCCTTTAGGTGACTCAGACAGGCTGGACAAAGGGATGGATGGTTAACTTGAGACAGAACTGGACTCCACACCAGAGCTCTCATCTGTGCTGTCAGCACTTCGAGACATCACCACGGATGCCAGGGACAGTACCAACCTTTTTGTTGCAAATATTTAATATATATATCTTATTATTTCTCCTCCTACAAGTTTTCTACATCCTACCAGACTACAAGCTTAGAGTATGCTATGGCTTGTCCAAATGTCTGGGAAACTTTAAATATGCTTTAAACATTTATTTTATACAGTGATGGAGTGTTTTGGAAACTATGGTAGTGACATACAATTACATTACAATTATCACATGCTTTTATTCAACACAACTTACAGTAGAGGACACAATGCCCATTTATTCTTGACTCCATTAGGCCACAGATGCCCTTTGCTCCTATCTTGATGTTCTTGTGCATCACTTTTGCTTACTGCTTTCCTTGCTGCATTTGATACTTACCAACCTGCCACTTTACTGTATTACACATAACTTTATTTATTCACTTAAACGTTCTGATTTCTTTACATGTATGGGTAAATATCAATGTATTGTCTAGTCAAAATGTCTTGTCAATATTCCAATGAAAAATATGCTACTGAAAAAAAGGTTGACACGTTCGATACTTATTCATCCTGCTTTACATGCCATATACTGTTTTTTTTTTTTTCACTTTGCTCATTGACTGCAGTGTATGTTTAATGCACTGCTTTTGTTTACAATGACATTAAGATTTTCCCTTTTATATATTAATAGTAATTGTTGAAATAAGACATTTTGATTTGATTCATTCTTGGTTTAATAAATATATTACAAATTCCATATACATTTCAAGTGTGACTTCAGTGCAAATCAAATTCAATAACAGATTTGTGGTAGAAAATGTTGTTTGTTGAAGCAGTTTCAGACATGTGCTGTTCTTATATTTAAAGTTATCACGAGTTTGACATTCATTCACCAGGCAAAATATTACAAGTTCCTGTACATTCAAAGTGGGATTTTAGCGTAAAGAATTCAAAATCATTAGTACTGATATCCCCAAGACAAAGCTAGCCATTACAGATCACACAAGCCCTGCTTCAAGCAACAAGATGATCACTTGTCCAAGGTCATTCCCGCCGCAGTGGATGAGCAGGACATATAGGACGGTTTCTTGTAGGGCCTGGGAGAAAAACAAGAGGATGTCACACCATCTTAGTCCACCCAGGCCAAATCACCTCATCTGGGCATGAAGTCCCAAGTTGGTGGCCAGGGACCTCCTTGCAGCCTCTTCCCCTCTGCCAACCTAGCTGTGCCCCAGAATTTATGAAGTTGGAGCTGTAAAAGCAAAAATGAGAAAAGACAATATTAACATACATTCAACGAATTAGATGGTCATAACTAGGCCTATTAGCTGTTCAAGTTTTTAAAACGTGAGGTACGGCGATATTTGTATAAGGTTTTATTATGTCACATTTGAGCATTTGCTATATGAAACTATGTACTACATAAGTAATATGTAGTTGCTCATGTTGTCTTCCACTATGTTGGATTGTCTTCAGTCGCTTTGAAATGGCCTCAGAAACCATTTTATGTACATTTGAACATTATATGCATTCAAGCTACGACAGGTCTTGATAAGAAAATGTGAGAGCACCGACATGCACACCTTCATTTATAAAGTCCACAATGTACACCGAATAAATTAGCAGGACTACATCAACAGCTGAAAATAACGACTACAGATTTATACATGAAAAAGACGGATGAAACGGGCTGGTTAGTCGAAAGGTTTCAATCACACGACAACAGAACAAATTCCATGTCAAGATATCATGAGCACGTTACCGATAATGCCACAAAGCATGCACTATAGTTAAGACCTCTCTTATTAAATCATGTGCAAATGGGCAACGTTAACGACCAAAATCATAAGAAAACCATAGTATCAGTTTAAAGCAGTAGTGACAGAGTATTGAGGGAGGTTTTGAAATCTTTGGTAGTCAGTTAGAGCAGTCCTAAACGACATGGTTGCTATGCATTGCTAACTTACGCTAATAGCCTACAATAATTTAGCAACTATAACTGATGACTAAAAACTGCTCTTTCACTACATTACACTGAATAGTGGCAAACGGTCTGCATGATTATTAAATTTACTCATGTACTGAAAATAATAATGGATTTAGGTACTTACCAGCAAAATAGATGAGTTCAGTCTGGTCAATATCGGTCAAGTGTATCGCCCAAAATACATGCAAGCGAAATTTACCGCTTTCGCCCCGCTTTCTCCGTGAAAGAAGTTCTCCGCTACGTAATTTGCGGGAGCTGGCCTAGCCTGTAGGGGCGGGTCTTCAGGCCGCCTGGCACTACCTTTTCATCCATATATGGAATGTCAGGTAGAAGGCGGGTTTAGAATGCAGAACGCATTGGTTAAGATGGCGGCGCCCTGAACCTTCAAATTAAGCCTCATTTTGGCTGTGGGAAAGTCTATGCGTGACGTCACAGAGGGTTTGTCCAGTTCTTATATACAGTCTATGATCCGGCCGCATTAACAGTTCCTCCAATCACCACAAAGAGCCTCAGCCTCCCCTCGGAAACGGTTCAGCCCACCTCTCCATTGACTCCCAGTGAGGCTGAGCCTCCCTGGAAGTGACGATTTTTCAGCTTTGGACCAATAAATGTCTAGCTTTTTGACAGTGAAAGCGTATTCTCAACAAGTACCATTGAAGTCCAGTGAGGCTGGACTGGATCGCGCGGTCACTATGGGAAAAAAAAAACACTGCCAACTGCGACAACGTATTGCTAAACGATTTTGAAGTTGACCATTTCTAAGTTGAACACGTAAATATAAATAACGATTTTGAAGTTGAACATTTCTAAGTTGAACACGTAAATATCAATACAGTATAGTAGCCTACAATATAGTAGTTGTAAACTATTTTCTCCGTGAGTGTTTGGGGAGGCTGAGCCTCCCTTGTTGTCTTAGAGCAATCGCCTCTGCACCTGCCATTATACTAACATGTACAACTCTGTTTGAGTTGTACGAATTGAGTCCTTTTTTACTGAGTTCGGGTAACTCGCAAAATAAGATGTCACCGTGAAAAAGGTAACCGGCTCATTAACTGAAGACATTTTGTTTATATTCTGAGGCTTACGACCGACAAGCTCACGCTCACGACAGCTTAAACAACCCAGGGCCCTGCCTGGTCGCGTTGTATTTTGGAGTTCACAGCGTGAGATAGAAAAGTCCGATCAAATTAATTTAAATGTGGATGAATCCTCACAGTTTCGCCTTTCAAAACATGTTGTCCATGCTCTCATAGCATTAGCAGACGTTTTACAACCCAGCGGTAAAGATAGGCTGCAACCATTGCTGTTTATATACGCAGCTGCGGTTTGGACCCGGAAGTGCGTTGTGACGTCACACTAGCCATCCCCATAGGCTGTGGGTTTGCGCTGATTTTTCAGTTGGCTTACGATACAGAGTAAAATAGGCTCGTTCGAGTAGCACACCGGTCTGTCTACGTCTGTCTAACTTCGGCTACATGCGTCAGCAAGAACTCCGCCTCGCAGCATGGGCGGGTGTTTAAGAGGCGGCGGTCAAGTCGGACACAAGTCTTTTGTTTACACCACCTGATCTTCGTAGTAGATGGCGGAGAAGTCATGTGTTGTGTGTGAGGGACAAGGAGGGGCGGGCGGTTGTAGTAGGGTGCATTGAGACTTCAAGTCAAGTCGAGTCGTTTTTTACTAGCACATTTAAACAAAACAACAGAGATGTCCCAAAGTGCTGCACAACACAAGGATGAAAAATAACACGGCAAAACCATAACCCAAAGATCATTAATAGGTTAGCCTACTGACACAAAGCAATACAATAAAAACGAGATTAACAAATACATAAATAAATAAAAGATTGAGCTTGACAGCATCAGATACACGCCCCAGAACAAGCTAAAAAGAGAGAGAAAAGATATGTCTTCAAACTGGACTAAAATAACGTACATATAAGATGAGAAGTTCCGTGACAGAGCGCTACACAACATCCGTGTCCAGACGTCAATGAACTTTAAACCAACCAGGGCAAAGTTGCGTCACCACGGAGGCGTTAGTTAGACGATTGTAGCCGCGGAAAAAGCAACTGCAAGCGGCTGCACGTTTTGTCTACAGACGGCTACAAGCGGCTACATCACATGGGTTTTTAGGTCATCTGACCTTGTGACGTTTTTGTGACAGCGCCACGCCTTTCTGGCAACTCTGACACAAAGTCTAACCAATGCAACATTTTCAGCCCACAATCCATCGCTGACTACAGCCGGCTACAGCCGTCTGTAGACGTCTACCCTTATCCGAATACGGCTAGTATCAGCGTTCACAAAGGGTGTCTATTTATTCTTTTAGGTGGGTGTATGTAACAAACTCGTTATATATTGTCACACTCGTGCGTGTGTCCCCATTAGATGCCATTTTGCAACTTTGTAATGGAATGTACAAATATGTAAGGACTGTGTCGCGAGCGTTTAAATGTTGACCATATACCTTACTGTCGCTACTGTGGCTAGCTCCCTGCTAGCTCCCCAAGTCATAGCCTGCTTTCACGAGTATGTGGGAGACTTTGAGAATTAACTTTTGTCTGACTCCCCACCGATGTGTGTTAATGTTTGACTATTGAATGATTCTGTATTTTACAGTATGCATATCCTCTGTGCAATCCTTCTCTCTTAAGGACGTCAGACTAACTAGCGTTAGTCTGCCAGACTGAACGAACGGCTGATCAGCAACTTCTACAGTTTATCGTTGCCAAGGCAACGGAGTAGTTCATGGCTAGTGACGTCACATGTAAACAAGAATGAATGAATGGGGGAGCCTAATGTAGCGTAGTTGGAGGTGTTCTTGGTCATCTGATATTGACGGTGTGTTTTCATAAATTCAAGATGATAGAATATAACATATTGGTGTTTCTTTTAGGCTTAATATAGCCGACGATATTTATTGCTGTTACCATTAGCCTGGTTCAAGATGGTTTTGTAACAATTCTGATTTTAATACTGAGCTTTTGATGATTGTAACTGCAATGATATATATGTGTTTTGTTCCGTTGGCTTACCATACAGAGTAAAATATCAGCCTACTCACAAACGGTGTCTATTTATTCTTTCAGAATATCTACTTTTAAAATGTCACCCTTGAAGTCTTTTTGCACTTCATGTGTGTAACAATAGCACGAGTGTTGGCGGGAATCTTATGTTTAGGTTTTGCAATGAACTCCGGTATTAAATCTGCAACCATATCATGCAGAGAGAGTTCGTGAACATTGCTTTAGTGCAAACCTCAAAACATGTTGCATTATAGTACCTGCTTATTCTCACACACATACTTCTGATACATTATCCCGTTAACTACATTTCCACATTCATACAGGTAAAACTTATGCTTCTTCTCATACCACCTATCCCACCCACACCCACCCCTCCGGTTGTACATTGCTCAACTATATTCAACAAGATGCCTTTGCCTTCCATATGAACTATCCCACTCTGAACAATGTGATCCTTCCTTTATCACTCTCACCAAAGCCACGGCCTTATACGAAATACACACTTTTGTTACACAATATTAAGCAAACACATAAACTGAATGAAAACTTTATAACAATATTCTCCTATCAGGGTTCCTACACATTTTCAAATGTAAAATTCCAGACTTTTTCCATACTCAAATTCTCGGAGATTTCGGAGACATCAGCGCACCACCAAATACTAATGTATTTAAATGGATTAAACACATACAGTTATTGTGGCATACCACCAAAATCTATAACATATTTAGCTGGGCCTAGAACGTGTGTCAGTGTCCCATTTTATGTCATAACCAGTGGCGGCCAGTGGAAAAAATGTTTGGTGGGGCACGAAGGTAGACATCATGAGCATATGTACTACCCCTGGCGGGGGGTATGGGGGTCCTCCCCCAGAAAATTTTGGATTTCTTAGATGCAATTTCCTGCATTCTAGTGCATTTTGGGGTAGCCTGTTTCACATAGCAAATGCAAAATCCATTCTGATTCAGCTTACATTGTCAGTTGCATGACCTTAATAAATACTTGTAAAATGACAGTTAATGAAATGTAGTCTTACAATGAAAGTACACAGCGCTACAGTGCTGCGTCCGCAGCGCAAAATAAAAGGGCCAATTAAAATCTTTTATTTGTAATGCTCTCAAACTTTTTTCACATGCTTCCATAGACTCAAGCTTTGTCGGCACCCCGGAGTGGGAGGGCTTTCGCTCACTGTACCAAATAACAAACAATCATCTCACGTTAAAGTCAATACACTCTCACTGGTGGTTAAGGTGGAACGGTACGGTTTCTTGTTATTGTTAATATGATGAATTTTTTTAATCCCTCACATGTTGGGAGGGCCGCGCCCGTGCGCCCTTAATAAAAGGGCCGCCGCTGCGTCACTTCAGATTTCTTTTAAAATTACCAGATGAGTGTGGAGCATATTTATTAAATGTAACTTTACAAAACCAACAGGAATATTTTTCTGAACTGTATGGAACTTTGTGGTGATAGGGACTTTACATTGCGCTTATGTCGTTTTCTCTAATTGACTGAACTAGCAAATCTATCTGGCTAATTTTCATGTCAGAACAGTGATTACTCGTAATAATGAATTGTTTAACATGTAAGCAACAACAACCCCTTACAAAAAACCCTAATAGAAGCTAATCTCTTCCAAAAAAGTCTGACAGCAGCATGAACAACGCTGCTCATAATGTTAATCTCTGATCCCTGCTCAGTGCCTAACTTTTGACACTTGCTCATCTCGCTGCTGTACGCTACGTAACAATCGCAAGTTTCAGACTACAAAAAGATGCTCCGCTCCCTCCGCAGGCATTTCAGCACATTTCTTAGGCAAAATTCGATGAATGTCTGAAAGTTGAGCTGCATTTTACCATGTAGTGGCAAATGTCTGGAAACAAAAATATTTCTCCATACTCTAATTTCAATTTTCCATACTTTTTCAGACCTGGAAAACGCTAAAATTAAATTCCATACTTTTCCATACTTTTCCATACTGCGTAGGAACCCTGTCCTATGATCCACTACTATCAACACCCCCATACACTTCTGGTGTTTCACGCAACCATCCTCATATGCCATTGTACTCTTGTCGCCCTCCTTCCGTTCCTGTTCTTGTACTACCATCTGGAGATGACACAGACATACACAAACCTCAGACAGGCATAGACACACACTCTCACACCCACACAAACACAAAAAAATTCCCTTTAACACACACACATGCAAACACAAAGATAATTGCACTACACCTTTTTTCTAAAGAACATTTTCTCTACATACACGTGCTCCCAGTAGACAATATAAAGCTCCTATAATTAAGCATTCACATATCAGATCTTTACAATAAATGCATTTGTGACATAGAGGATACATTTGACAGGGGCGGCATGCCACATCCCTGCACCGCAGGTGCGAGGGCCCATCATCGCCGCTTGCGGCTATATTGATTAGTTAGGCTATTTTTTCTTTTTTTCAATTACTATTAAAAAGATAACAGTCAATACATCTTCAACCCGGGCTCTACACTTACCCCTACTTCAGAAGATGCTTCCTGGTATCCATAATTATTTCTTTAAGACAGGCCAGTAACTCCAAACTACTGGTCTTGGATAATAACATGGTACAGGGAGCACTGGATCCATCATTTCATTCTGAATTTAAGTAGGATTAAACATTACTGCATTGGCCTCAGTCCTTAATTGTTGGTAAGTGGGCTGCTAAGGATTAGTATAAGTTAACACCTCTCTAGGTTTTGCTCAATGCTCAATCCTCGTACCTCTACTGCCTGTGTTGGTGCCTGTCTGGAGTTCTGGAGATTGTCTTGCAGGTACATCCTGATATTCTCTTCTATGGCTCACATCTATTTCTGCATCTCTTCTGTTCTGTTTGCTGCTCCTGCCTCCCTTGTTAAACTCTGGAAGGAGATCTTTCTTGGATCATCAGAGGGATACCTGGCTATGGTCCAGAGAGCATCACTGGCTTGGACCATGACCGAAGATTATATGTCACCCACCCTACCCCAAAAAAAAAAATTGGCTGGCAGGCGGCCCTCTTCACCTCAGGCCCTTCTTATGTCATTTTCAGTTTCACCAGCCCCTTACAGCTGTCCTTTCCTTACTTTAAAAATAGACTAGAACAGGCGTTCTGTGTACTCTGTGACATTACTGAGGGAAACAGGGAATCGTCACAAGGTGTCCCTCTTGTGAGAAAACAGCCCATACACACCCGGATAGTGAGGAGGTGGACATAGGAGTCCATGAAGGCACTGCAGGACTGCTTTGAGTCAACAGACTGGGAGGTACTCTATGGGCCACATGGTGATGATGACATTGATAACATGACTGACTGCATCACAGAGTACATGAGATTCTGTGAGGACACCATCGTGCAGCCTAGGACCGCACACTGCTTCCCTCACCACAAAGCCTGGACTACCAGTGATCTTAGGGATCTCCTGAATAAGAAGAGGGCTTTCAGGTCTGGAGACCAGGAGGAGCTCAGGAGAGTGTAGCGCAGACTCTGAGCCATGCTGAGGACATGTAAAGACAAATACAGTTTAACCAGAAAGACCCTGGGAATAAAGTAAGATAGTTAAATTTTCTTATATGACCATAAAACTTTGGCGTAGGTCCCGTCCTTTGTCCTGCTCAATACAAATGAACTGTACAAATACTGACAGTAATAAGAGGTACGGCATATGAAACCCCCGGACAGAAGGACAGGAACCAACTGGTGGTGGTCATAATTGACAATGAGCTTAACATGAAGGTGTACAGTACAGATGATAAAAGAAAACACAAACATGAAACAAAAACCACAAAGGAAATCTGAAAGGAATCAGGGGACTTCAATATCATAATTCTGGTCCCACCTAGTGCTCTGGGACAAGGAAAAACTCCCTTTGAACATTTTAATGGGGAAGAAACCTTGGGCAGAACCACATCTCTCGGGAAAAGCCTAATTGCCTAGCCAAAACTGAATCAGAATGAGCACGAGAGTCCATGACGCTGTATAATAGCGGAAAATCTACGATTCAGGGACAGACAGAGCAGTGTCTGCCCTAGGACAACAACTGTGCTGGTCTTTGTGGGAAGGAGCTCAGAACTTGAATGAGTGAAGAAATCCAGAAGCATCATGAAGAGAAGGCGGAATGCAGGATACAGCAAACGCAGAATACAGCTGTGAGCAGCAAAGCAGGTAGGTGAGGTGACATAATAAAAGACAGGTGTTAACATCTGATTGAACAATAGTAAATTGGTGATCATCTGTACTCATCCTTCTTGACTTATCGGCTGCCTTCGGTACAGTCAATCACAACATTCTGCTAACCACACTCGCTAACATGGGCATTACGGGCACAGCCCACTTGTGGCTCAAATCCTACCTCACTGGACGCTCCTTTAATGTGTCCTGGCAAGATCGTCTGTCATCAACTCACACACTCTCCACGGGGGTCCCCCAGGGGTCAGTGCTGGTTCCCCTTCTGTTTGCCATCTACACCACCTCGTTGTCCCATGTTATCCGCTCACACGGCTTCTCTTACCACTACTATGCCGGTGACACACAGCTGTAACTGTCGTTCCAACTAGACGATGCCACGATCTCTGCACGCATTTCCGCTTGTCTCTCTGACCTGTCCACTTGGATGAGAGAACACCATCTCCAGCTTAATCTGTCAAAAACCGAACTCCTGGTCATTCCTTCCCATGAGTCAATCTGCCACGACATCAACTTGAATATTGGCGCTGTCACTATTGCCCCGAACAATGTTCCTAGAAACCTGGGTGTCGTATTAGACGACTGTCTATCTTTCTCTGAGCACATTTCCTCCGTAGCGAGGTCATGTTCCTATGCATTATACAATATTAGAAAAATCAGACCGTACCTGACCCAATATGCCGCTCAACTCCTAATACAGGCGACAGTCACTTGTCAACGCGATTACTGCAATTCTCTCTACCTGCCTGTGCAATCAAACCATTGCAAATGGTCCAGAACGCTGCAGCGCGACTGGTTTTCAACCAACTCAAAATGTCACTCCACTCTTCAGCGACCTGCACTGGCTGCCGGTAGCTGCCAGAATTAAACATAAGGCTCTGACACTAGCCTACAAAGTCATTTCAGCTTCCGCCCCCGCCTATCTCAACGTCTTACTAAAGGCTCACATCCCGTCCAGAGCATTGTGATCTGCTCATACAAATCGTCTGTACCCTTGCCTCTCACAAAGTGAGGTCACTCTAAACTTTTCTCTGTGGTAATCCCCAAATGGTGGAACGACCTACCAGTTGCATCAAGAACAGCAACATCCCTCCCTACCTTTAAAAAGCTTGTAAAAACTCTTCTCTTCCGAGACTGCGTCCCTTCCTAACAAAACTAACAATCATTAAACCAACTCTCTTTTTTTTCTGTCCCCATGTGTGAGTATGTATGTCTGTAGTGTCACTGCTCCGGGAAACTTATTCAGACACATGCACCTCCCTGTCTGTATAAAGGTTGCCTGTTTACTCAGTGTCCCTTTACACCTCTGTCAGTTTATGTCATCGACTGTATATAAGATGGACAAAGCGGGCCCATTCAGTTCCGTTCTATAAAATTGAAGCATTCGCAACCGTCAATTTCGCAACCAGGGCCACTTACTTCCTGCTTGGCAACGCTTGAGCATGCGCAGTAAGGAGGACAGTCGCCCAATCAGAAACGTCCACTCGATGTCATGTCCCGCCTACAAGGTTGACGGTAGCGGGGGAAAACTACGGATTGATTATTTCCTCAGGTATGTGTCACTGTTACAATTCTTGCCTACCAAAGAAATACGAACACAATTTCTGAATGAAGACAATGGTCGTTAAGTCTGGTAAATATTAATGTCAACTTATTAAAAATACACTAGATCTTAGCGAAAACGAGAACAACTCCTAGGGTAGGCTACATAGCCCAACGTTAGCATCAGACAGTTGATGTGTTAGCCTAGCCTAGTGTATAACAGGTAATCCAAATGACTGTACACAGTTAGGTAACCTAATAACAGACGTGTTGGATAAATGTACAACCCTGTCAGGAAAAGGCGAAATAATGCAGTATTTCCATATTGCTGTTCTTTATGTCGCTTTTGGAGAAAAGCGTCTACTAAGTACTACAACAGTAACAGTTTTGTGTACGAGAGGGGAACAGTTCAGGGCAGTTTACCAATGCTTCCGTTTAACACACTATCTTCTGTCACGGGGGGATTAAATGTGATCTTCACTTAACAAGTATGGATTCGTGTTTTTTGTCACGTCAAAGTTATGTTTGTTTGTTTTTTTTTGTTTTTACCGTATGTGGCGTACCATATTGTTGCCTTTACAAAATGTGAGGAATGTTTACTTACAGACTGCTATGCATACGATAGATCAAATTAATAGTGTTGATGCTAGGAAATGTTAATAGATCTTGAAATGAAGTTTTGGCAAATGGCAACTGTAAAAAGTTGCTAACAAGACTTAAACTTTTATTTTCTACAGATGCCGCCTGAACGAACCTTGCGGGGGAATAGCTATATGAAGTTGTGGTTGAATACATCATCTCGCTGTCCTCTGCATCCAGTCAAAGTAACCAAAAGTGAAGAATGCGGTTAAGGCAGACACAACGTAACTCCAGAAATGTCATCGTCACGATGTCAGACTTTAAGTTTTCAGTGTACTTGTAGCAGAATTCAAAGCGAAACATTGCCCTTGAAATTCAGATTAAAGTGATATCTCTCCCAACTCGCTGGTATGTTCAAAATGTTTCCCGTTTTGAAGTTGACATGAAACGTGAAAAAAGTAACGATGGATTTATCCTTCTAAAGCAAAGTGTTCATCTGAAGCAAGTATTTAAAATCAATTTAACCATTAATTAAAACCAAGGGTGTGACACTATAATGTTAACCCATAATGTTAAACAAATAAAATCTTAAAATAAAAAATGGTTATCATAATCATGTTCACATGACCACATTCTAATTACTCAGGTGTGTAGTATTAGTTATTTATTTACCTTCCTGATTAAGATGTGTTATGCTTGTACTAGAATAACACTTCAGTTATACATATAATACAGTATGCATATACTTTTTAAACTAGGAAAAGAACATGAGCTTTGCCATCTTTTATTCTTTTCAGTTTATTAAGTTTCTGTTTCATAACATAATTGGCAGCTGTGTAACAGTTATGTGAAGACAAGTTACTGTGTGTGAAGACAATGGTCATGGTTTAGGAGGGAGTAGACCCTCACAGCTCTGAAGTTGGTGGTGGCACATGATGCAGGCTGGAGGGTAGCACCTCAGCTGTTAAGCTGGTGGCGAAAGTAACAGCAGCAACTTGGAGTGTAGATCTTCAGCTGTGAAATTGTAAGTAATGGTACATGAAAGGGAATTGAGAACAGGACCCCATTTCCAGCACAACCACCTAAATACAAAACCAGTAATTTATACATTTAATACAATATTTAAAATATTTAATCTTAGAAGTGCTCTCTTAAAGCACCTGTTGTCTGTTACATGGGGCCCCATCATCTAATAATATTCCAGGTCAACCATGCTTGATTCAGTGGTACTGAATATCCTTCCCCCACAGTCCTTACAAATGTAGACATGCCAACACATACACGGTTAAAACTACAGCAGCCCTTTGAAAGGCCCACTTGCTAATGTACTGTGCTGAAAACATGGGAATACCAGCTTTACAATGGATCAGCTCTCAGGTATTTTCAACTGATATTCTTATTGGTCATGCGAATTAGGAAGGGTATCAAATTATTTCAAAAGCTTTATTTAAAATCACATTTATATTAGTAGAAGCATCATGACTAAGGTACAGTACCTGCTGGTGTAGCTCGGTGCTCCATGGTAAAATGACGCTTAAATCTACAACAGAGTGAAAAACAATGTCAGACATACTGTTGTATATTGTTAATGTTTAGGCATACCTGCAAATATTTCGCTATTATAGGTAAACGCACCCTATATATACACATTTATATGCTTGCCTTGTATATTGTAAGCTATTGTGAATAATCAGTGTTGTGCCAAGAACGAACATTTGAATCTCAATCTAATGTAAGCGACAGTTAAATGTTAATTACCACTCAAACATTATTTACCTATTACCTATTCATATACCGAAATTGTGGAAGAAGAACGAGACGAGAATGCCCACCTGTAGTCGTAGTTAAAAGCAAACGGTGAGTTAGTAATCTATTCATCTGTGCTTGAGTTTCGCCTCTATCTGAACTCAAATCGACGTGCTCGCAAAAGAAAAACTGTTAGTAACTGAGTGTTTGCTGAAAAACTGCAAGCTCCACAAATCCTTAATGGTAAACGAACAACACACCAAGCGTCCTCACGAGTCTGTCTCAGTTATGACCGTTCGAGTGTATCCGCTCTGATGTCTCTGAGCAACAGCATAGACACCTCCAACACCTCTCTCTCCAGGCACAGCAGCTTGAAGTGATTGTTGTGTGTAATGCACTGGTTTTCAGTGAGGTAATTAATCTTTGACTCCTGGCAGCAGACACTTTCTAGATTTGTGCCCATTGGGACACAAGCCCCACACATACACCACTGTATATTTCCAGTGCGATCTTGGTGCTCCCAACTTTCTTCCTCTCCTCTTTCTTCTGGCTCCATGTTGGTAGCCACAATGCCCTCTTCTCTCACTGGCTGAAACGCATAGGCTGAAAGATGTATATAGCCATTTGTCGGCCTGTCACGCTCGTCAATGTTTTCTTTGCTCATTCCGGCGACAAAGTATGAGCCCCTTACAGTGTTTCTTTAACGTGAACAGCAATAGAATTTTGTACGAACCATTACGCTGACGTCATAACAACAATGGCCGCGCCCATACTGTAAACACATCTACATTGCTACAATTGACAGTGCTTTATTCTGAATAATGGGTTTTATTTCGGACTTTTTGTAATTCATTTATTTAACGTCTTACTTTACTGATGCTGTTACCATATGTATTATGCGAGTGCTTCATTTCCGCTTTAATGGTAAACGAACAACACGCCAAGCATCCTCACGAGTCTGTCTCATTTATGACCAACAGCTACAGTAAAAACAACCCGAGCCGACATCCCTAAAGCCTTGCATCACCGTACGTTTTTCTCAATCGCTTTACCCAGCACCAGCTTAAACTGTACTGTCCTTTTCTGTCTCTTCATGTGGCCGGCACTAAAAATCATGTAGTGTTTATAGTCAACTCATCTGGATCTTGGTAAAATGTAAAGATAACGTGGCACCGACGGCTAGACACTGATTAGTTAGATATCGCTTGCTAATGCCCCACGATAACGTTAAGTTTTCAACGATCAAACTTCTGTGTTTTCGAGTCTTCTTCAAATAAAATGTCTCACTGGCTGTATTATTAGTGTCTCCACGGTTTAATATCTAACATATTATGACAATCTTTGCGCGGTGATATAGAAAAGGCTTAAGTAGATATTGAGGTGAACTAAGATAACGGTTAGCTAACGGTAGCTATCTTACATAAACGGTTTACTTACCGGCAAAACTGCAAAGGATCTTCCAACTGAAGGTCTTCTGGTAGTACAACCAACTGCACAACTTGTTCGTATGGGTATGTTCATAACAGTATATTATAAAACAACTAAGAAAATAAGTTGGACAAGTTGCCTGACGAACTCCACTGCAGCTGTCAAGGTCAGGCTAATGATGACAGCTAACGTGATAGGTAGTCACCATCGACTGTATGTAGTCACCGCTGCCGGTGCAGCCTCTTTCTAGCAGCTGTCAATCATAGGTGTCAATCAAACCCACCCACGTTGGCCATTGGACGCTGAAAACATTGGAATAACATTCTAAAACTGGGGTTCTGGGGGAAAAAAATCCTTGTGTTATGTGAAGGACTCAAAAATCTATTTATTGAACATTATGGGTTAGACTCAAGGACAGTTTTATAATTTTAAAAGTGACACAGAAAATTTGCAATTTTCCCATAGAGATACATGGGAGTGGGCGGGATTAAGAGTTGTACTGCAGCCGACCACCAGGGGGCGAGTAAACTTCCGGTTGCTTCATTTTTGACAATAGAATATTAGGACCTGGTTTATGTCCTCCTTTTTGTAAGTCGCTTTGGATAAAAGCGTCTGCCAAATGCATTGTAATGTAATTGTAATAAAAGAACAAGCAAACACAGACTGATAGCCTACACACGGACCCACCTGTTGGTGTTTGGTGAACTTTGTTGGCTTTTGTTGGGACAGTGTACAAAAATGTTAGGTGTATTTGCTCATTTGATGGTATAGACCAGTGGTCCCCAACCTTTTTATCACCGCGGACCGGTGAATGCTTGACAATTTTACTGCGGCCCGGGGGGGCGTGGCCTCAGAGCACTCTGACTCGTGTCACTATCTTAACGTTTACTTTAAATATACCGTCAAAATAAGATACAGATGCGCCACAGATACATTTATAAATAAAAAAAAATACTTTCATTCCTTCAACATTCAACAATATTTCAACATTCCTTCAAAATAAGATAACCAAATACGAATAAAGAACAGTTAAAACATAACGTCAAATCAATGAGACGGTCTCTGGGAGTGATGGAAGACATTGACATCTGAAGTGTGTTGCTAGTCTACTCCGTTGTTTTGTTTTTGTTGCTGTCACGGCAGAAAACCCCGCTTCACATAGATAGGATGTTGGAAATGGCAAAAGGGTTTTCACTGCTGTGGTGGCGATCTCAGGGTAGCCTATTCTGCCATGACTTTAATCCAGAACACCGGCAGAGTTGCTGTCTCAAACAGACTTTTAAGGCCGCCGTCATTTGCAATCTCCAGCAGTTGATCTTCTTCTTGCACAGACATGCTGAGTTCACCTGGTTTGTTGACGAATGGGTCGCGGATCCATTCCTTGCCAGTTCGTGGGTCTTTTGTGGTTGGGATCGAACTCCTTTAACAGCAAAGACAGGTGATCGTGCACCAGTTGGGTTAATGAAGGCTCAGGCTCAGTTTCACCCAAAATCCCTGCTAATATTTGAAACATGTCAAATATGCCTCTGTTCACGCGCCGTCCCCACAAATCTACTACTTTATCTGCCAACTTGAAGACAGTTGTCATTTCTCCTTGAAGTGACAAATTGAGTTCATTGAGCAGGTTGAATATGTCGCACAGGTAAGCCAGTTTTGCGACCCAATCCTCGTCACTGAAATGCGCTGTCAGCGCTGACTTCTTTTATGAGAGAAATCTTTGCAGTGGCTCTCGTAATTTAAACACTCTGACCAGCGATTTCCCTTCGGGACAGCCATGTTATTTCTGTGTATAGGAGAAGACGTCTGTGCTCCGCATCCATCTCCTCACAAAGCTGTTCAAACAGGCGCGAGTTAAGGGCTTGTGCTTTGACATGGTTAATAACTTTAACAACATCATTCAATATACTGTTCAATTCTGGTGGCATTTTCCGGCTTGCCAGCATTTCCCTGTGAATGATGCAATGTGTAGATTCACATTCAGGCGCAACTTCCTTAATGCTCGCAGTTAAACCAGACAGCCGTCCGTTTTCCACTAATTGATATGGTACAGCTTTTGTTTTGATTCAGCTTTTGTTGTAGCGTCTGCTTTTTTTGTTTCATGACGAAACGTTCCATATTGATTATTTGTTGTGCGGCCCGGTACCAATTGCTCCACGGCCCGGTGGTTGGGGACCACTGGTATAGACAACATCAAACATTATGCCATGCCCTCAGTAGTTTGGAAAAACAAAACATACCACTACTAAGCACTACTGTTCATTTTAGCAGCTAAGCTAAAGTTTTTGCTTAGAGGATTTTCTTGTCAAAAACCTCTCATTTTATAACATTCCTGACCACTGTAGGCTACTATACTATTACATCTATCTATTATGTCTAGTCACATATTATCAACTAGATGTACCGCATAGCGGTACATGGTATGACCGCCGCAGTGTATTGAAGTGTGGGAATCATAGGTATGGTGAGTTTCTGGTAGGTCAGTGTTGTGAGGTGAGAGTTTGTGTGGAAATGATTTGCTGGAAGTGGGCATGGATGTGGGTTTTGAATGAATGACATTCTGTGTGTTTGTGTATATTTTGTGTAGTTCCCACCTCCTTGGTCCAAGATATTGGCAATGCAAAATCCCTATTTCTGCATTTAACTATATCACTATTTCTTCAAGTAAATGTTTATAGGATGGGTTAACACTGGCTTACTAACACAAAATCATTGTCTTGGGCAAAATTTTTGATAAGTTATTTAACAAAAACTGTTTTTGTAGACCTAGCTTTAACCGGAAACATTGCACCATGTGATGAAATGTCACAAAATTTGGTGCACATGAAAAGAAAGCCGTTCAGAGTTGTCATGTCAACTTTGACCAAATATGAGCAATTAGCCGAGATATGGACTTTTGGAGAATTTTAAGCTATGTTTTCAATTTTGATTTACATGTAACTTTGAAACAGTCCATCTCAAGATAAATCCTTTGATATCTTTTTGTCAGCATTGTCTGTAGATGACATGTACCAAATTTGGTGAGATTCACATGAACGGCCTATGACAAGTTTGTTTGGTTTCGCTTTCACGATGTTAAAATTTTTTTTTGTTGGAAGTGGGCGTCGACAAGTGTTTTCAATGTGGGAGGGTCAATAGATTTCAAGACAAAAAAGAACTGCTTGTAAACATTACTGTTCTCTAGATAATAGGCAAAATTACATTTTGTACAATTACAGCGCCCCCTATGGGCCAAATTGTATGGCATGTGCTGTGCTTTTAGAGGTCTTTGTGCTGATTGTGCATGACATATTTTGTACATTTCCCACCTTCCCAGTCCAAGACATTGGCAATACAAAATCCCAATTTTTGCATTTCCCCTTATCACTAGGTGGCGCTATGCTTCAAGTGACAGTTTATGGGCTGGGTCAATGCGTCTTTGTAACCCCGACATACTACCACAAAATCACTGTCTTGGGAAAAAATGTTGATGTTTTTTTTTTAAAACCTGTTTTTGGACCCCTAGCTTCGACAAAAAACATCGTCCCCTTTGACAAAATATCACAACATTTGATGCACATGAACAGAAAGCTGTTTAGAGGTGGCATGTCAATTTTCACAACATTGGAGAAATTAGAAGCCAAGATATGGAATTTTGAAAAATTTTAAGCTATGTTTCAAATTTTACATATAACTTTTACACAGTTTATCTCAAGACAAATCCTTTGATAACGTTTTGTCATCATTGTCTGTAGATGACATGTACCAAATTTGGTGAGATTCACATGAACGGCCTCTGACAAGAGGTCGTTTGGTTTCACTTTCACAATGTTAAAATTTCACGGAAATTCTTTTTGTTGGAAGTGGGCCTCAACCAGTGTTTTCAATGCGGGAGGGTCAGTAGATCTCAAGACAAACAAGAACTGCTTGTAAACATTACCGTTCTCTAGATAATAGGCAAAACGACATTTTGTACAATAACAGCGCCCCCTATGGGCCAAATTTGATGGCATGTGCTGTTGTTTTAGAGGTCTTTGTGCTGATGGTGCATGACATATTTAGTGCAGTTTCCACCTTCTTGGTCCAAGATATTGCCAATATAAAATCTATTTTTTCGCATATACCCATATCACTAGGTGGCGCTACACTTTAAGTGAGTGTTTATGGGCTGGGTCGATACGCCCCTGTAACACCGACATATCACAAAAAATACATGTTGTTCGGTGAAACATTCACTGAGTTATTCAGCAAAAACTTTTCGGCGTCTCCCGCACTGACTAGTAATGACAGACTAGTAATGTCTGAAAGATCTGGTTCAGGAGAAGAATAATAACTAAACTGCATTCCCGCAGAAAATGCAAAAAGTGTGCTTGCATTTTAGCCTAGTTAACATTGCTAGCAATGTTAGCATAACTGCTAAATAGCTTCAGCTAATATAGCTACACTGTAAGCACAGTTAATTACTTCACATTTTTAGCATAGTTAGCATAATTAACATTGTTAGCATAACTACTATAGGCTGCAATACACTCCCATGGCAGAACATTATGCAGGCCATGGCATGGGGATTATGACATCACTCAAGAGTTCTATTCCTGAACATTCCACATTTAAAAAATGGCAGTTGGTCCAGGTGCAACTGCCACAGTATTGTCTGCCTCTCTTTCACCATTTTTAAACTGTACTGTTTCAAACAGTTTAAGTAGTTGCCACATCAAAATTTCACAGCTCACAGTCAGATCCCAGCCATCTCTTACAAAGTTGAAATCAAGTTTATAGGTTAAACGGTTGAGTTTTGATCATTTAAAACTTCAGACATGCACCCTGACCTGTTTACAGTAAAATGATGAAATGTATGGCAAAGTCCCATAGACTGTCTGACACCATTTTTAAACTGTCCTGTCTCAAACAGTTTAAGTAGTTGCCGCATGAAATTTACACAGGTCACAGTCAGATCCCAGACCTCTCTTACAAAGTTTAAATGAAGTTTATAGGTTAAGCGGTTCCGTTTTAATGATTAAAAAAACGAGTGGAGGTTAGAGTGAGGGCAGAGCTCACTCTGGCTGCTAGAGTGGACCAGTGTACTATGACATCATCAGCCTGAACATTACGCCATTCATTTTCAATGGGCCAAAAGTTGCAGAAAAACGACAATAACGGACGAAAGACAAGAGGTACGGTATAGGGAAAGGTAGGCGGTCTTGTCCAAACCGGGCCGGTCGTTTTAGAGTTGGAACGGTGTCTCTATCTCGAAAGCCTGAGGAATAGTAATGTCTTCAAGATCTGGGTGAAAAATTTTGTGTTGCGGTGAATAATAATAAACGGGGAGATAACAATAAGTGTGCTTTTTGCAAGCACACTTAATAAACGGGGAGATAACAATAAGTGTGCTTTTTGCAAGCACACTTAACTAGACTGCATTGCCGCAGAAAATGCAAAAAGTGTGCTTGCATTTTAGCATTGTTAGCAATGTTAGCATAACTGCTAAATAGCTTCGGCTAATATAGCTACACAACACTGTAAGCACAGTTAACTACTTCACATTTTTAGCATAGTTAGCATTATTAGCATTTCTTGCATTGTTAGCATAACTGTTAACAAATACTAGCTGAGTTAACTAAGAAACACTGTTAACCTAGTTCATTACTTTGCATTTTAGCATAGTTAACATGGTTAGCATAACGGCTAAATAGCTTCAACTAATATAGCTACACAACTCTGTTAGCACAGTTAATTATTTCACATTTTAGCATAGTTGCCATAATTAGCATTGCTAGCATAATTAACATTGTTAGCATTACTGCTAACAAATACTAGCTGAGTCAACCAAGTACCACTTTTAACTCAGTTAATTATTTTGCATTTTAAGCATAGTTAGCATTGCTAGCATTGTTAGCATAACGACTAACAAACATTTGCTAGGTGAACAGAGTAGCGCTGACTAGATAGACATAGATAACTACTAGAGATAACTACTATAGAGTGCCCCAGTGACTTCCGTTTTACTTCCGCTACACGGGACCTCGGGAGTCAGCAAAAATGAATGGGGTTCAATGAGAGCAAAAAACTATTTTCTGGTCCCGTATGAATTGTACCATGAATGGGACATATGATATTTGTCAGTTTTAAATATAATTCTTCATACGAAGAAAACCACGATTCACAGCGAAGAAGTTTGATGGTGGCAGGTTTTGTGAGAGGCCGCTTTGTGAACTACAGTTCTTCGCTGCTGTCGACGCGAATGAAATACGTCATCACTGAAATTGTGCGGACTCGGAACAGCGAACAGCCATTCCTTGCTGGAATGCGCACATTGAGGCACAAAACACACTGGCATCTCTGTTATAAATGTATATTTACTGCTAACATAGATCGGAGAAAGAGTAGGCTAATGATGGGACGTGACGTCAACAACGCGACGTAGTCTTTCTCAATTTTGTTTTCGCTACAGCTTTTATCTGAACAACAGCACAACAAACGGTAAAACGTTTTACATGAAAAAACACCATTTTAATCCACAAACAACATATTTCATTTCAGGGGCATACAACGACTGGGACCAGAAAATAGCTATTTTAGTCTCATTGAAACCCATTCATTTTTTGCGAGCTCAGAGGTCCCATGAAATCGAGCGGAAGTGGCGTCACTGGAACACTCTATAGGCTGCAATACACTCCCATGGCAGAACATTATGCAGGCCATGGCATGGGGATTATGACATCACTCAAGAGTTCTATTCCTGAACATTCCACATTTAAAAAATGGCAGTTGGTCCAGGTGCAACTGCCACAGTATTGTCTGGCTCTCTTTCACCATTTTTAAACTGTCCTGTTTCAAACAGTTTAAGTAGTTGCCGCATCAAAACTTCACAGGTCACAGTCAGATCCCAGACCTCTCTTACAAAGTTTAAATTAAGTTTGTAGGTTAAGCGGTTAAGTTTTAATCATTAAAAAACCAAGTGGAGGTTAGAGTGAGGGCTGAGGTCACTCTGGCTGCTAGAGTGGAGCAGTGTACTGTGACATCATCAGCCTGAACATTCAGCCATTCATTTTCCATGGGCCAAAAACTTGCAGAAAAACGACAATAACGGACGAACGACAAGAGGTACGGTATACCAAAATGTAGGCGGTCATGTCCAAACCGGGCCGGTCGTTTTAGAGTTGGAACGGTGTCTCTATCTCGAAAGCCTGAAGAGTAGTAATGTCTGAAAGATCTGGGTGAAAAATTTTGTGTTGAAGAATCAGAATAAACGGTGGGATAACAATAAGTGTGCTCTGCAAGCACACTTAACTAGACTGCATTCCCGCAGAAAATGCAAAACGTGTGCTTGCATTTTAGCATTGTTAGCAATGTTAGCCTAACTGCTAAATAGCTTCGGCTAATATAGTTACACATCACTGTAAGCACAGTTAATTACTTTACATTTTTAGCATAGTTAGCATAATTATCATTTTTAGCATTGTTAACATAACTGCTAACAAATACTAGCTGAGTTAACTAAGTAACACTGTTAACCCAGTTAATTACTTTCCATTTTAGCATTGTTAGCATAATTGTCATTTTTACCATTGTTAGCATTACTGCTACCAAATACTAGCTGAGTTAACTAAGTAACACTGTTAACCCAGTTAATTACTTTGCATATTAGCATAGTTAGCATTGCTAGCATAATGTCCAAATAGCCTCAGCTAATATAAGTACACAACACCATAAGCAGTTAATTACTTCATATTTTAGCATAGTTAGCATAATTAGCATTGTTAGCATTACGGCTAACAAATGTTTGCTAGGTTAACAGAGTGGCACTGACTACATAGATAACTACTAGAGATAACTACTTTAGGCTGCAATACACTCCCATGGCAGAACATTATGCAGGCCATGGCATGGGTATTATGACATCATTGGCATCAGTCCAAGCAGACACAGAAAACACTGGAGGGAGGACTGACAAAAACAGGACGGGAGACAAGGCACAGGCACGACACAAAACAGGGAACAAAACACGACACGATACTGGCAAACACAGGGACTAGACTTGAGGAAACTGACAGGTGGAGCACAGGAACAGGTGAACAGAAAACAAGACGGACAAGATCAAACAGGAGTCGGGAGTCTGAATGCTTGGTGTGGAGAAACACACCGTGGGTAGCAAACGAACCGACAGGGAGGGAGTTAAAACTGAGGGTTTAAGTAGTGGGCAAACTAAGGAGCAAAACAAGCCTAAACGAGGTAGTGCAGGTGTGGCTCATAATCACAGGGACAGGGAGACTAGACGGCTGGTGAGGCAGATTAAGGTGACAGTGCAAGAAGTGCAGGGTGCAGAGAGTGATCAGGGGAAACTTGATCAGGGAAAACAAAGGAAAAACACAGCGCTGCCAGAAAGCCCCAAAGAAACACTGTGACAGCATACTATAGTACTGTGCATGGGCCCGCTGTGCTGCATTAGTTTTGTCTTTTCCAGAGAGTGAACGAGCTAGATGCAGATGCCACAAGTCCTGAGTTGATTTTTGAGGATGAGGCAGGTTTCAACCTCACTTTCATGAGGAGACTTGGGAGGAACATTATTGGACATTGTGCCATAATCATAGAACAACTATATGTGCAGCTATAAGAAACAAAGCTGTTGTTCATCATTCATCTTCTCTGCCTTGTGCTGGAAGGTCTATAACCATCATCCCCATCATGGCCTTTCTACAGGCAAGGGAGCATCCCATACAGGGATACTGTAGCGAAGGGGAGAAAAGTCACCCCACACGGCTTTGAATCCAGGTCTCCAGGGTACCAAACAGGCACTTTGACCGCAGTGCAAAAGAACCAGGCTTGTTGGTATGACAGTGAGAGCACTCCCATCACATTGACCAGGCATCATGTCAGGCCTTGATACTGCACTCCAGGAGATATTTTTGTCAGTGCCTTTGGCTAGAACATTGCATTCGATGTTGCTGAAATTTTGTGGCCGGACCCAGAGTGACGACAAGACGTTTTCTTGTGTTTTCACTTGGAAAAAACACTGTGTTTGTATTGATGTGTGTAAATGAACATCCATACTTGAACTTTCTGTAGCGGGTGTGAATAGGTGCCTTTAAGAGACCTCATGAGTTCTCATGAACGCGCAGGGAATTGGGGGCGAGCAGTGGCGGAGGAAGCGGGAGAGAAGATTGAGCACTGAAGCAGAGTTAGCTGAGAGAGCTACACGGTAAACGTAAAGTGTATCGGAAGAAGAAGCGAAATTTACACAGAAGTTAAATTTAGTGAACAGCACTAGTTACCTTAAGTAGTGGAGAAGTTCCATTTTGTCGCGTTGTTAGTAGTGGAATCCAGTCACTGTTGTAGCCTACTGCTAAGCGCCGCCATTTAGCCTGCTAGCAGAGAGGTTTGCTTCATCATACGAGGTCCAGGACAAGGTTTACCCTGCTATCCACCAGGCATCCTCGACGTGATCTCTACCGACTGTGGGTAATATCGGTACATGCACTCCACCATTTATACTGATTGTCACCATTTATACTGATGTGTTATTATTTACACTATTCTGCCAATTGTCTGACAACAGTGCCAAATGAGAAAACCATTGTAGATAATTAGTTCACTTTGCAGTCAGTACAATGGAGGGAGAAGAGTAAGAATTAGAGGAGGGCGAGGAAGAGGAACATCACTGGGCTTGGCGGAAAGGCTAGCAAGGCTGAGGGTGACATGTCCAGGGCCAATGAGCTGAACCACTTTTACAACCGGTTCAACAACTCTGGCCACGGGGCAGCCCTTCACACCTCCATTGCCACCTCCAGCGCACCTCCCCCACCTGCCTCTGTTGACAACGACGTTGACAACGACCCTGACAGGGACGGCTCCACCTCCAGCGCACCTCCCCCACCTGCCTTTGTTGACAACGACGTTGACAACGACCCTGACATGGACGGCTCAACCTGCGACATCACACCTCCCCACCCCCCACTTCTGCTCATGGACCCACAGCCATCACCCCCCACACCCACCCCCTCACCCCAGGTTACGGACCCCCAACACTCACCACCCACAGTCACTACTGACCAGGTGAGAGGAGTACTGCGAAGGCTAAAGCCCAAGGCTGCAGGCCCTGATGGCGTCTGTGCTAGATTGCTCAGGACCTGCGCAGAGGAATTAGCTGAGCCTCTCCAACACCTCTTCAACAGGAGTCTGCAGACAGGCAAGGTCCCCACACTGTGGAAAACTTCTTGCCTGATACCTGTACCAAAGAAAGCACACCCGAAAGAACTCAATGACTACAGACCGGTTGCCCTAACCTCACACTTAATGAAGGCCCTTGAGCGGCTGCTGCTGCTCAACCATCTGAAACCCCAGGTTCGCCATGCACTGGACCCCCTGCAGTTTGCCTATCGGGAGAGTGTGGGAGTAGAGGACGCTATCCTGTACCTGCTGCACAGGGTACACTCTCACCTGGACAAAGGAGGCAGTGCTGTGAGAATCATGTTCTTTGATTTCTCCAGCGCTTTCAACACCATCCAGCCACTTTTGTTAAAGGACAAACTGCTGCGGATGGGAGTGGAGCCTAGTCTGGTAACCTGGATCACAGATTACCTCACTGAACGGCCCCAGGTTGTCAGACTGGGGAACTGCTCATCTGAGACTGTGATCAGCAGCACAGGGGCACCACAGGGAACGGTGCTCTCCCCAGTGCTGTTTACTCTGTACACCACTGATTTCAGCTACAACTCAGAGACTTGTCATATGCAGAAGTTCTCTGATGACACTGCAATTGTGGGGTGTATCAGGGATGGACAGGAGGGGGAGTACAGGGACCTCGTGGAGGAATTTGTTGGGTGGTGTCGGACTAATCAACTGCAGCTGAACACCACCAAAACCAAGGAAATGGTGGTGGACTTTAGGAGAACCACCCCACCACTGGAACCTGTCTCAATTGATGGGGTAAATGTTGAGGCAGTCTGCACATACAAGTACTTGGGGGTACTCCTTGACAATAAACTGGACTGGTCTGCTAATTCAGATGCCCTATACAGGAAGGGGCAAAGCAGGCTGTACTTCCTGAGGCGACTGAGGTCCTTCAATGTCTGCAACAGACTGCTGCTGATGTTCTACCAGTCTGTTATGGCCAGTGTGCTCTTCTATGCTGTGGCATGTTGGGGTGGTAGCACTAAGAAGCGGGATACTGGTCGTCTGGACAGACTGGGGAGGAAGGCAGGGTCTGTGGTGGGCACGGAGCTGGATGCCTTTTCTACCATAACTGAGAGGAGGACCCTGAGCAGGCTGCACTCCATATTGAACAATGACTGTCACCCCCTGCACACCATCTTCATTAATCAGAGGAGTTTGATCAGTGACAGACTCCGGTCCCTCCCCTGCAGGACTGACAGGCTTCGGAGGTCCTTTGTTCACAGGGCCATACAGCTTTACAACACCACACAGAGGGAGCTGGGCATAATTGACTGGACTGCTTGAGCTGCACCCCACACACACACACACACACACACACTCACACACCACGCTGTGCTGGTGACCCCTACACCTTCCTGGACATACATTGCACTGCACTACCCAGATTACATCCTCCACTACATGACTATTCCATGGTCAACCTACACTATCCTACACTACCCTGGACAACGTGTACTGCACTGTTTGCATTGCCACTTTGTTTTTACTTGCACTAAGGACCATTCCCCAGCTCAAACTTAACCTGTTCACTTAAATTACGGCAATGCACCTTACATAGACACGTCTTAGTACCCCCCCCCCCCCCCACTCCTAACCCATTTCAGTGAATGTTGTATGTATGTTGATGTGTGCAATATGGTGATTCGTCTTGATTCGTTTTGTAATGTGTATTTATTATGGGTAATGTGTATTATGTGTATGCTACAAGACACCTTAATTTCCTTCGGGATTAATAAAGTTACTCTACTCTACTCTACTACTCTAGGATATGGAGGTGAAGGCGCAGGAGGGAGAGTTTGTGTATGAGGATGTGTAAGTGAAGAAGGAAGAGGAGGACAAGGATATGGAAGGAGGAAGGGTACCATACAGGGATACTGTAGCGAAGGGGAGAAAAGTCACCCCACCTGGCTTTGAACCTGGGTCTCCAGAGTATCAAGCATGCACTTTGAACACGATGCCAAAGAGCCAGGCTTGTTGTTGTATGACAGTCAGAGCACACACACAACCCCAGTGATGGCACTCCATCACATTGACCAGGCATCATGTCAGGCCTTGACACTGCACTTCAGGAGATTTTTTTGTCAGTGCCTGTGACTTAGAAGACATTGCATTCGAGTTTGCCAAAATTTTGTGGCCGGACCTATAGTGACGACAAGATGTAGACTGTTTTTTTTGCAGTGAAATTATTGTATGTTTTCTTGTGTTTTTACTTGGAAAAACACATTGGGCCCTATCATGCCACTGCGCACTGTGCATTCGCGAAATGCGCATGCTGTCATTACTATTCTGTGCCAGCACATCGTTCATTTTTTCAGGCAAAAAATCACGTTTAGATAGCAGATGACAGCAGTCTAGATAGCAGATGTGCACTCACGGGTGTGTTAGCGAAAAGAAGAGTTGTGGTCTGGCGCAAAAAAAAAATTTGCCGATGACCAACAAAAACCTGGTCTGGCTGCCATCCTGCATGGAGGAGCCGTTGGCTTTTCTACAATACCATGTTCCATGTTGGCATATGGAAGGGCAGGAGGCCCCAAAATAGAGCCATACCGGCAAATGTAACTTCTGCATATTAATAAATTATTTTGACTAAAGTGGTCCTGGCAAAATAGTAGTTCTGTGGAACCAAAGAAATGTCTCTACGAGCTCAAACAAAGGAATTCCCAACTTTCTTCACTGGAATCACATAAAAAAGTTAACTGATCAAATTATGTCAAGCCAATTAACTGCACCAAATAGCCAGCAGCAGGCAGCTTTATATTCTAAAGACATGAAACACGTGCCATTAGAGTGCAGCAACCATTTTCCTCACCTATAAAGGAAGGCTATAAGGACAGGCTATCTAGTGTGCTTTTAAAGGCCATGTTGAGATGTCAGTGTCTGACTCACTTAGAGAGTCATGCTGAGTCTGACAAACTAATATCTAAGCCCCACAGCTTTGATGTCACCAACCCCCACACCATCGTCTGAAGTTGAAGGTGCAGAGAACTGGCTGGTGATTGGCAGACTGTTATCTAACTACTGTAGACCTCCAGCAGCTATTACAGCTGTCACTGTGGATGCTAGGGACTTGTTCCCAAGGTGTTTCTACTGATTCACCAGTTTTGTCCTCACCTCTTTTGACTAATAACTAGCATTTGAATTAAAAGAATTTCAAACAATGTGTTAATTTAGCATAACAGTTATTCTACATATTACAGTAAGCAGGAAGCTGCGTTTCTTTTTGAGGACAGACAAAAGGTTTTTGTTGGTCTAACTAAAATATTAATGTCTATTAAGCCTTAAAACAAGACATACAAAAGTTCAAAAAGCATTTTGTGCACATCAGACATTGCACATCAGACGTCTTTACACTTAACAATGGACAGAATGTGAATTCAGTGGCATGGAATGATCATAGTACAGCTCATCTTGCTTGTCGTGCCACAAAATATGCTGGCCCAATACATTACACAGCACAGGCGGAATTACTCCTGTATATAGAATTAGTTCATTTTGTACATAGAGCAAGAAGCACATTTAGCCTTTTGCCCACAAACTTAGAAGCAATCATCTGTCTTGTGTTTCTGCTTGCAAAATAAATATTTTAAGAATGTATGATTTATATTTCTTACACTGTTTCGTAATGAATTATGTCAGGTTTGTCCTTGCGCTGAAATGTAAAAGCTGTCAAAGGTAAAAAATGGCAAACAATATGCAGGCTTATTCAGAATTTGACATTGTCTTTATTGCAATGCAGCATGAGATATTCTTTTAATTTACCATTACTCATTGAAAAATATAACAATCTACAAACAAGACTCTTAAATCAATAAGCACAGTAGTACTTACAGTCTGTATAGCCATTCTTGCCTAAACTAAAGCAATTACCACTTGACAGTCCGAGATGGGGCTCGCAGAGATATCCTTGAGGGTAAACTTTAATCATTCTTGGTTAATCCTGTCAGAACCATTCAGGATAAGCATATAACAAGTCATTTCAAGGCAGTCATGGTTCTCTGTCCATGCATGTTTAAAGGGCTCCTTCCGCTAAAAACCACTTTGAGTAGCTCTATTTACAATGTGGTGGGTCACAACAAGCAGTATATACACGCAGCACTCCAAGACGTGAAATTCAACCCTCATGGTTTTACTGGTCTCTGAAGGGTCGAGCTAACCAGAACGAGCGGACCAGAGCAGGCTAAACCTATCTACGTCACTAGGTCGTAAGCCCCGCCCAGAGCCATGTATGGCACGCCCACATCCCAGAGGAAGAACAGTGGACAGAAGCTAGGTGAGCGAAAGACAGCGAATTTGCCCAATCAGAGGTGCCTTATTGACACGTCATGGATATTCACAAGGGACACCGGAAAAGCCAGTCGTTCAAACACTAGACCTGTTCTAGCATACAGAAAACAGCGTCAAGCAAGAGAACTAGGACATAATTTTTCACAGAAATGATAAACAATGCATTCAACCATAGTGGCAACACAGCAATATGAATAAAAATAACGATAGAAGTTGACCTTTAAGAGCAATGACTAGCCCTGTGTATATTGTATAGTGCATATTCTTTTTTGTTCCACACATTTGCATACATTAAACTTACAAAGCATTACATTGTGTTTGCACCTCAGCTTAAAATGTAATCAGTGATTTTGTGTTATAGTGTGTGTGTGTGTGTGTGTGTGTGTTTGCAGTGCATTCCATCTAAAAGAGAATACAGGATGACATAATCTAAAAATGGCATCTACTGTATTTTAAGGCAGAATACCTCTAGATCCATCCAAATGTTCACCGTTTGGAATAATAAACCCACATATATTGCTCAGCCCTGTATAGAAATTACTATCTTGAAATTGTGCGTTCCAAAATTTAAAACGTACTTCATTGGTATTTGAGTGCAATTATTTTTACTAGGTTTTACATCACACTAAGGATTCATATCAAGTCAAGATTGCAGTTTGTTGTTATTTAAATTTAAGTACAACATTGTTATTATGGACCAAACTAAAAAGGGGAAGCTCAAGGTCAATGCAAAATAAATAAAGAAAGAAAGAAGCCCTTCAGATAGCAAGACTGTACACTGACAGTAAGCATCTAGGACTCTACTCTAACCAGCCTGTAATCACAGTACATTAATAAACAACAACTCTTCAAGGCAACCCCAAGACCATTTTTGCACACCATAAGTTTAAATATTAGACCTGATACAGATACTAGAAGTGAATGTAGCAGTAGTGTGAGAAGTGCAAATTAAACAGGAGTTATGAAGGAAATTCCTCCCAGCTTGCCTCTTACAGCTTGGTGTGTTAGAGCACTGAAATGGCCTTGGTTGTGTTAGGGGACATACACAATAATAATAATAATAATAATAATTTCAAGTTATTCAAGACAATGTCAATTTTGAAGGAATCAATACAGTCTGCCTTTCCACCACTAGCCGTGTCCTCAAACGCAACAAGGTGCGTATGAAACAGGTATACCGAGTACCCTTTGAGCGCAACTCTGAGAGAGTGAAAGAGCTGCAATATCAGCATGTCCAAGTAAGTGTATATTCAGACACAGTACAATATTACTGCATACCTATTATTATCAGACTCCGTGGCTTCATAATACAAATCACATCTGTACATTATTGACCTGTCTTTATGTTCACCTAAAAAGTTTCTTTTTATTTCCTCATGTAGAGAATATTTGAATTGGAATTGAATGCCATGGAAAGACCCCATGAATACATGTTTGTGGATGAAGCCGGTTTAGACCTAACAAGGAGGAGGAGAAGGGGAAGGAACATTATTGGTCAGCGAGCCACCGTAGAAGTCCCTGGCCAGCGTGGTGGCAATGTGACTATTTCTGCTGCCATAAGCCACCATGTCACACTGGGGCCTTATAACACTCAGCACCTACTCACTTTCCTTGCTGGTCTTCTGAATGTGTTGGTAGCTCGGCAGAATGAAGTCAATGAACAATGTTCCTATGTCATTGTTTGGGACAATGTCAATTTCCATCGCGCTTGTCAGATAAGGGAATGGTTCAACATCAGTGAACAATTCATATATATATACAGTCGTGGTCAAAAGTTTACATACACTTGTAAAGAACATAATATCATGTCCCTCTTGAGTTTCCAGTTATGTCTACAACTTTGATTTTTCTCTGATAGAGTGGTTGGAACAGACACTTCCTTGTCACAAAAAACATTCCTGAAGTTTGGTTCTTTTATGACTTTATTATGGGTTAACAGAAAAAGTGACCAAATCTGCTGGGTCAAAAATATACATACAGCAATGCTAATATTTGGTTACATGTCCCTAGTCCATTTTTACTTCAAGTAGACACTTTTGGTAGCTATCCACAAGCTTCTGGTTGAATCTTTGACCATTCCTTTTGATAGAATTGGTGCAGTTCATTTCAATTTGTTGGGTGTCTGACATGTACTTGTTTCTTGAGCATTGTCCACATGTTCTCAATGAGCTTTAAGTCAGGACTTTGGAAAGGCCATTCTAAAACCTTAATTTTAAACTGATTTAGCCATTCCATTACCACTTTTGATGTGTGTTTGGGGTCATTGTCCTGTTGGAGCACCCAACTGCGCCCAGGACCCAACCTTTGGGCTGATGATTTTAGGTTATCATGAATTTGAAGGTAATCCTCCTTCTTCATTATCTCATTTACTCTGTGCAAAGCACCAGTTATATTGGCAGCAAAACAGCCCCACAGCATGATACTACCACCACTTTGCTTGACGGTAGGCATGGTGTTCTTGGGGTTAAAGGCCTCACCTTTTCTCCTCCAAACATATTGCTGAGCATTGTGGCCAAACAGCTCGATTTTTCTTTTGTCTGACCACAGAATTTTTCTCCAGAAGGTCTTATCTTTGTCCATGTGATCAGCAGCAAACTTCAGTCGAGCCTTAAGGTGCTGCTTTTGGAGCCAGGGCTTCCTTCTTGCACGGCACCCTCTCAGACCATGGTGATGCAAAACACGCTTGACTGTGGACACTGACACCTGTGTCCCAGCAGGTTGTTATTCTTTGCAGATCTGCTTTTTGGTGGTTCCTGGTTCTCTTCACCCTCCTGACCAATATTCTCTCAGCAGCAGGTAATGGCTTGCATTTTCTTCCTGATCGTGGCAGTGACACAACAGTGTCGTGCATTTTATACTTACAAACAATTGTTTGCACTGTTGCTCTTGGGACCTACAGCTGCTTTGAAATGGCTCCAAGTGACTTTCCTGACTTGTTCAAGTCAATGATTCTCTTTTTCAGATCTGTGCTGAGCTCATTTGACTTTCCCATTGTAGTGTTTGTGGGTGTCTGTATCCAATAAGCCCTATTTAAATGGCCTCAGAGAAGTCACCAGCTATAGTCACTCATACTCATTCACAAGAAGTTAAAAGACCATGATATGAAGCTCATTTCATTGACACAACTTTCTAAATCACCAAAAATATTAATTCATGTTGCTGTATGTATATTTTTGACCCAGCAGATTTGGTCACTTTTTCTGTTAACCCATAATAAAGTCATAAAAGAACCAAACTTCAGGAATGTTTTTTGTGACAAGGAAGTATCTGTTAAGTATCAGAGAAAAATCAGAGAAGTATCAGAGAAAAATCACAGTTGTAGACATAACTGGAAACTCAAGAGGGCCATGACAATATGTTCTTTACAAGTGTATGTAAACTTTTGACCACAACTGTATATATATATATATATATATATCCCACCATATTTTCCCTTTCTTAATTCAATAGGGGAGTTTTTCTCTAGTTGGAGGTGGAAAAACTGTGACTGACAACCCTACATCGGGATTAATATTCTGCGGGCCATGGAGTTGGCATGTTTTCTTGTGTTTTCCGTCGGAAAAAAAAATTGTATTGATGTGTAAATGAACATCCATACTTGAACTTTGAATCCCTGTGTGTTGAGTTGGATCCCTGTGTATGACTTCAAACTGAAAATATCTTGTGCACAGAGAAACCAAAAGCCAGATGTGTTTTTCATTATTACCATTAGTGTGTAGTTGCCGCATTGTGTGCTAATTAATATGATGGTTTCTGTTAACTGTTTGGTACAAAAACACCATTTTTACAAAGGTTTGCAGAGTTAAGCAAGATGTGTTAGCTTTTGCAAGGTATCTACAATGTTTTGCTAATTTGGTGAAAGGTTTTGTTATTTGTGTGTAAACTTTTGCAAAAACAGCCAATAGGTGCAAAAAATGTGCGATCAGAAAAAAAATGTAATCAAAAATTAGCATTATACTTTTTTACAAAATAACTACAAGAAAATAGTTATAGTAATCAATACAACATTTTACTGCCGTGTAAACTACTGCATTGGCTGGAATTACAAAAAATTAAAAAAAAATCACAGGTACATACTGTAATCAAAAAAACAAATTTGCTAATGCATTGGGTGAAATGATTATGAATTGTGATTTGTGATTTGTGACTTGGCCACATAATCTTACAGCATCAGCATCCAAAGAAGCATCTCCCTTAGCTGTGCAATAGGGAAAACATCACCATAAGTACCATATCTAACCTCTTACTGACCCAACCTCAATGTCTTCACATGCCATATCAGTACTAGACTAGAGCAGCCAAGTATAAAATAGCATTAGCTCAGGTGACTATAGAGTCAGTGTACTATGTACTGTATGTCCAGTTCAGTGGCATCATACATATACCTTACTATAGTACATCAGGAAATGGGATTTCTGTACTTGTGCACTATTGCATGAAACATGATAAGCATATAGTAAACATACAAAACTGTAAATCTTTTTTGGAGGGTAACAGTGCATTTTGCCAAATCATTCATCATCATCAATCAGGTATTTGAAATCTCTCTCTCTCTCTCTCTCTCTCTCTCTCTCTCTCTCTCTATTTTCAGGTCTTCTTTCATCTTCTTTGTTTTTTTTTACTTACAGTAACATTTTGCTCTCCTTATGTTCATGCCAACAGTGTTCAAACAAATGAGTTGAGCTTTTTTTCTCAGATCAACTTGTAGTGCTATGACTAGTGTGTGGTTTTCTTTGCTAGAAAAGCACCGTTGTTAGGTGTATGCATGTTGTTTTGTCAATTTCCAGGTGTTGTTATGTATGCTAAATGAAAGTCTTTCCCAATAAGTTTTTATTGATGAACGAAGTGTCTAATGTAAGAAAATGTGTGTACTGTTTTGCAAAAAGTGTGTAAATTCATTGCAAACAAAGTGCAAAGTAGAAATTGTTTATAGTTTGGGTGTCTTGGTTTAAGGTATAGGTACATGAATGAAAAGTATCAATGCATTTGTTTAAGATATGATATTTAATGTGTAAGCAATAAACAAAAACGGTATATGCATCTGAACATTGTGCTTTCCATTTTTTGGTGTTTACTAATAGCTTCATTGTGATTTTACTCTGATATTGTTTCTGTTTTGAGGATAGGGTTTGGTTTTGAGCACATGTAAAATTGTTTTGAGGCAGTAGTGAGCCAGGAGCCAGAACAAGAGCCAGGAGTTTTGGAAAATGCATGTGGACAATTGTAGTTTGTGTTTTCGATTTTGAGAAAATGGGGTAAGGTTTCAGAAATTGGGTTTTAGCAATTGTGAATCACTGCAAGTCCTGCAATTCAGTGAAAATGACCCACTTCTGCCCCCTAGTGATCATTCATTGTTTACACATATTTGTTGTTCTGATCCCTTCCCCTTGATTTCTCTTCTAAACACAGAAAAGTAGACCCGTAAAGACAAGTATTTACAGACAAAGCTATTCACAGACATCAACATACCTGTTTATTTCAAGTAAAAGTAAATATAACTGCAGATGTGTTATGTGCTGCTGTCCTTTAACACAGATCTTTTATCTTTACAGATGTGTCTGTATTATCTGTAATGTACTGATATAGAGTTGCTTGTGGACCTTAGCAGTCTTACTGTTGTTCTTTGTATAAGTGAGTTGAGGCTACATGCCATCCATATAATCTATTCTGTATTTAACTTTTACACTTGATGTAAATGTCCCAGGTAGACCTCAATGCTGACTGCCATGATAATAATGCACTTCTATTATCCTGTGTCAACAAGAATTAACATCATTGTTGAAGGGGTAAGTGCATCTTATTTCACAATGTTTACAATGCCCCTTTGGCCTAGCAAAGTTAAGAGTAACTTTAAACTTTAAAGTGCTAAATGTAAAACATTTACAGCAAGTAATCTTAAAATGGTCTGATATGTCTCCAAATAGGAGAGAAACATTAAATTAATGTTAATTAAATAAAATACAGATTTCGCTGACATCATTAGTATAACCACAATATTTACATTTTAAAATTTAATCGCCACACGAATTTCCTTTTAGGTATTGATTTTAGATTTTGCCGCTTGCCTCTAGCCCTCTTGTTTTCCAGTCAAAAGGGACCGTTTTCATTATATTTTTTCTCAAAAATATTTATCCTTTAACCAGACTGCCATGAGGCTCCATAATTTTGTTCATAAAGGGCATCTGAACTCACAAAACAATTTTGGATGATTTGTATAACATTTTGGGCGTTATATTTAACTTTGACCGGCTATAAGAAATGAATGGGTGAAAAAAAATGATATACAAGAGTATATAAAATTGATTCCAGCAAATTGCTGTTTTTGAGAAAGACACATACTTACATTTACACACATACGCCCACATTAACACTTATGTACACATAGACTAAGACCATACACTCATGTACACACACCCAGATAGCAAAACAGTCCGCCAGCAGCCTACTGCTCTTTTGCCATATTGTACATGCGACGTGCACGTGTCCATGAGTGGGAATAAGCAACCAGACAACCAGACACAAATACACATGCATCCATTTACATTAACCCAAACCCTCAAATACAAAACACACAAACATGCATACGTACACAAATACTATACACTCACACACACTGACACACATGCACACTCATATAAACACTCAAGGACATGTGTACACTCAAACATTAATGTACAGACTGCATAAACACTCATATACTCACTCAACTATGCACTCACACAAACTCAACTCAACAATCACAAGTTCTCGCAGCTCTATATATAATGTCTTCTCAGAAAGCCAGCACATTGGCCATTGGTAGTGTTCTTCAACGCCCTTAATGTGTCAGCTTCAGAAGTGGAAAAGCTAGCCTGGTAAACCAGCCCCTCGTATTTCACTTCGTTTTGTACAGAGGATCTGGCGGTGCTGAGAACCGTTTTTCTTCCTGGAGGTGTGGTCTCTGCTGAAATTGGATCTGCCTTTACCCCAATCGTTAACGGCTTATCGTGACATTAGTTGTTAGATAGACTAACAACTAACGGAACAAGATGGAAGATTAAACTTTTCCTCAACCCCGTGGGGAGTAAGACGTCTCTTCCACAAATAAAACTGCTCAAACATTCTTCTTGCTCTGCCTTTAACTCTTTAATATTCTGAAGCGTTGCCTCAACAGACTGATTGGCCTTGCTTACTTTGTTCTCCACTGCCATTGCCGAGCTACATCCACAGATAGACTACAAGTGAAATGTTGCGCACACAACGTCTTCATCGCTCACAAACTCCCTCTGTCCGCTCATTGGCTGGTATGAAATATGTACCAAACCCTCTGTACAAAACGAAGTGAAGTACAAGGGGCTGGTTTACCAGGCTAGGGAAAAGCCATGGTGAGACCCCTCATTGAAAAGCGTCAGCATCCTCTTCGAACACCAGCCTCTGCATGAATCTGCAAGTGTCAGAGGGAACGTGTACTACAGCCTGCAAAGACCGGGAAGAGGGGCCAGCTGTGTCTGACTAGAGATGTGAAAACAAGCATCATGTGCAGCAATTGCAGTGAACATATCTGCAAGGCACATGCACGAATGATCACACACTGTCCAAAATGTGCATAAAAATGCATCAAAAGATTTAACATCTGTGTAACTGTTGGTGTGTGCTGTCCTAATTGTTATTTTAGCACATTCTGAAGTTTTTAAGATTAAATGTAAGTTTTCTGATGGAATTCTTATGAAAGGTGCCCTGCAATACAGTACAGTACAATAGGTTTTATCTGAGTATTTGTTTGTTCAAAGTGTAATGTTTTTGTTATACTTTCTTCACAAAAAAACAAGTTCCATGATCCTAAGTCAATAAGGCCTGTTGGCCTAAATAGCAAATTGAAGATCAAATCTTTTTATATCTAAAATCATTTTAGTTGTTAAATAGGTTCATCCAACATCAGATGATAATATTGTAAGTTTTCTTATGTAACTGTGGGCTTTTACTCTTTCTTACTACTATGACTATTGCAGTCATTTTTGACCGGAACACTAAAGATGTTATTTTGTTCTGAAATTCAAAATAAATACATGATTTTAAAACAAATCTCTGTGGTATACTTGGGCATATAAAAGGTGAGATTAACAGCATAATAGGTTTCATTTGAGTATTTGTTTTGGTCAGAATATTCTATTTTTGTGTTTTTTTTTTACTAAAAGTAGTTTGTATGAGCTGAAGTCAACGACGCTTGCAGGCCAGAAATAGAATAAAGATCAAAACGGATACCATTTTAAAGTTTGGTATATTTCGGTGGATTAAGGTAATAAAAAGGTCAAAATGATGTATTACAATGAATTTTGTAACACCTCAATGGGGAAGTGGCCATTTTTGACTGGAACACAAAAGTAATAACCATGAAATTAACACAAGAGGGGGAACGATTTGTAGTATTTCGAATCGGATTGCATCACTGGTTTAAGCCACAATTCCACATATGCTATATAGCAGTCCTGAAATGTTAAAACCATGTTGACTTTATAAAATTCATCACTTTTTCAACATCAACACCAGCCTGACAAAAGTCTTGTCTTGTCTCCATTTTGTAGAAACAAAAGCTTATAACCTTACTTTTAATTAATCCATTGGTTTTAGAAATGTCTCATGAAAGCTAAAATCCTCCTAAATTATGTTAATATACTGAAAATAAATTTGCTTTACTGAAGAAAGATTGATAATTTAATGAACACAGAAAGGTCAGATTTTGGCAAGACAAAAGTTTTGTCGCCTACAGAAAATTGAACAAATAATTTACTTCAAATACAAAAATATGTTGCATAACATCAGTGAATCAAGTAATGATGCTGTGAGGTTCATATTTAATATCTTGTATGACTTCCATGAGCTTGTAGGACTGCATCCATGTGGTTCGACAATGACTCGTACAATTTATTGATGAAGTCATCAGGAATAGCAAAGAAAGTAGTCTTACATGCCTCCCAGAGTTCATAAAGATTCTTTGGTTTTGCCTTCCATGCTTCGTCTTTCATTCTACCCCAGACATGCTCAATGATGTTCATGTCTGGTGACTGGGCTGGCCAGTCCTGGAGCACCTTGATCTTCTTCGCCTTGAGGAACTTTGATGTAGAGATGGAAGTATGCGATGGAGCACCATCCTGCTGCAAAATTTGTGGTTCGGAATGTAAGAGGTTGCTAATACTTCTTGATATTTTAGGCTATTGATATTGCCTTCCACCCTGCAAATGTCTTACACCCCCATACTGAATGTAACCCCAGACCATGATTTTTCCGCCACCAAACTTAACTGTTTTCTGTGTGAATCTTGGATCCATGCGGGCTCCAGTAGGTCTCCTGCAATATTTGCGGTGGCTGTGATGCAATTCAACCGAAGATTTATCTGAGAAATCTTCTGCCACTTTTCCAGCGTCCATCCTTTTAGCAGGCTGTGGGCCTTGCCAAATGTTTTGTTTAGTGCTGGTTTCTGTGCACTGATTCGACCATGGAGGACATTTCGAGACAGAATTCTACTAACTGTTGACACAGGGATTTCAGGTGACCAGGCCTGGTGGAGCTCTGCTGCAGTGGAAAAGGGGCTGGCCTTGGAACAAACGGTCCTCTCGAGCAGTTGTCTAGCAGGGTCTGCCGGACCTGGGCTTGTCAAAAACATCTCCAGTCTATTCAGATCTTTTTCTTATTCTTTGTACTTGACGCTGAGACGCTGTGTCAGCCACCTCAGTAGTGGATCTGGTCTTCACCTGCTTGATAATTAATGCTTTGGTCTCAGGGTGCATCTTAGGCATGTTGTCAGAGGGCAAGTTGGAGTTGATGTGAAGGTCTGGTATGCTGGGGTTCTTTCAGTGTTGTAGTCTACTTTTTTGTGGTGGGTATACTGTATATTTGGGCAGAGGGATCGTGGTTCTCAAAATATGGGCCGCGACCCCCGCGGGCCATGGGAAGGACTGCTTGTATAAAACCATGAAAAGGCTTTATAACTACACCATAAATTGTTAATAGACTAATAGACTTGTTAATAGAATTGTCGCAGTACATATAGAACTGTATTCAGAATGGTTAATTATGTACATATGATTATTTTTCATATTAAAATTTAAAATTTACCAATATTAATAGACAAAATAATTGTGGGGGTTGCGAATTTGCCCTTGTCTGCATGTTTGAGGTATGAATGCACTTTCATCATGTGAACTGTGTGTCTCAATTACAATGGGAACACAATCACACTCATTAATCTTAAGACTAGTTATGTGACTTCAATGTGTTAGAAATGGTTAATATTTCAGTATTGGAGTATTGTGTGACGTTAGTGGAGATTTTGGCGAGTTTTGATTTTCGAGAGTTTGTGAGTTTTCTATGGGCTGTGTGCCAGTTTGCAATGATTAAATGTGTCCACTAGAGGTCAGTGTTTCTCCAAGGCCTCAGACACTTCGAACCATTTGACACAATTTTCTGAGTGAGGCGTCAATGCTTCACAAGGCTCCATTTGCCCATCACTACTTGCTAACTAACAGTCCTCTGTTCCATGAAACATTACGTTAATGTCGGCGCATTTACTGAGCCTTTCGACTTTTACTGAGATGTTTTCCTGCCAGAGCAATATCAGATTAAAAAACGTCCAAAATCAAAACTAACTTGTTTTATAATAGTAGCTAGCTTGCGAGATAGAGGACGAATGCATGCTACGCTACAACATAGCTAGCTTGCGTTGTTATCGTGTATCGCGCTGTGTCCTCAAATGAACTTACATGCGGTAACTTGGTAGGAAAAACAGTCTCATGACAAGCGTTTACAATAGATTGTAGAATTCTACAATCTATGGCGTTTACACACCTTCTGAATCATCATTCCGGGCAAAGAAGATCCTGAGGTCTTGCTGCCCAACACCGCGCCTAGCCATGATTCTCCCAGAGCCCTCTGGATTCTCTATCCAAAAGAAAAACCGGAACTTGGGGACGCTGAATTTGGAGGTTCCAGAAATTCGCTGCTCGCTCACGCACTCGAGGACGCGGTTTTTAATTACATAAAACGGCACATTCCAAATAAATTTTCGTGAATTCCCTAACACAACTGTAGGCATACTAAGTGGCTATGCATTGAAGTCTAAATATTAAAATGAACAATTTTGACGACTGAATATTAATAGGACATAGTCAATTTTAGGTGAGTATACGCCCAATTTTATGTGGGTATACGGTAATCCCCGATTTTTTCTGGTGGGTATACGGCGTATACCTGCGTATCACGTAGACTACACTACTGGGTTCTTTTTATACACATCCACTAATTGATTGATCAATAACTGATCACAGGTGACGCTGTAATCTAGGATTGGGTGCATCATATGACAAGGCAACAAGACTTTTGTCTTGCCAAAATCTGAGTTTTCTGTGATCAATCTTTCTTCAGTAAAGCACATTTATTTTTTTCAGTATATTAACATAATTTAGGAGGGTTTTAGCTTTCATATGAGGCATTTCTAAAACCAATGGATTAATTAAAAGTAAGGTTATAAGCTTTTGTTTCTACAAAATGGATAAGCGACAAGATTTTTGTCAGGCACTGTAAAGTGAGATCATGTCATTCAATTTATAGCTCACATAGCATAATTAATTGCGCAGTGTCCTTTAACATTTGTGTAGCATTGTTTAAATATTAGATAGCTGCATATGTAATGGTAGGCAGCTTTTACAGATCTGTGCAGTAAGTCAGCCTCACTCTCTGACACCTTGAGGGAGTTTAAGGTGCTTATTTGCATTGCTCATATTTACTGTCTAGTCAACTAAAATAAATTAGCATATTTTGATAATACAAAACACATATGTTAGTCTTTCTTACATTGTATGGCTATCTAATAAAACATGTTATCGTTCATCAGATCTCCCATTTTAGTGTGATTGGTTATAACAACAGCATTGTCCTTCCACTATAAGCTTTGGATTGATTAGACTGCACGGGCAGGCTTTGCGACAGGGAAACTTATTTGTGTTGTTTAAAGGCACTGAGGATGGGATCACCTGAAACTTTTGCACCTGCACTGTAAATAGTTTGTGAGCCATTTAAACACCTTTTGGTATGTCTACTCTGTGTTTTAGCTTTGAGTTTGAGTGCGAGCTTCTTTTTGTCTTGTTTGTTTAAAGTTAAAATAATATCTTCTGCACCGTATAAGGGCTGCACAAGGTGACATCTCTTTGTACCAGGTGAGAAGTGAGCACACTGCCTGAAATTGCAGTGAGCTGTCTGTAAGCCAGTTTTAAAACATAGTGTCTGTGGAACAGTTACTCCCTCTAGCATTTCCTTGCTTTTTCCATGCTGTTTATACACAAAACCAACATATGAGGCTAATGCTGAATGAAAAGGGCACATGAGGTCACCCATAACAGGGCTTGTCTATAGAACACAGCTCACACAACAATACAAATGGACGTTTTTCTTTCAGTTAAGAGCCTTCTTAAGGAGTTAACAAGGCTCCAAAGAAGAGATCCACTAAGAGGAAGCATTAAGATAAGAGTGTTTTCCAGAAGCCTTCTTAACAGACCCTTCTTAACAACCTTTTTAACAGGAGCACAATGAGCAGTCAATCCCAGACTAGCTGATTGGACTACATCATCATCAAGCCTCAGTTAATTATTTTCCAACGGAGTTCAACTCTATGTGCCAGTTGTGTGATGTCACTTGTGCCTGGGGAAAGGGGAAAAAAATGTATATATATCATATATATGTGCTGAGAGGTGATCTCGCCCGGGGAGTCTAACACTGTAGAACCGCCACTGAACACACCGCATTAGTATCTCCTTGCTTAGTGTCACATTGCTATGCCTAACTGATGTGGTGCTGTTTACACTGTTTTGTCCCTAAACAGGGTGTTAACAGTGTTCCAGACCATTCTTAGACTTCCTAGGCTAAGAAGCATTCTGGGAAATGTGTTTGCTTCTATGGGAGCCCTAAGAAGGGTCTAGAGAAGCTCTTAGCGTGAAGAGTTCATTCATTGCATCTTGGAAACCCAACCAATCTAAAACAAATGCTCCCATAGGTTACATTCTGAACCTCAAACTTAACTTGCAAGGAGAAATGCCCCCAATATTGCTCAGTGATGGCATGCTATACTATAATATATAAAGATTAAAGTGCAGTCTAGCTGATCTCAAAAACAGTCTTTACAGAATGTAGCCCACCCAAAATGTCAGGTCAGTTTTAGCAATTTTTCATTACTCTTTACCAGACATCAGAGGGCATATAGAGGACACCATCATCTCAATGCAACCTAAACTAGGCCTGAGCCTAAAATGAGAGAACAAGGCATTGAACTCTTAAGAAAATTGTGTTTTCTTAAATTACTGTTGGTGGGTACTATGCATTTTACATTTTACTTTTTACATTTTACATTTTACTTTCTTATTTCAGTCTCGACTTCTGATGGATCATGTTAGTGAACAAAAACTCTGGTAGCATAGGGGCATGGGCAATCTAGCACAATAAACCTAATTAAGAAAGAAAGCAGACACCAGCTGTGTATTGCCAGGCAACAGTGAATAAGGAATTCACACTGGTGCCATTACATCTTGCAAGATTCTGGTGGACTTTTACTGCTGTACCATCGAGCACATTCTTACCAACTACATCTCTGTGTGGTGTATTTGCCAACCACTCTGAAAGCTCACCTGCCCACCACTGACAACATTTGTCATTATCATCTTCCAATGAGCTAAGTTGTAAGCAACTGGACTTCTTTTAGTAGCTTAACATGTTTCACCTTTTATCCAAAAAGCTTCATCAGTTCTGACATGACAGTAGGGAACCAGGAGTTAAAACTCTGGATCACTGGGGGTGGAGCTGTAAGTCACGCCCATCATCACATCACAAAGGGTCACATGAGTCTCCCCTGAAGGTAGGAATTGGAGTAGTTGTTGTGGTCACATGATCCAGAGACTGAAACTAGGCTCGTTCGGGCTACAATCCCGTCTGTTTGCGTTTGTCTGCGGCTGTCTACATACGTCAGCAAGAACTCCGCCTCACAGCATGGGCAGGCGTCAGTCAAGTCGGACACAAGTCTTCAGCTTCCACCACCTGATCTTCGTAGTAGATGACGGAGAGGTCATGTGTTGTGTGTGGGGGACAAGGAGGGGGCGGGCGGTTGTAGTAGGGTGCATTGAGACTTCAAGTCAAGTCGAGTCGTTTTTTTAATAGCACATTTAAACAAAACAACAGAGATGTCCCAAAGTGCTGCACAACACAAGGATGAAAAATAACACAGCAAAACCATAACCCAAAGATCATTAATAGGTATAGCCTACTGACACAAAGCAATAAAATAAAAACGAGATTAACAAATACATAAATAAACTAGAAAAGCACTCAGAGAGCGCAGACCTCCACCAAGGCAGCTTAAGTCTCCACCTTATTGTCATTCTCACCTTAAGACATTAAAAGACATTAATCATGTTAAAACATTTTATTACTGGCGTAATAGTTAACTAGTGGGCTCGTTCACTTATGCTCACACGAACTTGGTTGGCTCTTCGGTGCAGGTGGGTTCGTTCACTCATGCTCACACGAACTTGGTTGGCTCTTCGGTGCAGGAAAGTACTTTATCTAATTTCCACTGGCAACATGAACTACTGGGCTGCTCACCACTACCGCTCTAACTCTCCTCTCTCTTTCATTGAACCCTCTAACCAAAAACTCAACAACTCCTTGACCCGCAACAGGAGCCTCATTTCTGTACCAACCTATATTCCCTCCTTTCAAAATAAAAGTCTCTGTAGATTCCATGCTACACTGGTAACTTCACTGAATAAAAATTCCTGGATCCAGATGGTTATCCGGATCACCACCAAAAACAAATCAGTTCTAAGTTAGCCCACTTCTGACCTATCCTGAAAATTTCATCAAACTCCATCCATAACTTTTCGAGTTATGCTGTTCACAAACAAACAAACAGACAAACAAACAAACCAACGCCGTCGAAAACATAACCTCCTTGGCGGAGGTAATAAAAGATTGAGCTTGACAGCATCAGATACACGCCCCAGAACAAGCTAAAAAGAGAGAGAAAAGATTTGTCTTCAAACTGGACTAAAATAACGTACATATAAGATGAGAAGTTCCGTGACAGAGCGCTACACAACACGCGTGTCCAGATGTCAATGAACTTTAAACCAACCAGGGCAAAGTTGCGTCACCACGGAGGCGTTAGTTAGACGACTGTAGCCGTGTGAAAGCAACTGCAAGCGCTTGCACGACTTGTCTACATGCGTCTACATGCGTTTAACTCACGTGGGTTTTTAGGTCACATGACCTTGTCACGTTTTTGTGACATCGCCACGCCTTTCTGGCAAGTCTGACACAAAGTCTAACCATCATGCAACATTTTCATCCCACAATGTATCACTGACTGCAAACGCATGTAGCCGCATGTAAATGTTTACATCAACCCGAACGCGACTACTGCTCTGATGGTGGAGAGCAGTTAAACTTCCTGGGATGAGATCTCAAGGTGCCAGCCCACTCCTATGTTCAGAGTTGGTTGTTCCAAATGGACATAGATGGCCTGCTTCACTCTTCTCTCAAACCACCTTTCTTCCTTGTCTAAAACATGTACATCAGTGTCTTTGAAGTTGTAGTCGCCCTCCTGTGTTGAGTCATGTGTCTATGAATTAGTTGTTTAGTTTCCCCAATATACATATCTGGGCACTATTTGCTGCATTGTACTGAGTAAACCACATTGTTAAGGTTATGTGTTGGGGTGTTGTCCTTGGGGTGGAGCAATTTCTGACGGTCTTGCCGGGTTTGAAATATACTGGGAGGTTGTGCTTGCTAAAGATTCTTCTTAGCTTCTCAGACAAACCAGAGACATAGGGTATCACCATGTGATTTCTTCTGTTGCTTTTCTTGGTGTTGGTTTGTGTTTTGTTCTCTTTTTTCTGTCTTTTACCTGTCTTAACTCAGACACAAGAGTCCTACATTTAGTCCTTCTTTTTATAAAAATGATCATGCCAAAAGCTAATGGGCAGCACCATTCAACTGATGCATTATAGGTATACATTGACAGAGGCAACAAATTAACAGAATGTTATATTCACGATAGTCTGTTTAATTGTATTTAGTAATGATTTTAGCTGGCTTGCTAACTCATGGACAAATAGAGGAATTTCATACAATTTTACTTACTTTTCTTACTTTGAGTCTTGAGTTTGGGTTAGGACCTTCGCGTATGGATGGATTGGAAAAGGGCAAAAGAAATGTCTCAATATTATGCAAACGGAAGCAGGGATTCATGCGCATGTTGGGTGATCTGCAAATGCAGATTCAACACTTCACACAAGGAATGTAGGAATCGCAAATGAAATTTCAAGACAGATGCACATGCAAAACGTTATATATGTTTTACAAATTTGGTATGATTTAATTTTCAAGTTTCCAAACATTTGAATAAATCAATACACGATTGTGCAAATCCCAATTTACAAGTCCAGAATTTTGACTTTGCACTTCTTTGACTCATTCATGTGGATCATGGTGTTGGGCTACAAATAATAATGAGACTAGGCCTACATGTATGGCACGGCATAGGTATGTGGAGCCACTACTGCAACCTCTGCAAGGACATTATATTTTGTAAACTTTGTTGTGTTGGGGGCGCTATAATTCACAAAAAAATACATTTCGGCTAATACGTGCACAACAATTAATTATAAAAACACAATTTTTTTAACCCCACATTCCCTGACAAGACTGGCATCATAAACATTAAAACATGCCCCTTTCTGTTGACCACATTTTAAAGAAACTAAAAGCAAAACTAACTACTCAGAGCCTTCATCCAGATGTCAAGAAATGTGGTCATCTGCAGACCACGCCTTAAACAATTCTGAAGAATTCTTATACATTTTTTGAAAACTTGAATTGCCAGTAGGCTATGTTGGGTGGAGAAAGTCATTATTGTATCACATTTACCATGTAGGATAACTACTCCAACCCAACCTCTGAGTCTGTAAGCACTTTCTTTTCTGTAAAATGTGTATTAGGGTATTGGGGGTGCTATTATTTAAAAAAAAACCGGCTTATAACTACAGAATGGACATTTATTCCATAGAAGCACTATAATACCCCTTGTGCTGAACTTCCCAGCACAGTGCGGCGGTCATACCCTATACCACAATGCGGTGCATCTTCTAGTTTTAGGGTATTCCTTTAACTTTGTCAAAGAAATGCTTTGAGGGAAAAACCGATGCTGTAAAACGGAAGTATCCCAGAATTCATAGCAGTTGCGGTGGCTCCAGAACCTGTGTCCAGAACCGAATGTGAACTGCTAGATAGTCAACCAGTCAGTTAGCCAGAATTAGCACTACTGAACATATAGGGGCGAGCTGCTAATTGTTTAGTCATCAGCTCTAAAAGTAATTTGTCACAGATATTTTTCTGAGTTTATAAAATGCCTATTCATTCATGCTAGCTTCTGCATTAGATGTGACATAATTGGCCAGAGCTAACTCGGCAGGCTAGCTAGCGTTATCTGGCGTAATTTTTGCCACTGTGGCAAAGGACCATTGAACGTGGCTAAGCAGACTGTTAGCATACAAACAGGAGGATGGGTTTCCGTGTTAGTGGACGGTGTCATTTTTGAGAACTGGATATTCACGACTGTCAAGTACTGATGTTTACTTAATCCGTTTAACCAAAAGCTTACTCATAGGACTACTAACGTGTGCTAGTTATGGTAACGTTAGTTTGTCCACGGAGCTAGATAGCTTGCACACCTTTCAGAGACTAACTACGCTACCAATAACATAAACAAACAGAAAACTTCTAAAATAATCAGCTCCTTTACGTCGATTAGCAGTATTGTCAGTAAGGTTTTGTGAATGGTCAACATCCTTCTTACTTGCTGGGATCATTTCAGTATCAGCTCGCTTGCGTCTGAATTTACTAGCGTTAACTAAACTGGTAATGCTAATAGAACTTTGAACTGGCATTTAGATTAGCTTTGTTTTAAAGGGTACATTTTAAAGTGCTGTAGGGTCAGTTTGCTAACTTTAACCACCGAACGCAGCAATGGATGATTTTAGCTCAATCAGTCTGCTGTCACTGGCAATGTTAGTGGGGTGTTACGTTGCTGGAACCATTCCGTTGGCTGTGAATTTCTCCGAGGTAAGTATAATTACTTTAGATAACGCTGTGAGAAAGTAGCCCAACTTTTGGATAACGTGTTTCAGTTAAAGTTAGCTTCCTAGAGAGTGTTGACGTTAACATCTCCAATAAATTATATGTATACAAATTAATGAAATGGTTAATTAATTTGTCAGTACTTTTAATCAAACGGCCCCATGTTGTACCTGAACTGCATCCAAATGGTCAAGAACAGAGTAATTTCTGATATCATGTCATGGGTGGTGGGCAGTCTTGGTTGTAGCCCAAATATTCAAGTAGCCTAGACTCCAGTTGGCTGTTATACTAGTAAAAGCCAAATCCAATATCAAGAATTAACTATTTATTTTATTAACTCGGCCTACTTGGGCACGCACTTATTAACCGGTAGTATTTCTGCATAGCTGGTCTACTTTATATCTGTGTTTAGTTAAGAGGAAGTGATGTCGATTCCATAGTCGCACACTATAAAATTGTTTGGCTGCATGAATCTTAATAGCTAAGGAATACACATTACAACAAACACTGATTTGTCCTGCAGGAGAAGCTGAAGCTAGTCACAGTGCTTGGAGCAGGCCTGTTATGTGGAACTGCACTGGCTGTCATCATCCCGGAGGGTGTCCATGCACTTTATGAAGAAATTTTGGAGGGTGGGTTTATTTATAACACTTAGTTACACACTGACTAATGACAACTTTAATTATGGAATAGCATCAATGTCATTTGATGCATTGTTACAGTAATCAATGTTTGCTTAGTGCTTCTTTTGCTGTTTAAATGATAGTGTAATGGGAATGGAAGCATTTACATTACATTACATTACATTACATCACACATGCTGACTCTTTTTGAGAGTGTCACATAGTGAGTTAGGTACAGGAACATTGCTCCAGACCTCTGGAGCAAAGTATAGTTAGATGCCTTGCTGAACTGCAACTCATCTGTGGATGAGGATGCATCACAGTGTTTCTTATTCAGACCCCCACCTACATCTTTCCTACTGGTAGAGGAATCAAACCTGTGTTGTCCTGATCCTAAGGCCCACCCCCTAACCATTAGGCCAAAGCTACCCCTAGGCCACAGTTATCTACATTTGCATGGTTTGAGATGACAGTAGTCATAGGAACTTTATTGTAATTCATTTTAATGCCTGGCACATATTTGAAGATAAAGAATGCATATGCTGTAAATGTGTTTTTGCTGGTGAACCAGTCATAAAGCAGATGACCTCTCCCTTCTCCCAGGGGCTCATCATGGACATGGGCAACTAGAGTCAGAAGTCTCAGAGGCCAAGGTGGCAGTGGAGCCAGTGGCAGGGTCTCATGCTGAGCACGACCATGAACAGCTGCATGCCTACATCGGAGTCTCTCTGGTCCTGGGCTTCGTCTTTATGCTGCTGGTGGACCAGATCGGTACCTCACACATACACAGCAGTGATGGTAAGTTTGTTTAACACACAACCTTTGATCTCTCAACCTTTGGCTTAAAACAACTTCTCAGGATCACTCTTTCACAGTAAATGGACTCTGACTGGCTTATCTTTGAGGTTAAAGAATTTTTTTTATTCTGTCTCCACAGATCCTGAATCTGCAAGAATAGTCAGCTCCAAGATAACCACAACGCTGGGTCTTGTAGTCCATGCTGCAGGTAGGTAAAATGTTGTATGTGTCCTATAAACACTAACTTCTCAGACCAAATTAAAGTAAAAAAGAGAGAATGCTAACAGAACTTCTAGCAGTACTTGATAATGCTTACTACCCCTTATAGTCGGGTCAATATATGGTTGAACCTCAAAAAAATTGATACAAAAGGTTTTTTTATGGATTCTGTCACTATTTGACCTGCTTAATGACATATTAAAAATCTAGTAAAATCTGACTTTGGGAAATTGGTTATTTTCAAGATGGCCGCCAGGGCCTTAAAAAGGCTCTCATTTTAAGTATTATCCTGCTTAGAAGTTTTAAATTTAGTTGGAATAATGGGTTTTTGACCCTGTATACCAATTAATATCATAGTAAGTATTAGAAAATGTGTTGTATATAGTATATTTTGTGTATATATACATTTACTGTTAGTAATAAAATGCATAAGGACGTGGTTAGGCCTCCCTTACTGCTTCTCAAGTAGCTGGCTGAAAAAGCAAATTACTGGATGTGGTTAAGGTTAGATGGGGTAGATTCAGAATGGTAGGGAGACATCCCTAAGGAGCCACGGAGCACATATCACCTTAACATGTGCAAACTACTACAAATAATTGAATAAAAAACATTTTTCACTATATTTAAAAATTGGATTTATGAATGCATATCATTCACCATTCATCATCATCTGACTCGTCTGGAACAAATATGTTGTGTGGATTGTCACACTTCTGATTTTGACAGGATCCACAGGCAGTAGTGCATGGCAATCCATATTGTCTACAAGAACAGCGGATTGTCTGGCAGGGATTGCTGCAGTTACAATGAATAACTTTCAGTAGGCCATCGGGAGCAGCATTCATTCTTGACATGATTGGGATGAACTGATTATCCACTAAGTTCCACCCCCAGTTTTTGGCATTCATGCCCTCTGCCTTTCCCATCCAGATCATGATCTGGTAGTATACTCTGCGACAGTTCAGTTTAGTAGCAGATTCAGTTGGAGGCAGGCGTTCAGATGCTACAAAAGACGAAGCAGAAGCAACCTTCTTGCTGAAGATTTTGTGCCGTAATGTTGCAAGAGAATCTGTGTGCTTTCCACCAAAGAGTACAGCCATTCCTTGGCATCGTAATTCATCAATTACTTCTGCGGTTTGATTTGGTATGATAAATGCATTAGCACATGACTTAAGGAAAGGATCCCCCTGTAACAGCTTTTGGAAAGCAATTTTTTTCCCACACCAAAAATCCGGGATGTTGTGTCTCAACCTGTCATGGCATGAAGAAATAACAGTTGCGAACAGACCTCATGTCCAAGAACTTCCTTGATATGGTTAATGTCATACACTTTTGGGCTACCTGCAGCCTTTGACCTGTCTGATCTGAAGAACAGATTGTTACTACCTTGTGCATAGTAGGTAAGACGAGGAGATCTGTATCTTCTCCAATCACAGTAGTTGGGTGCAAAAGAGATGCCTCAACTGCCGCTTTCACTATGTCAACATCAGCATCACCAGTTGCGTTGATTACAGTGCAACCCCTTTTTCTGAGCTCATCACTCACCATCTTGATGAGTTTCTGTTTATTTGCATTTCTTGACAGAAACTCCTCCTTCTTCTCAGAGAATTCTGTCTCAACCGTGAAGCTGACCACTGGATAAAATGTTTTGCCCTCTCCTCAGATGTGTCATGTCCTTTATTGATGGCCCTTCCTCATAGCCATCAAACACAATTGTTGAGGCAGAACCATAATGCCGGATTGTAAAGTCAGCGTATGAATGGGCAATTCCACCATAACTTTCTCCAAGTCTCCATGGCATTCGATGAAGTAAGGAGCCCCTGTCAACAATGTGATATTCCGGTTTTGGAATTGAATCAAGGATGCCACCCTTTACATGCTCTCTGATGGCATTAGCTAGTTGAGGCTTATCAGCCTTTCAGAAAATTCCCCCGGCTTCAAAGAGTGCAGGAGGGAAAGGACTGAGCTCATAATTCATGACCTCCTGCAGTGACAGCTCACCAGATTGGGAGACTACCAAGAACCTTTAGAACAGAAGAGCAGAGTCAATGCTTCTATCTGGAGCAACCTTGACTGCAGATGTTTCTGCAAGGGTTATTGCCTTATCCTTTCTGCTGAAGGATATTGTGAACACAGGCTGTCCTATCATTTTTGGGATGACTCTGCTTGAGTCATATTTATGCACGTTGACGTTTTCCTGTGCTACCACACCACTGACAATGTTCCTTAATGATGCATCTGAAGAAAAAGATGAGCAAGCAACAAGTTTTGAATGGATCTTCTTGAAATCAATAGCTCTAAACACTGAAAACATGTTTAAAAGGGCCAAGAAAACAGGCCATACAGTTGAATATGCTAATTTATGCTAATTTCGCCAATTGTTCAACAGCAAAAGTTAGCATCTGGCTGTTAGTATCTGGAAATTGATTAGCCTAAAGGTAAATTAAGTAAGAAACACATCATCTGGTGATATTTAAATAGCTCTAAACACTGAAAACATGTTTAAAAGGGCCAAGAAAACAGGCCATACAGTTGAATATGCTCATTTATGCTAATTTCGCCAATTGTTCAACAGCAAAAGTTAGCATCTGGCTGTTAGCATCTGGAAATTGATTAGCCTAAAGGTAAATTAAGTAAGAAATACATCATCTGGTGATATTTAAATAGCTCTAAACACTGAAAACATGTTTCTAAGCTAAATAGCACTAAGATATAGCCAGACTTCGGTTCTTAATACCATCTTGGACGCCATCTTGAAAATGACCCCTTTCCTCAAGTCAGATTTTACTAGATTTTTATTATGTTACTAAGGACATATATGGGTATCAAAATCAGTTGAAAAACCTTTTGTATCAATTTTTTTGAGGTTAGGTGTTTTTTTTTCATATATTGACTCGACTATTATGCAAATTGCTTACAAAGCAGAGTGTGTGGTAGCCATCTTTAAGGCCACCACACACTGCGAGGAAAATGTTAGGATTTTCGTCCTGTTTTGCCCCTTGTGAGAATCAGAGGTGGCATTGCCATGGCAGCTTAATCGGGGCTGAGAAACAGGCCTGATTGCCCTGTCTGGCTGAGAGTTCTAACATAGAATCCTAGTCATTCTAAAAGTGCCCAATTGCAAAATCTGAGGTTTCAAATGTGTGATATTTCAGGCTGGACTTAGAACGCCAGTTGAGAGCGAGAGAGGTTTTATTTCAGATTTTGGCTTTATCTCAACATAATATTGTTCTTGTTTGTCTGTCTGAGGCACTGCGTTCACATGGTGGGATTGGTTTGGTTTGGGATTGGTTTGGGTGTTGCTTCCCAACGGGTGGTCTGTCCCCAAATCCTTGTTCACATGCAGTTCGTCTAAGCGGATTCGGTCAGAGACCTGGCCCTTTCCGCTACGCTAGGTGGGGGGCGCTGTAGTCAACTTCTATCTTTCTATTATTATCTTTTAATGCAAGGAACGTCTGTTCCACGCATAACTCTTGAACCACCCATCCGCTTGATCTCAAATTTGGAGGGCGTCATCATAATGTTACCAGTGTGTGCAGTGCCAAGTTTTGTTTGGGCAAAAAATGCCAAAGATATCGGTCCAACCGTGCCGACCCAGGCTGATAAGATTTACAACGCTAGCTGCTACAATGTTGGACATAACGCAAGCACATAACTACAATAATGGACATAACACGAGTAAACATTTGCCCACAACAAAGCTGCTACGTAGGTAAGATACGCAACAGCAAACTACAGCACTGCATACATATTCCTACAGTGCATACAGACGACACGTAGAGGAGACTGAACTTTTCACCTCTCATTCCGGTTATTCCACATCACAAAACAGTGGCTAAAGAAAATCTAATGAGTCAGTCAGTGCAAATGTATTTACATAGCCTCCTTCTTTCACCTGATATTATTACCCACTTAAACAATAAGGTGGTCTAAACAAAAACGTAATACTCTGGCACATCTTCTATGGGCTCTGCACTGTTCCTACTAAATAAAGACAATAAAAAACACTTTCTGGCGGCATACAAAGATGGTGTTCCAGGAGTTTGACGCATTCGCGTACGTGTTGTGCATTCTGCTGTGTTAGGAAGTCTGTATGAAGGAACAAACTGCGTTTTTTATTTCGTTGATACATGCGCAATACCCGAAACCAATCCGATCCCCGTACACATGGCGGTCCAAGTGGTTTGGAACCAGCCCAGGCCTGGCGTTCCAAGTGGTTTCGGAAAACCAATATCAAACCAATTGTATCCTCGTTCACATGAAGCCGGTACGATCCCAAACCAGTTCCAATCTGTTTCGACTTGTGAACGCACTGTGTCTGATCATATTGTTGCAGTGGTGCATGCAGGTGTGTGTCTGTGTGTGCAATTTGGCTGTAATACCTTGTACACATTACAGGATGTACCACAAATTATACCACATTGTAAAACCAAAACCAAACCAAACCAAATTGTACCACAAATTATTCCATATTCTATTTGTAAAAGTTTGAAGTTGTTGTGTGACACACCTACAAGCAGTAGGCTGCGGAGCAGAAAAGGGAAAAAAAAGTCAAGTTTTGCTATTTTCCTTGATGGAGTGATTATAATTTGTTGCAACAGACCCACAACAGGCCCGAATCTGACCCTTTTTTGTACAAAATATAAAATATGATCAGTGTAGCAGCCTGTGCACTGATAACCTACAGCCTATAGAATTAAGCGGCAACCGGGCTAGGGCTGACGGCAAACAATCGATTAGTCATTGGTCGACCAAAAAAATATTAGCTGACTAAAATTCTATTGGTCGGACGAAAAAAAACACGTCTTTTCGAAGGGCTGAAGGGCTTTTAATTTGACGAGTATGATGGAGGAAGTCGTCGTGCCACTAATTTACTGTTGGCATTTTCTTGACGTCATACACCATGTCTAGAAGAAGTTCTAAAATTTGGCAACATTTCGAAAAGGACAAGGATGACCCAAGGAGGGTTACATGCAAAATTAGCAAAAAAACATTCGCCTTTCATTGTTCCACGACGAACATGTTTTACCACCCCAGACATGTAAGTAGCCTGCTAGCCTAGCTACCCCTTGCAACAAGTTTGATTACAAATTGTTACAATCATCTTTCATGAACAATGTGTGGGTAGCACGTGTTTTAAATAAATATTCATCAGAATGTTAAAAGTCTGCCAGTCTTTCTGATTAATTTGTTTTGACACATCCTGAATACCAGAATCTGAAATAATTTGCCCGTGTAACAGACGGCAGACTGTGCTGTGCGCTTAGTGTACTATGTCAGCCAAGGTCACAACGTTGTTTTTTTCCTTTTAACTCCGACTGGGAGAAGTAGGCATTCAACTGATTTTTATGTAGGTTAGTTAGGTTATGTAAATCAACCAGGAAACATTTTGTAGGCCTACATCACATATTTCAGGCAATCAGACAACATAACCATTTTAAAATGCCTGCATGGTTGAAAATCGCATGAAGGTTACCCTCGCCGTTAGTGGTAAATGCGCAGAGAGACGGCCGCCTCGCAGTTGTGTAGCCCATCACGTTATTTCGTTTTTTTTTGTTTTTTTTTTTGGAGGGGACGGGGCGATTAATCGATTAGTCGGAGTGAATGCACAACCACTGGTCGACCAAGAAAATCCTTGGTCGAGGACAGCCCTAAACCGGGCAAGATTGTCCTGTAATGTGTGGTGTTCCTCTGTACCTTCAAATCTTGGGCAAGTGCTTTTACAATCGGAGAGGGAAATTATCAGATAAGATTCTCTTTGTGTGTGTGTGTGTGTTTGTTTTTTCCGTCAGGTGCCGCTAGATTGTATAATCCATCTGCTATTGTCAGACCCCCTGAAATTAATCTGCTTGTGGACTAAATCTGTGCTGAATACTTAATAATACTTCTGACTTCGTCTTTGATAACATTTTTATATGTATGGCTGCTATTATGACGTAATTGACCTTTGAGAATAATTATTGTCTGTCTGTCTGTCTGTCTGTCTATCTAGCGGTAGCACAGTCTGCACATTTAGAGCACAATAAAATGACCAACGTCCCTGGAGGAATTTTAAAATGAGTTTGTTTGGTGATTTCAGCTGACGGTGTGGCTTTGGGTGCTGCTGCCTCCACATCTCAGACCAGTGTTCAGCTCATTGTGTTTGTCGCCATCATGCTGCACAAGGTAACTAGATACACACTGAGCATTTAAATATGCACAGGTTTCTAAGTAGGGGATAATGGATGACACTGCATTTGTATATCAGAAGGGATTGTATGTTCAAGGTGGTAATGCAGCCACAATGCAAAGTGGAGTGGCCATTACACTTTGAAGTTACACCTTGAAGTGCAAACTGCCGTTACTAATTTCAAACTGAAGGTTGCTATGGCCAAGTCCCAGTTGTTAGTTCCATGCCTTTGGTTGTCAAGCTAGCTTAGCCATTCCAAAGTTCTGTTAAGCCTAGCTTAGAAAAATCATATTGTTGGGAGCCCAAATGCATCATGACAACACTAAAATCGATCTCTGAGGCATTTAACATGTTGATACTCTGTGTACTTACATCTGCTCATCATTTGCTAAAGCTGTCACATCCTTGTAGTTTATTTACAGTTAACCATGAACTTGGCGCCTTGATACACAAACATTATATGGTCGGAAAACAGGGACTACTTCATAGGTGTGTGTATATAGAAAAGCCATTGTATAATTAAGCAATATAACACGAGTGGGAGTGAGGGTGTTCGTGCATATCCTCAAACACCCTCACAAACATGAGTGTTATATTGCTTTTATACAACAGTTCCATTGCCAGCATAATTGGTGAAAAGACACATTTTAACATTCGTTTAAAAGTTTTTGTATTTTTTTCTGAATTGTATTTCAGTTTGCTCCAGTCTCTGCCCCACAAAATAGTTCCAGTTCAAGTTAACGGCATCCGTGGTCGCTATGCAACAAGTGTCCTACACGTTGATTTGGACATTCTCCTGCATTGTGCTACCACTGAGATATGATTGTTGTCGTCGTTCACTGTCCAAAATAGACCTAATGCACAGTTTCTGTTCTACAGTCTTGGGTGTCTTGTTAAAGTCTGCCATAGTTTATAAATGCACTCGATTTAACGGTTGCATTGTGTCTTTAGCAGAGTGGTCATCAACTGTGAAGAGTTACCCATGGGATATTTACACTCCTAGTGACGCGTAGAATGCACCTCGTCCAATCAGAAAGTGCTAAATAGTTGACCAGACTTATTAGTCAGTGTCTTTACAAATAAAGAAGTGATCCACCAAGTCTCCACTTCTTCAACATATGTGGGCTGGTGATTGGTAGCTATGTGGGAGTATATACTAGGTAAAGAGTCATGCTGGTAATTTGCAGTCAGCTCTGCGTCAAGGTTTTACGTAACGGCTGTTTGGCCATTGCCTTATTTAGTCTACGCCTTAATTTTTTCAGCTTACTTCTGCATACTGGACAAAGAAGCCATGTAACAATATCTTGTTTATTTTACTGTGTTAGTTTTCTGGAAATGTTTACATTTTTCTTTATCGAGCAAGCCCCTCTTAATTGCCTCCTGTTTCCTTTGACAGGCTCCAGCTGCGTTCGGTCTGGTCTCCTTCCTGATGCATGCAGGCCTGGAAAGGAACCGCATTCGCAAGCACCTGCTGGTATTCGCCTTGGCAGCACCCGTCCTGGCCATGCTCACGTTTGTGGGACTCAGTCAAGTAAGCCTGTTTTATCCTCTCTCTCTCTCTCTCTCTGTCTCTGTCTCTGTCTCTCTCTTTCTCTCTGTCTCTTTCTCTCTCTCTCTCTCTCTATCTCTCCCTCTCCCTCTGCGTCCCGGTCTCTCTACCTTCCCCCAGTCACAGGAAGCAGCACATGTCTTTGTAGGTTTATAAAAGCTGCAAATTAAGTGATGTACACTTGCAGTGCAAGTTTTACATGTAATTATTTACCAGATTGCTGCCCAACTGAGTCTTTGTCAGACAGCTTGATGATTCAACCATATCTTCTCTGTAATCTCTCCCAATCCAGAGCAGTAAGGAGGCGCTGTCAGATGTAAATGCCACTGGAGTGGCCATGCTGTTCTCCGCCGGAACCTTCCTCTACGTGGCCACAGTACATGTGCTGCCAGAGGTGGGTGGCACGGGGGGCCACAGCCATGGACCCAGCACAGGGAACAATGGCAAAGGACTGAGCAAAGTGGAGGTGGGCGCCCTGGTGCTTGGGTGCCTCATCCCCCTGGTGCTATCCATAGGTCATCAGCACTAGATGGGCCACTGGAGAAGCCAGACGGGAAGAGCTCTGTAATGGTTGGATGGATAGATGGAGAGGTGTGGAAAAGAGTGACTTTGCATTTTAGTGATTTAAGGCCATACATACTTTTTATGTTGCCATTTCCTGGGTTGGCAACATAATGTTCCAGGAATCAAGACCTCTTTTGAGGACAAGATGCTCTCATCCCTCCCGTGCATGTAATGTGACCATGCTGTATGGTAGAATGCTGATGTGCTCCTTTTCATGTTTTTTTCATAGGCCTTTTTTCTGGGTGAAAGGGACTTTGTAATTACTTTGTATTAGATGTTACTGGGTGTTTGGAAATGTTGTCTGTGCATCGGAGGGAAGTCGGTGACCCCAACGAGCAACCCTTTGACAAAGGGCAGTGACCAATCAAGGAGCAAACATGGGGCCAAACGTCACAACATGTTTGCAGTACAGAACAATCACTGTTTGTTTTTGTTTTTCTTTTAGCCATTTTACAAACTGTTCACTGGATCTCTCAACTGGATCATCACAAAAAGTGCAGTGGCATCAGAAAATATCCAAATTAAAATTAGCCCTTTTCATTGGTATGTGTAATATATTATTAAATATCTGTAGCATTAAGTCTGTTGAAAAAATATGCGACAGAGACGCAAAACTCAGATTTCACACATAAAATAGGTCCATATCATTTGGACAGTGTTGATGTATCCGTCTCACGTACTGCACCTTTGAGCAGGCAAGAACTGGCCCAAACCACACCTCAAAATCTTTTTTTTAGAGGACTAAAATAGGACTTGAAATGCCAAACGTAAAGATGTGGTAACATCCTGAAAGATGCTGCACCTACATAATGCATGGTCTTGTTCCTGGAGCAACCTGACAAGGCCTGGTATCCTGGAAAGTAGATCAGTCAGGCAGATTGTACTTGTTAACGAAGCTCAGTTCTTAGTAAATGGTTAACAAGATGTGCTTATCACTAATGGAGACTGGATTAGTCCAGAGATTGACAGATCTACTGTTACCGTAAGCTGTTTGTCAATGAACATCTTGTAGCATGTTTAAAATTTTATTCAGAATGACACTACAATCAAGTTAAATTCGAAATGATCACTTTTACACTATATAGTGCACTATATAGGGTGTGAGTTCCATTGTTCTGTTCCTTGCACTATATTGTGAACAAGTGAACATTTCAGATTCAATCTCCCACCCCTCTGTCCTGGAGCTAATAATGCCCCTTTTCCTTCATAAACATTAAAGCTGCTATATGCTTTAAGTCACTTTTGCTAACCCCTGCCTCCCACACAAAGCCAGTATAGGAATCCACAACTCTTTGAGATGTGCAGGTCAAATAATTGTCAGACACGATTACCCCCCCTCTGTAGTGGGCTAAGATTTGTGATTAATTAATTAATTCATGGTGTAGTCGTCATGTTGCAAAGGTAGTTTATGTCTTGTACAAAAGTATTCCTCACAGCAGCTTGGAAGTAAGTTTGTAAGATCAAGGAAAGCAGACAACATTCTCTATTGCCCACTGACTGGGTTTTTGTATGTTCGCATACCTCAGATTATAGCTTGAGCAAAGCAGTTGTATATATCTAATACTGTACAAAAGAGCATTTCGTTTTATTCACATGACTGGGTGCTTACACTTGAAAACTAGTCTTTCTCACTTTAATTCTTTAAATGGTATGAAAGACAAAAAATGAAATGCTAGAACTAAAGTGTATGTAACATTTTCTCCATTGCACAGTCACCAGAGTGTGTTTTCGTTGTAGAATTTAAAATAGTGGCGCTATTCACCTTTACTTACAATTTACCTACAAAGACACAAATACATGTTTTGTGGTGTTAGGTGACCTTGTGCCTCCACGACATTTGAGAGCGCATTGGACGCTGGTGTAGTTAAGGACTCAGACTTGATTTCCATGGACACACTACCACAGGTTTTGGAGCCTTGGAGTTTTAGCCCCCTCTACTGGAAGCATGAGAGAAAGCATGGTTACCTCTCGTCTCCTCGGAGGGGGGAAGGAACTACTCAGGCTCTTGTTTGTGGGGTTGGGGTGGTGAGAGATGCATTCATGGGATCAAAAGTCAGCAGAGTGCTTTGTGTATATCACAACCTGTAGATAATCTATATTTTTAAATTTTTTTTAAAGAGAAAAAAAGTGTGTTTTAAAGGGAATAACCCTTGTGTAGATTGAATGCTGATGATGAGCGATGGAGTTAGGCTTACTGTAAAGCCAACGGCATAATGTGATCATTCCACAGGGAGTCTGCCTTATTTCTTTTTCTTGATTGTGCATCTTCAAACTGCAGAAAACCTATGTGTTCATGATATAAATAAAGTTTTTTAAGGTTCTGTAAGGAATCTACTTGTGGATAGTGATTTTTAAGTGTTATCTTTTTATCTTGTTCTTCCTCTCTGTTGTTTTTTTAATAGGTTTATTTTCATAAAACTCAGTATAATCTTATCTTCTTTGTCAAGGCAGTCTGGGCCACAGTGATCCCCATGACTATGAATGACTCTGGATCACTGAAGGTGAATGGTCATTTGTCTTTTGTTATAGTTTGTTATTAAACACAAATCCACACAACTTAGTGAAGTGGTCCCAAGGGTTTAATCCCAGCTGTTGGCATACCATTGCCATTGTAGGCCATCTGGATGACAGAATATACAAGTGCAAGCATGCTTCACACTACACTAGTCTGATGGCTAAGGAATATTGACTGAACTATGCATTTACGTGTAAGGTGATGTCAGCACATTAAACTGGATGTCAACACAGGATTAGTTTGAGGATGTGAGGACATACATGTGTGTCTGAACTTGGAAGCCCGTAATTACAGAGCTTTGGTTTTAAGTGGTGCTGCCGCAGCTAGAAGTGCAGTAATCTCAATGATGGCATTTTACTGGCAGTGGGGGATCAGTGAATGGTATTGACCTCTCAGATTTAGAAACTCAACTAAAGCCTCTATTACATCCTGCTCCAGCTCATCTTTCTCATACGCTCTTTCTCTCTCTCTCTCTCTGCACTCGCTCCCTCCCTTCCTCTCTATATTCCAGCTTTATTTCCACCTTCTCTTCCGCCAGCTGACGCAGTTATCGGCAGTCATATTATTCCACCTCACTGAATTATTGGGGATTTTTTTGTGTGTGGTTTTCATGTTAGCTTGCAAGTGTGTGTGTGGTGTGGTGTGTGTGCGTATGTGAGGAGGGGGGTGGTTTGTGTCCAGATTGTGTCTGTGTGATTTTACTTCATTGATATTTTGGCTCGTCGCTCCACCCCCACTGCCCTGTGGCGTAGAGTGAGGACCATGTTCTCCTCCCGAACAGCGCTCATCTCTCCGTGGAGCTCCATGGAGGCTGACACGGACGTGCTGGATATCAGCACCAAGGTGCAGCTGTATGGGGTACTGTGGAAAAGGCCCTTCGGACGGCCTTCTGCTAAGTGGTCACGCAGGTATCTCAATCTCTAAGCTCCTTTTTAACATTTTGGGCTTAAGTGTTTGGACATAAGTGTGGTTTAAATATAGTTCATAGAAATACTTGCTTACATTTAGCCTGTAATGTCTAGCATGTATCATTCAGTTTTCTTGATTTCATCATAACTTCTGCAGAACTGAGAGGAGGCAGTGCTAATGTAAAACATAAAGAATATCATGGTAATGACATTTGACATTCAAGTAATTGTATATGCAAAATATATACCAAGATATTATTAACATTAATGTAGTATTATGTTTGTCTTCATAGAACTTGAGTGTGTTTCTCAGTGGTGTAATACAAATGTGTACAATCATTTTTGCATTGCAGTATGTATAGTCATTATGGATTATCAGGGGGTAATGTGTGCTCTTTACTTAGAACTGCTAATGTTTTAGCTGGCCCCAGGCCATGTCAGAGAAAATCACTTGTGGTCCTTGAGGGAGTTGAGGAACTGGGAAATTACCTTTGAATCTGCATGAGATTACTTTGTAAAATTGTAAAACCAGTTAACCCTTTGGAAAATGTGCCTCTTGCAAAAAAAACACACAGACACAATGCATTTCACACATAGTAATGTGATATGCTCAGATCTGCAGAGATCTGAGGATGCAAAGTTTTACAGTTCTTTTCATAACAACATTTCTGTTTTTTTTTTTTTTTTTTTTTAGATTTTTCATTATAAAGGACAGTTTCCTGCTTTACTATGCTGAAAATGAAAAAAAGAACTTTGAGACAAACAGATACTTCAACATCCATCCTAAAGTAAGTGTTTTGTCCCCAAACCACCAATTAAAATGTGCACAGGCATGCATAGTGGCAATAAGGTGTACCAGTAGGCAGAATATTTGACCAATTCTCATATTTAATTATGAGCATATCTCATAATTCCTTAATTTCCTTTGGGATTAATAAAGTATATCTACGACTACTAATCAATCCCAGTTGCATTTAGACAAATGCACCTAACAGGTTATCATTGCTATCCTTGTAAGTAATGACACCACTCATCCTGTTCTGACATCCATGTATTACTTTCTTGGTGCATGTCCTGGTCTTTTACCAAGGGAGTTATTCCACTAGGAGGATGTGTAGTAACTGCAAAGGAAGACCAAGGAATGCCATATTCCTTGGTGATCAACCATGAGGATTTCACAGTAAGTCATTTTTATGCACTCAGTGGGCTCTTAACCTTTTTTGTTGATTCTTGTAGTCTATACCTTACTCCAGAATGTGAAGTAGCTGAACTTGTTTGAATACATTTTTAATATAATAAAGACATAATGCCTAAAGCATGATCCCTAAGACTGTGTCGTTATATATTGTACATTGTTATTGTTATGTATTGTATATTGTATAGTTTACCCCAGAATGGGAAGTGGCTTAACTAGAGTAAATAACAAAATTTGAATGAAATAGACCTATGCCTGTGCATTGTGCTGTTGCTTCCACAGGGCAACATAGTGCTGGCAGCTGAGTCTGAGGCGGAGCAGAACCAGTGGCTCGAGATGCTGCAGGAGTCTGGCAAAGTGTAAATGGCACAGCAACCATTCTCCCCTAAAAACACCACTTTCATACATCACAAGAATACCACATGCCATCTGAATGAGATACTGACATACAAAAACCCTTACACACCAAAATGGCCTGATTTACTAAAGGTTTGTGTGTGGTCAAAAACAAGTAAAACGTAACTGCATGCGTAACAAACATGTGGAAGCTGATTTAACCGGAAGCAATGAGGATTCTATCCCTCAAACGAGTAAAATACGACATGCAATCCATTTAGCGTATTTGTCTTAGTGAATATGCAAACATGGACGTCTCTGCCAGAACGTTCAAAGTACTGGGAGGAGTAGATGCAAATAGATTAAGATAGTGCATGCATGCACTGTGATTTACCAAACCTTGGCACCACTTGTGTTCACTATTTTGGTGCCTTGCTTGTAGGCAGGCATGAAAGGCATGTATAACTGGCACAGCTTTGGCACAAATGGCTGCGGTTATTGTAAAGAGACATATACAGAAGAGTGTTCCCCACAGAATTCTCCCAAGAGATGAAGTACAAACATCATATTTTGTTCAAGAGAGCAGTTCTCTATGTGACCACTTTAATCCTCTAGCTAATCAACAAGCTAAATAGGGATTGGGAATGGACATGCTAGTAAATGTCAGATTGAAGTAAACGTCGGTAAAATAGCCTATTAACTTTCTCTGACATTGGAATTATTTCTGTCAGAATCAGATATTTGGTAAATGTAGAATTACGAACTCAACTAGATGTTTCTAATAGTTCTGAACTCACGGTAAGTCAGTAGCGTAATAGGCAACGTCTTTGTCAGTTTGTAACTAACTTGTAGCTGTATAGACACACCATCTTTCACCGTGTGTGAGAGGGAGAATCCGGCAGTGTGTGTGTGAACGACAATGAGAGGAAGAGAGAGTTGAGCGAAGTTTAATGAACGGAACGATAATTATAATTTTCAAATTGTGGGGAAAAAAAAACGGAATCAATTTGTGGTCTCCGTCAACTCTGCATTACCTTGCTATAATACTTCCTGTTCTATTGTTTTAAATGTCATTTTCCACTCGCTGCTACTCTCTTCCACATTCTCCATGGTAAAAACTTGTAGGCCTAACTCACTTAAAAATCTCATTTAAATAGGGCGGTCTCCGTCATCTTTACACCTGTTAAAATTGTGCAGCAATCATAATTTGATCACCCAAAACACACAAACCAAGAGCGCCTGCTATCTTTTACTGCACGCAGCCAATTTGGGATCTTAGTAAATCAGACCCTTAGGTAGCAAAGCTAGTTATTTCCAATAATGTATCCTAAAATAATTATTTTAAGAAGTGTATTTGTGCAAATATATGGCTGCCATCACCATTACCCTAAAGCATTATTACTGTGTTTACAGACATATCAGTCATCAAATAGCCTACGTTTCGGTCTCACACAATGGTTTACACTCCAGATTGAGTTCTTCATGGTTCTGCAATTTTAAATTTTGTCCTATTGTGTGTTACATTTTAATGGGTATTTCAGCATTTTATCTTTAGTTCAGATATTTTAAAGGCATACATCTCTTTGATCGTAGCACCTGGAAGAATGCTCAGCTAGGGGAAGCCATGATCGAGAGTTTGGAGGCTCAAGGGCTCCAACTGGCCAAGGAAAAACAGGAGTACCTGGGTAAGAGAATAAAGCTGGACAAGAACAAAATGGAGGCAATAGTACAGATGTACCAAATCTCTCATATTCGGCCAAATGGCCTTTGGCAATGATGGATAGCTAAAGGTAGAGAGTAATTCAGCTAAAAGAAAGCTGCATTTTCGCATTCAGTGTCGTCTACATTCAGACCTCGGATTTTCATTTACTACAAAAGTCAACAGTATGCCCAGAAATGAGGAAACACAAGAAAACTAAAATATATTTTAAGTGAAAGATGGACGGATGGAGAAGTTGAACAGAATAACTTAAAAAAAAAAATGTTGGATGTTTTACTTAGACAAACTCATGGAAGAGACAGAGGAACTGAGCCTGCAGAGGGAACAGAAGGAGGTGGGTCAAGACAGCATGTTGACAGCTACACTTTGGGCAAGCAGTTGGTTCAGAAAAAACATGCAGAGATAAAACATGCATTAGTGTGCTCTAATTCCCTGTGGATTAGAGAATATGCCTAAGTTTAAATGTATGTAAACACAAAATTTCTGTATCCATACAAAGTCCCACGGTCATTATATGCATGGTTGCATGTGCATGTGTATTTTATTTATGTTTTTTACTAACTTTCCTGTGACTGCATATAACGGCTTAAATCAAAGGTAGTTACATAGCATGTGCTCTGGTATTTGTTGCTGGCTTGTTTGTGTTTGAAACAGGAGTTGGAACGACTAAACCAAGTACTGGAGGAGGAAAAACAGAAGTTTGAGGAGGTTGTGCATGAACTCAGAGCAGAGCAAGAACAAATCAAATTGTAAGATTTTCCCATGTATTGTGTCTAATGTATCAAGTTCACACTATTATCTGTAGATATACAAAGTGTTTATGCATATCATATCAAAACACAACATATTATTGTTATAACACAGCACAACACAACTACTGTTTTACTACAGCTTCTGAATTAAAATGTGTAAATAAAATCAGCTGTCTGCTCCCGTATCATTATGATAAAGGCATCATGTCTTGTAATTAATGGCAAACCCATAACCTTATGGTTTATGCTTTTCCTTGAGGATGCTGACATCTTGTTTTTGACCTGTTTTTGGCAGGGATCTGGATGGCACAGCACAGTCACTGAAAGGCGTGGAGAATGAAAAAGAAGAGCTACATAGCCTCACCACACTTCTGCAGAAATCCCTCGAGGTAAAGGGTAACAGGGAGGATAGCCTTGTGTGTGTGTATACGACTTACAAGACTGCAAATGACTGTTACTAACAGTACCACTATGTTTGTTAGGAGTTAGTTTTCACTCTAGTGGCTTACTTTTGACCAATGACTGCATATATGTATGCTTTTGACAAATGACTGAACACTAATAATGGGCTACACTTGAAATGTTTGTTTACTTATCTTTGTTATGGCCTGTATGGTCACTTCAGCACTTAATTCCAATACAAGGTTTTAAAAATGTTTAGCCCTTGTGTGGTCTCCACTTTTTACCTAGAGTTGCGTGATCTCTCATTTTTACAAAAGTGTTCATGGGGCAAAACTCTGGAAATAGACAATGGTCCACATGCCACTTCCACCTCCCTTTTGTCAGTAATAACACGGAGCTTTAACTTCTGTTAAAATGTTCAGGAATTGTCCAAGGAGAAGCAACGCACTCTGGAGCTCCTGCATAAGGAAGAGCATGAAGAGCTGGAGGGAGGAAGAAGCCCAGGCAAGGAGGAGGAGGCCAGGGGCACCTCCACAGAGTTGGGGAGGAACACAGAATTTCCAGACAACATGAGTCATCTTCAAGCAAACCTGTGCCTCATAGAGGAGCAGATGAAGACCTTGCAGAGAGAGAAGGAGCAAGCAGAAGAGAGGTGATTATTGACAATCAGCTTGCTATAATTCTCTTTTCTGACTGGCTGATGAGGAGGGCATTAACTTTCTAGGAACAGACTATCTTTGATTTCAAGAGAAACGTTGAATAGCTGTTTCATATTAATGCAATTATGAATTTAACCATAACAACTTGAATGGCAGTCTCTTCCAAGCTCTACTTTTTTACATACTATACAGTACCAACTCAACATGTTATTTCAATTTCCTAAATATAATGAAAATTGTAGATTAAAGTATTTCCTTGATGCAAGTGGGAGAAAGGTGAAGGAAACTCCATTCCACTTCAGTTTTTTGCCTCCACCTTACCAGTATTTCTATGGAACAGGTCACCTTAGCAGCTGTTATTCTTTATTAAGAAACAGGACATGTTCTATTCTATTCTATTCTATTCTATTCTATTCTATTCTATTAATATATTTATCTGAGTAATGTTGGATTGATGGTGGGGGGTGGGGGGAGTAAGTGTCCAGTTAAAATGATGTGAAGGGTCCAGCATTGACATGGGGCCCTTTGAGGACATTATTAATGTAATTGTTAATGGGAAGGGGGGCAAAATTATATTCTCTCATACAGCACTTCTAGTCTCTCTGGCAGTGCTCCTGGCCTGGATAATGTCTGCAAGTGTTTCGCACACTTGCAGACATGATCCAATGCACTGCAAGTGTTTCACAGTCTTGACTTTATACTGAAAAATCTGTTGTTTATAAATTTAAACCTTATGTATAACGAACACACATTCTGTGGGGATATCTACAGATCCATTAGTCAGCAGATGTTGTGGTTGGCATGCATGCATGTAGCCTGTCCTGGGGCTGATGGCGCTAATGGGGTTTACCAGTGGGAAGCACGAAAGTGGAAATGCACATTGATTTAAAAGTATGCCTGCTCATTGACTGCTGGAGTCCAGCAAGCATTGAGTAGTAGTGGTTAAATTGATGGTGTTATGTGAATGACCTCTAAGAGGAGGCCAGGACCCCACCATATTAAGAGGAAGATTAGCTAACAAACACCATTAGGTCCCTATAGCATCTGTGAAACTTTAGAGTCTGAATAAACCAGAGATCTCAGTGAAATAACAGTATAAACAGCGGTGCATATATCATTAAAACACTAATGTAAGTTACATTTTTCCTTTTTTAAATTTTTGACAGGCTTTAGATAGTAGAAATTCCCATCTTGTTTATAATTACAGCTGATACTGTTCAGCTATAAGAGTGTAATCTCCAAAGTCTGTTAAACAAACCAAATTGCCAATATCCTACAACCTGATTCTGCTGTGTGGAGTAACAGCAATGAAATAAACTGAATGAAAACTGGGAATTTGGACAGACTATACAATGAACACTGCCATTGTTTATTGTTTCTTTTTCTTCTGTGTATGTGGAACAAGCTACCATTTGCTATGAGCAGGGTCTTCCCTCTTACCTTCAGGATGCTCTTAAAAACCACCCTTAATCACTAAGCTCTTAAACTCCACTTATGAGCACTGTTCTGTACTCTATCTGTACTTACTCTGTTGCGCTCCTGCTTACTGTTTTGGTAACTGTAGCTAACCAGCAAAAAATGTTCTATATCTTTTCAAGGGACAATACTACACAAATGAGTAGTAAATGAGTAGTTTTTTTGCCATCTGAAAAAACTTAACACATAATCATTTTTGTAAACATAGCAGGCCAGAAAAGCGAGTACACCCCAAAGTGAACATGAATTGTGTCAAAATCATTAATATTTTGTGTCAGCACCATTATTATCTAGCACTGCCTTAATATGTAATTCACCAAAGCTGCACAGGTTGTTTTTGTAATCCTTTTCCATTCCTCCATGATGGCATTACGGATTTGGCAGATGTTAGACACTGGTACTCTTCCACTTCCTGCTTCAGAATCCATGATTCTTTCAATGAACTGCAGTTCCTCAGTTCTGGCAGCATTGAAACAGCCCCAAACCATGATGCTACCACCACTGGGCTCAATTCTAGGCAAGGCACACTTATAATGGTGCTGTTTAACAGCCACACAAGCCTGACACTATTTATGCAAAACAAGTTTATCTTATTCTAGTCAGACCACAGGACATGGTTTCAGGAATTCATGCTTTTAGACTGTGTGTCTTCAGCAAACAGTTTTCAGGCTTTTTTGTGATCAAGCTTTACAAGAGGCTTTCCTCTCAGAGGATGATCATGCACACCAGGTTGTTGCACTGTGCAGCATCTTATTTGAGCTCTGAAAAGCTGACCTCCCACCTCTGCAACCTCTGCAGCAATGCTGGCTGCAGTTATGCATTTCTTTTTTACAGCCAACTTCTGCATTTGACACTGAGTGTGTGTACCTTACTTCTTTGATTGATCCTGTCAATGCCTGTTCGAAGTGGAACCTGTTTTGGAAACCACTTAGTGAATCTGGCCACGATGATATAGCTCAGTTTCATGCTGTTGCTGATCTTTTATAGATAGGCCATCATTGTGTAAAGCAAATAATTCCATTTCTGAACTACTCAGACAGTTTTTTTGCCATGAGGAGCCATGTTGGACATCCAATGGCTAGTATTAGAGAATTATAGCCAAAACATGAAAATGAATAGCTCTAATGACCCACATATTTGTATGGTCCAGTTGAGCAGACCCAAACCCAAAAATGATGAATTGCACAAGCGGCTTTTCAGGGTAGAATGATACAGTATGTACCATTATCTTTGAGGGTGTACTCACTTTTGCGGCCTGCTATTTAAACAAAAATGCCTGTGTGTAAAGTTGTTTTCAGAGGACAGTAAATGAATGCTGCTACACTAGCTGTACACTGACTACTCAAAAACATATCAAAGTTTCATTTCTGTACCACTATCCCTTGAAAAGATATACCACATTCTTTGTTGAAATGTGAAGGGTGTACTCACTTTTGTGACATACTGTAGGTTAAAAGCATCTACTAAGTGTAAAGGAACTTATGTTATGGGTACATGAACAATGAACCGACTGCCATTGTTTATTATTTCCTTTTTTCTGTGTATGTTATGTATAGATAGCTGTGTACATTCTTTGTATGTAATGTGTACATACTGTTGTTATCTGTGTATGTTATGTGAACATAGCTGCTGTTATCTGCTGCCCCCTGCAGGCTGAAGGAGAAGGAGCAGCGTGCGTCAGTGCTGCAGGAGGAGCGGGAGTTCTACTCGGCTCAGGCACAGACACTGCAGCAGTCTCTGGTGCAGCTCACTGCAGACAAGCAGCAGACAGAGGCCGAACTCAAGGTGAAACAATGTCCACCCCTATTGCATTGTAAACCTACCCCACACACTTTAAAACAAACACATGAGTCAGATAACAGTTAGACAGCAAATGTAGATTTGAACTGTTCTGTGGCTGTTTGCTTGTGGTTATGTCAGTTTATCTACAGTGCATTAGTTTCCAGACTGTTATGTTATGTTATGTTATGTTATGTTATGTTATGTTATGTTATGTTATGTTATGTTTAATTAATCTTATGTTGATTTTGTGGTGCTTGGATCTCTTTTTTACATTTGGAAATCCTCATATAGATAGGTATGACACTTAAAAGTGAGCTGTGCTATAATTTCTAAAGATAATCCTTAAACCTTGTTGTATTTATATAACACTTTTTTCAAGACACCCAAAGCACTTTACAGTGAATAGCCAGATACAAGTGGATCATAAGGGGGCCAAATTGAGTGATTGGGACTTTTGCCAGGGCACTGCAGAACCGTTCCAATCATTGCTATAAGTTCAGTCATTTTGCAGAGTCAAAAAATCCACAAGACAGAAAAAAAAACATAGACGCACACAGCATGATTGTGTACCTCATACCAAAGAAAGAGTTGCTGTGCTAAATATCTCATGAAATAAGGATGCATATTAGTCCCACCTGACTTACAACAATGTTCAAAATATGTTAAACTGTATAAGCCTGCAGCACAGTAAAACTGACTTCAGGAATTGTGATCCTATTATCAAACACAGTTTCCTGACATATTTCACATTTCCAAACCAAATACTGTTTTCACTTTGCTCGGTCTTTAAATCAGTATGGTGGGGTGTTTAGCTACCTTGTTTCTACCTTGGCCTTTAGCAGTTTTTTTTTTTTCATTTACAACACATGAACTCCCAACAAGGAGTCAAATTACAAAAACACATTAAAAAGCTATATCATTTGGGACTCCTTTCCTTTTGCCGCTTAGTTTTCTCATAATACTGGGTGGCCCATAACTTTTGACCCATTGGAAAAAAAACAATAAAATTACAAAAAAAGTCAGAAAATATATTATATAATGTATCCAAAGTTTATTGCAAGCCACAGACAGCAAAATAAATAGACCTCTCTCCTTACTACTTAGTGATATGCATGCAACATAATAATGAAAATAAAAAAGGAAAAAAAATATTAAAAATGAATTTAAGTCCTATGTAATCCAATTACTTGGAGAGCTTTGCGTTTGTTCTTTAACCCCTTACATACACATACAGTAGTATACACAGACAAACTATAATTTCCATACATTTAAATTATATATACCAACATTGCTTCTTTTGTGTGGGCCTAAGGTGGAGATTGAGTCGCGTGTGGAGCTGGAGCACAGGCTGAAGCTGGCTGAGGAGGCCCTACAGAGACTGGAGCAGGGTCTCAACTCCCTGGAGCCCACACATGAACGCAACGAGAGGATGCGGGGAGATGTCAGCCATCTGAAAAGTGAGTGACATCTACCAGGAACTAGACACGCTCTAATGCACTCCTTTATGCGTGCGCGCACACACGCACATACACAAACATGTGTACACACACACACATAGACATACACAGACACACACGCACACACACTTACACATACATATTATGTGCAGTCACCGATACATAGAGGCCAACAAAGGCATTGCCGCTGCTCTTGTTTCTAATGCATGGCTATAGATAATGTTAAGTGTCCCTCAGGCATTGGTAATTACAAAGTGGATCCTGGGCTATTCTAGGAACCTAATGTGTTACTGTAGCATGCATATTAGGCGACTGGAATGTGGTTGAAAGTCCAGCTTTGTTTGTAGTTAAAAAGTGTCTTTAGTAAATTGCAATAGGTTGCTTACTCATAATTTTTTAAATATTTTTTTAATGAATCAAGTGATGGAATTTAAAGTACATTTGACAATTGAGTCAATATTGTTTTTTTTACATTACACCAATTTACACACAATTATCATACATTTTTTGTCTCCAAACCTTTAGAATTTTTTGAGGAATGCATCTCTGCAGCGGAAATTGAAGCCAAGCTTCCAGCGATCATGAAGAATGCCGTGTATCTGCACAGGGCTGCGGCTCGCCGCATTAAGAGCTGCCGGATTCAGAAGAGGGCCTCGAAACAGCACTGGCGTGAGTCAACATCATGGCATGAATCATGGCACACACACACACAGAGGAAACAGCCATACATACACATATTTGCATATACTGATATACAGGCTCACCACACACACACACACAACTTAAAATCACAGCCACAGGCCTTTTAAATGCATTCATGCATTAACAATTTCATGAACCTGGATTTCTTTATAGCAGGCATTTTTGTAGTTGATTAAATGAGAAATAAAAACAGTTTAGTATGTTAATATGTCTGCAAATATGTGCACTATTAGGGTCTGACTCTTCATGGGTGACTGCTCTGCACAAGACATAAGGCTTCTTGTTATACTTATACTCTATTCTGGCAATGGCCGTAACAAAATGTGTGTCAAGGGTACAGCTGTGTTCAGCATTCTTGCCACTGCAGCTATAATTATCATAGCTTCTTTATGTACACAGTTTCATCTTGTAGCCATTACGACAAAAGCTGCTTCACCCTTTGTTACTGTCCTGGATCAAATAAACTGTTTCTTTTTTAATTTTTTTTCTTTTAATGTCTGTTTTTGATTAGTAGTTAATAGAACATACTGCCATAACACCAAGGTCTGTCTATCGATCTATAAATCTGTTTAGCCATCCACTTGTTCATCCCTCCACCTCAACTCTATAAATTATAAGTATGTATTAATTGGATTATTAACAGCAGAATTTGGAATACTCCAGTTTACATGCTAAGGGAACAAGTAATGAATGTCAGAATTCCTCAAATCACTCAATTAACATGACATATAGAATATTCTGACTGAAACCTTTTTTTGCATGTAACAACCCTGACTGTGGGGTAATAGTTTTGATTGCTCTCTGTCCCTCTCCCTGGTCTTTGTGGTCTGTAGTAAAGCACTCCCAGTCGTTTGTTCACTCGTCTGACCAGAACCCCAGTCTTGAGGAACTACGAGAGACCGCACGTCGCCTCACCTCTGACAGCTGCTTCAGACAGAAGGTCTACAAAATCCTTGCTCGCCAAGACTCTCTTGAAGTAGAAGATACTTAAGGAGGAGATAGGCAGACAGATAAAAGAGAGGCTTAATATTTAAACCCAGTGATGACTTGGTATGGTTAGTTAGATTTGTTAAGACTTTTGAAATATATTGAATATATGTTAAACAAAACCCACTGATTACAGCTAGCTAGTGCAAACAATGCATTTGGAATGTGACTGTGGCTATAAAAGACACCAAATTCCATGTGAATGGCAAGTACGTTGTTCATTTCGGACATCTGGAAATATGTTAATATTAAATTAAAAACACACCAAGGGCCCAATCCGCCAACAGCCTCTGAAATCATTCTCTCCATTTATTTTTCTAGAAACCTGCTTGATTCAGAATGTGGATTGAAGTCGTGGAGACATCAAAGGTGTACAAATGATCTTAATCTTTGTTACAAAAAAAATCCCACCTGAAGACCAATGGTTTAGTTGTTTCAAAGAATTCCCTATTACAGTCAAATACCAGACAAACACAACAATACCCATGAAAGACAGGTGTGTTTATTTTGTTTTGCTTTGTATATGAATACATTATTCAGCATGTTCTACAAAATTGCATTTAATTGTCAGTGCTGACTGAAATGGCAGCTTACCCTGCGTCTCGACTGTGAGCTGTTTCCCTGTTCTCTAATGTTTTGCTAAGGGGCTGTAAATGGCCATGTAAAGTTGTAAATCAGAATGGATTTAATGGATTTTACAATATTCTTCTGCTGATGGTGTACCCTAAAGATACTTCTTAAAGTTATAGATTCTTAAAACAAATATTCTGATGGCATGGTGTGGTGTAGTGTGGACACTGTACTGATCAATGTTTAGTTTAAGTGTTATTAAAGTTTTAGTCAAGCCCATTCTGTACTTGGTTATTGAAAAACGAGCGCTGATCAGTGTCAAAAGGGGAGGACTTTCTGGGTTAACTGGATGGTCACCTGCAGCACCTGTTCTCCTGTACCTGCAGGGGGTGGAATGGGGGTGGGGTTGAAAGAGAGAGAAATGTCTCACACATGTGTCACACAACTAAGGAAAAAAATGTTTATTGAAGTGATTAGTATATACAATATAATTTGTCATTTGTGTGAATATCTTGGTTTCGAGTTGCAACTTGTTGACATTTTTCCTGTGCACAAATCTAATCCTTTATTTTCAATCTGTTCAAAAATAAAGTATTTAACTGTTATTCAGAACAGTTGGCACAAAAGCTAACCTATCTCTCCCTTATCTGCCTTGTTAAAGACAAGAGAAAAAGTTGTGTAATAATACTGACTCACGACCAGCCGCCAGCATTACTGGGCTTAAACAAAACTAATACGCCTGGGATCAAATGTGTGTTTAGTTTGTTGGATATTTTTATTCCTACTCTTTTGTCTGTGTGTGTGTGTGTGTGTGTGTGTGTGTGTGTGTGTGTGTGTGTGTGTGTTAGTGAGTGAGTGGGAGTAAAGTCTGTCTGAGTGTGTGTGTGTGTGTGTGTGTGTGTGTGTGTTCTGGCCTAATCACAGGACATAAAAAACCTGAGCACAGATGGATGCATGAGTAGGCAGGCAGTGTGCATGCTAAACCAACTCTGGGTCATCCTTCAATGTCAAGGAATGTGCACATAGTACTACCCTGTCTCCCTTATCAGGAATCAATCTGAGCTTGTCTATCACAGTGTGCATCAGAAAACAGGCAGAATGCGATGGCACTTCTTGTTTTAGCTGTGTGAGAAACCCCCACCATACCATTGTTACAGAAACAACCCTAACTCTCTGTATGTGCACCCCGCTTTATCAACCTCCATATTCCCTCACTAACACAGTCACCACCATCCTCGTTGTGTATCACCATGGCAACTGTGACATGAGAAGGCAAAACTGCCCCACATACTCACACCCACAGAGCATTTTTTCCCATTTAATCTGGAGATATGAGGATTTGTATCCAGGCTTTCTACAAACACCAGTTGGCCATCTGAGTAAGAATGCTGATGGTTTATGTATTGGGTGAGGTGGGGATTGTGGTGATAGATAGACAGTGTCAGTTGTTCATCTGTTTGATGTACTAACATGTATTTAAACAAAAACGTTTCTGCTGTTGTTTATATACTGTAACTGCAACCATACATTTCATACACAGAATTTAAATGTGAATGAATCTCTGTTTTCCCTGAAATATCTGTTTACATGAAAAAGACAATGGTAAGGAGACATAAAAAGAATATTGGTTCATACCTAGCTCAGGCAGGAGTCTGTCTGTGATGTGTTGGTGTTGAGACATCCTTTACTCTGAAGCACATGGGTAGTGCCATCTCAGCAGCTCCTGTTGTGCTGATAGAACTCCTTACGATGTCACATTCGAAGGCTGCCACATCAGCAGTTCTGAACATCACTTTTACACAGGCTCTGAAGCCTTTTTTTTACACAAAACTTCCTTTTGCTGCCTCAGTAACGGACGTTTACTCTTCATTAAAAGCCATTTTGGTTGCCATGGTGTCCAGTTTCCAAGTCAACCATCCTATTATTATTTTCAGCACGTTTCCAAGTTGAGCAGTGGCTTTATGCCAAACACCCAGTCCTCGTCCCAAACAAGTCCCATGATGAAGAAACCAGTCAAAACCAACAAAAGTAAGAGAAAGACTGTCTTTTTTCACAAGATAAAGATATCTGACTAGTAAAAAATAAATAGAGGAATTATCTTTGAGGAGACAGGTTGTGTGATGATTAGGCTTGCATGAAGGCTTGAGCTACAATAAAACCATTTCCAGCAAAGGAGCAGAGGAGAGACCATGTTTGTCTTCCAGGGTTGATGGCTGTTCATTTCTCACATTTCTCATCCAGACTGGCTTTTAACTGGGCCTCCAGGGCCATTTTGTCAAATGTGCGCATATTGGTCTCTTCCCGCACCTTGTCCCGCACATGAAAAGAGGCTCGTGCCACAGATCGGGCACTTTCCAGAATAGCCCGCTTCTCTTTGAAGATCTGCTCACTCTTCTCCAGCTTTCTTTCTATGGACTGCAATAGTTCCAGGCGTCTCTGCCTCTCTTCCTCCTCCACCCGCTGCCTGTTCAGTCTCTGGAGTTTCTCCTTCTCCTGTCGGCTCTGGATGGCTCGTTGTGCCTTTTCTTTCATCCGCTCCTCAGCCACCATGGCTGCCTGCTGTGCCCGCTTCTCTGTCTCCCTTACTCTAGCCGCCAGCTGCTGCTTTTGCTGCCTCTCCTTTTGCTCAGCCGCTTTTCGAGCCCTCTGAATCTGTTGCTCCTCACGCTTGGCCTTTTCCCTCAGCTCTTTCTCCCGTCGCTCCACCATCTGCTCATAGTTCTCCAACGAGCGGCTCAGCTTCTCCTCGGCTTGCCTGCGGGCCTCCTCGCGTTCCTCCTCCTCCCGTCGCGCGATCTCCTGGATCAGGGCAGCGTGGCGCCGCCGCTCAGCACGGTTCAGACCCCGGCGCTCCTCCTGTACCTGATGTTCCCGTTCTTGCCTCTTTAGCTCGGCAATGGTCAGCTTCTCCTTCAGCAGCAGCTGCTCCTGTTCCAACATGGCCGTGCGCTCCTCCTCCAGGGCGCGCAGGTTCTGCTCCTGCAGGGCTTTCTTCTGCTTCTCCTCACGGGCCGCCTGCTGCAGCCGCTGCAGCCTGCTTCGTTCCTGATGTTCCGCCTGCTCTCGCCAGCGCTCTTCGCTCTCCTCCGCCTGCCGGAGTTTTGCAGCAGCTGCATCTCGCTCCTGCTGGCTAAGGCGTCGCTGGCGAGTAGAGACCTGAGACTGCCACGCTCGCTGGCACTGCAGCATCGCCCGCTGCTTCTCTCGCTCCTCACGCTCCCGCCTCAGCTCCTCCAGACGCCGCTCACTGTCCCACTGCAGGTGAGCCACGTAGCGTGTCTGGCTCATGATGTCTTCCTCCTGGTACCTAGCAAGCATCAGAGCGGCGATCTTGCGATCTCGTTCAGGCACTGCTTTCAAGCCACGGCGCTTCACCTCCTTAACAATGCGCTCCACCTTCTGCGTGGTCTGGGGAGAATGGCTTAGGTCACCAAGGCTCAGGCTCCGGCCCATCAAAGAGTTGAAGGTGGCCAGGGTGCGGGCCCGGGGACTGGAGACCCTGCCCCAGTGGTCACGTGGGCTGTCCCAGCTGTAGGAAGATGAGGCCCCTGATTCAGAGGAACCACATGTTGTGGTGGTGGTGTTGGTGGTGGGAGTGGTAGAGGTACATACTGTCTCTCGCCGCCTTTGCAAGGACTCCAGGGAGTGGCTCCTACCAGGTCCTTTTGATTGTGATAAGAAGTGGCCATTGTGCTGCATGAAGGGACCACATGTGCCATTAGCAGCTGGGCTTTGTGCTGCGGACTTTGAAACAACCGCTGCCAGAGATGATGTCTTAGGAAAGGAGGTAGGTTTCGGATTTGACCTTGGAAAAGTGTTTGATGTTTTTGATGTGCTACCAGAGGTCTTTTTAGAGCTTGAACTTGTAGATGACTGTTGTACTTTACCACCAGATGATGCTGACATTGATGTCTGAGACACAACACTTCCTTTTACAATGAGCTCAGTTTTGGAGGTTTGCTTACTTGCCTTAGCAGGGACTGTTCCTTTAGAGGCAGGTGTGGACATCTTTGGACTTTGTTTTGAGGACTGATCAGAGCATGTTGTAAAAGATTTACTAGAGGAGCTTGAACTGGAGGGGATTGTCTTATCCAGCTGACCTGAGCCTGACAGAGGTGTTTTGGAATATGAGTTTGAACCTATTGAGGGGTTCACAGGTGGTGTTTCAGAGGTGGACATGACATTTTGGGGGGGTGTACTGGAGCTTAGCAGAGTGTTGGTTTTAGCTGACTGAGTGCAGTTGACTGTACCCTCTTGTTTCTCCTCTACAATGCTTTTGCTGTTTAACATAGCCTGCAACATTCGTTTCTTCTCATCCCTGATTATTCTCTCGCGCTCTTCCCTGCACTGTCGAAGTTTCGCATGCCGTTCCTTCTCATACACCTCAAACATCCCCGTGGCAACACGCATTGAACGTCCTGGAGCTTCGCGGGCAAAATCTGCCAGAGGCCGAGGCAGAAGCTGTAAAGGCATGACCCCACACCGAGCACATGCCTCCAGTGAGCGAGGGCTAGTCAGTACATAGCGACTCCCTTCTGCAGCAGGTGAGTCAAAGTTGTAAAGATCCAGGTGTAGCTTGATTGCTGACTCTGAATTTGGCTGCTGATTCTCTTTAGAACCAGATTCTGGATCAGATGGGGCCGCAGTGGCTGGGCTTGAGCCTTCCTTTGTTGCTTCAGTGACCCCTGTACCATTTTCATCTGGAACTCCTGGAACATCAGCTTCTGCAGCAGATGGGGTCACAATGTGTGGGTCACTGGTCTTACAGGGATCCTCAGGTTCCATAGGGTCGACCATGATTCTCTAAGTGAAAATAGAAGAGAGAGAAATAGTTTAAAAAATGGTACATGATGCACTGAGCTCTGTGGTTGTGGGAGAAGAAAAACTGATATCAAAACAGCAAATCTCTGGATACTGGAGATTACACTGTGCAGTCCAGGGCTTAATGATAAAAACTAGGGAGGAACAGTGCATAGGCTACATGCATATTTTACGCTTTGTGGCTATGCATGTCCTTTCCCCCTGAGCGCAATTACATACGCCTGAGCTGGAAAAGCAACCAAAATGATTTTATACAGTTAATACTTCTGTTTTTGTCATGTATTTCATTCAGGTTCAAATCCGTCTTACTCCGTATCACACATCCTGCTCACACTAGCACCTGTAGTCTATGCATCCACGCCTAATACCACATCCAGCCTATCTTGTTTACGCTAGATCAATTCTATTACTTCAGTGATTTTTCTCTATAGTAGCCTACGCCAACGTTTGATGAATTCGGAGCCTAATCAGCAGTCTGCGTAGGATATACACTGTTATTGTCTCTGGCGTTATTCACATTAGTCTTATTTATTACAAACATCTCGTCATATTTAGGCTACGCAAAACAAATAGGCTAAATATTGGGGCCTGGGCAAAAAACCTCAGCAATAGCGCACAAGTAAGCACTCTTTAACCTTTTCAGTGTAGTCTAGGCTACATTTATGATAAGAGCGACAACAGCCTCTGAATGGCTCCGTCTAAATCATAAACAGCCAACTGACCTTCTAGATCGCCGATTATTTTCAGAATCGATGCTTTGTTCGAAGTCAGTAAGAATAGTGCCTTCTGTAGCCCGCATAATATCAGGTTACAGAGAAAAAGCTTCTGTCGACAATTTGTAGAAATCGGGCATACCTCCCCGAAGCGACGCGGCACAGACAATCCACTTCTCTTGTGGTTTGTCAAAACAGCCTACGGTATTAACTGCTGGCTCTATAGGCTACCGCATGCGGCCTAATCGGTATGACTGCGGTCCTTCCTTCTATTTTCCTTCAGCACGACGAATGCAGTCTCTTCAGTCTCCACCTGCTGTTGGGTGCTCGCATCCCTCATTCTCAAGCATCCAAGCCCCGCCTTCACATGGCAGTACAGTAGGCTACACTAAAAATATCGTTAACTTTCACCTCTGTACATGTCCTTATTACATTTGTAGTAAGGCACAGCTCCACACTAAGATTTACACAGTAAATGTCACAGTGTAAAAAGAAATATGGTACAAACCTATAGTGTACAGATCTCTTAAATGACAACCACCATGGGTGGCTGGTAACAATTCTGGTCCCACATATTGGGTTGAATGAGCCATTAATTAGATTTAACTGCTCAGTGTCACTACATATATCACAAGAAGACCACAAGGCAGCGATATAGCCTCTAACTAGAAGTAAAAAAGCAGTAGGCAACGTATTTTTAGGCTACATAGGCCCACAATTTGGGCCCACAAAGTATGAGTGAGTAGGCTATTATCATTCATATTATCATTTGCAGTAGGCCTATGGCTACAAAAATAATACATTGTGGTAAGAACTGTTGCTAAATGAAATACAAATGTATGTACGGTTTATTGAATCTGCTTAATAAATTTAGTCTGTTAAAAACAAATAAAGTGGGCTAAATGATTATTACAGTTTTTCTCAGTCGTTTGCTACATTTCTCAGATCAGAATTGAAATTCTCAAAAAATCTTGTTCAATCTTCACATCATTGTGTCACTGTGCACATCAAAAAGGACGTTTCTCATTTCTTTGAACAAGTTGCAAATGCTTTGGTACATCCATGCAGATAATTATGTACAATTCTCTGCTGCTTCCTACATTATCAATTGCTTATGTCTTGTTTATCAAAATGCATTATCATGGGTCTCGATAAAGTCTCAGCCCTCACAACATTTAGGCATTAGTTAATCGCATAAGTCTTTTCATGCAAAATGGTTGAACAAGTTGCCATAATACATGTCAAGTATATTTCTATACATTTCCATTAGACGTTTTTTTTTCTAAATCTGTTCTGAATTGGTAAATTGCTCCCAGGTGAGTCTTGACTTAACAAACAAAAAATGTGTGGAGCATTAGAAGAAGTATGGAGATGTAAAGTATATGATCACCAGCCACATACACACTCTGGCTGCCATGTATGTAGTGTGGTGACATTACGGCAGATACCTGCAGAGGCTGGATAAGACACTCTCAAAGATTATTTCCATGCTGCATCACAAGAGAAGATGTTTGTTGTAATATGGATGAGAATTCGTGGCCCCACAGAGAAGGGACCACAGGACGTCTAGAAAGACTGTACTGCACTGTAATTCTTACAATTTTTTTCTTGCTATGCAGTGCTGTTTTTAGGTTTTCTATATTTCAATGATATTGTCTGTCAATAAATTACAGGACAAGCAGTAATACTGTAAATGTGAATTTTGCCAGTCTCTTACAATCAATCTCACATATATTAAGTTGCAACTTACAATAAATGTCATCAAATCTTTAACCATAGTTTACTTCAGAACATCCCTCCAGAGTACACTGTTATATTGACAAAATGACAAATCAATTTGACTGTGTTATCCGTACACAATGACACAAGGACTTGCTATTCTGATGGCACTGACACGTTCACTGACACAGAAACTTAGTTTTGAGAAATGAACTAAGGATTTTGAGCAATAGACTGGCTTTTGCAAGTAATCCACTGTGTTTTGCTATTTGTACGAATTGTTTTGAGAAATGCTTACTGTTTTGCAAATTGCTAGAATGATTTCAGAAATGTACCAAAGTGACCGAAACATTAGTCGTTGGGGTGTGGACTAAAAAAATAAAAATAAAAAGATGTCTTTTTAAATAGAGGATTTTGTAATTTCAGTAATAGATGTATGTATGTATGTATGTATGTATGTATGTATGTATGTATGTATGTATGTATGTATGTGTGTGTGTGTGTGTGTCTGTGTCAAGTGTAGTTGCAGTGGTAATGAATTTAACCATCCACTAGGGTGTGCTACATGCACACTGTTTTTAGCTGCAATGGGTTCATTATCCAAACATTTTCATATGACTTCGTTACTAGTTTTTACTTGGCCTTATGTCTTTGGTGAAAAGCTACTATATGTCTCTATACCAAGATCTGTATTTATTCCTTTATACACACACTGCCAAAGTAAGCCAGAACACTTGACAAGTTGTTGCATGTGAAAAGTTCTTGGGTGTTCTTATTAAGGTCTGTTTCTATAAACATTACTAGGCCTACCAGGTCTGTTTAACTTTATATATAAAGTTATGGTTATAGTGTGCCTTGGGTTTAAATGTTTATTTCAATGAAATGAGTCTTGGGTTTTAATTTTAACGTTTGTTGTCTGAGCTCCAATCTTGTCAATTCTTGTGCAGCCAGTGTGACGTCTGTGTTTTTTTTTAGCATAACGGCCTCAAACAAAGACCGCAAAGGGAAAATTAGGACATATCCATCTTTAACAGTAGGCACTTGCAGTATTATCCCAGCAATTCTAAAATGAGGGTAAATATTTAAACAGTTTTCCCCAGAACACAAAGCACTGTTTAAAGTGCATTTTATACAAAGGAGATCTTTCTCTACTAGGGATAACCTTGAGATTTACTCAGTGTACACAGTGTAAGACAACTGCAGAAATATCCCAGTGCCAGTTATTTACAGTCACTATAAATATCTGTGTCACTCATGTTAAATACAACCATCTAATCAGAACACAGAAAAGAGAAGACAATTTTAACACACACACACACACACACACACACACACACACACACACACACACACACACACACAGTGTATGTGTATATATACACATGTATGTATTTATGTGTATGTATGTGTATACGTGCGTGCGTGCGTGCGTGCGTGCGTGCGTGCGTGCGTGCGTGTGTGTGTGCGTGTGTGTGTGTGTATGTATGTATACATGTGTGTATCCATATTTAACAGATATACTCAGAAATATTTATATACAGGCTGGGCCATAAAGATGGGACATATTTGAAATGTTAGTATATTGGATTATAAAAATGTCATAGAATACCAAATATATTTTTTACACAACTTTAACATAAACTTAACATACTGTTTGCTATTTTACAGGTAGTATAAGAAATCATTTTTTTTCTTTTGTAGTCCATGACATTGAAAATCTCTGTTGAACTCCTGTATATACACTACATTGATATTTGTGGTCTGTATAGCAGATCTTACCCCACTCATGTAAGGGGACCTTCAGAATCACAGATGACACAATCTGCAAATTGGAAACCCCCTTGCTGGCACCATGAACCCAAAAATCATGAACAGGATGAGTGGGCAGAGTACAGAATTAGATAACTCAACTACACAAGAATTTACTGGGATGACCCACTAAACTCCTGACCTGCCCAAGGAGTTTCTAAGTTTAATTGGCCCTGCCCATGGACCCTATCATCAGAGCAATAGGTAAAATGTGACAACAGGGAACATACTGCTTCCTTGTAAAATAAAAAAGGGGGGTGGGCTGGTGGGCTGGTGCATGAGATTTGGAACCATGGGGCTGGGTGGCTAGCTGCACAGTTGGTGTTTAATGCTGTTCATTGGTGCATGGGTATATTTCTTCATAGCCGCGCCAGGGGTCATAGAGAGGTGAGCCGAGCCTCGTAGTGTTGTCTCCCAAACCAGAAGCTTGATTATGGACTGCATTTGCACTTGCAAGATGTCCCTTTTATTCAAGTGATTGGTCATCTGCCAAAGACATCAAACAGGCACTTCTCAAGTCCAATTTAAAATATCAGGTGACATGTTATGACACTCAAGTGTAGCCATGGCCACTGTTATGATGTTATGTCTCTCTTGCATTTCTTCCAAATAAGTGTATATGTAATATAGTCCCATATTGATGACATGTTGTATTAATCAATTGTGATGACTGGTTGTGACAACCATTAGCTTGAAAATATGAACTTTCTTCAAAAGGTATGAAAGATTATGACTTGAGATCAGTATACTACATTTAATATTTTCTCCTATATTGATGACATGTTGTATTAATCAATTTTGATGACTGGTTGTGACTAACCTTAGCTTGAAAATATGAACTTTCTTCACAAGGTATGAAAGATTATGACTTGAGATCAGCATACTACATTTAATATATTTTCTCAAGTTAAAAACAAAAGAAATGATGTACATAGATGCAAGTGCCACATTATGGACTTTCCACAACAACAGTTTTTACATAAGCGTGTGTTATCCCTCCTACAACATTTCTATGGATCCATATCTTTTTGACAAAAAAAAAACACTTGCAAATGGAGGCTGTGGAGGCGTCATCCTGGATTTATAGTTGTATCTAGGGGACAATGTTCTGTACCTCTATTGTTCTTTACTTGCTCCATGTAAAACCAACCATTTATTTATTAAAAAAAAGAAAACTGCCAGGTTTATGAATTTAGGACTCAGTGATTTCCAGGAAGGTGAGTGCAGCAGAGAGACAGGGACCTCTTATTGCCCCTACTTTGCATTTCTAGCATTGGTTTGGCAACAAAATGGGACATATTTTTTTGACAGTTTCAACAACTCTGCTCCCTTGACCCTCGCTCCCTCTCTCTCCTAGTTCTCCATGTGTGATGGTACTCCAGTCCCATGCGTCTGTGAAGCAAGCATCCCACCTCCCTCATTGCAGGGGGAAAGGTCTTAGGGAGCAAGCTGTTAATTCAATCAGGAGGCTAGTATGCTCAATTAGGCATCCATAAGGGCCAAGGCCGAGTCCCAGGACCCTGGAGGGGACAGGCTACCCCAGCCTCTGGGAAGAGCATTAATTGTGGATGACAGTGTGTAAACATTAGGGTGAATAGGCAACGCAGGTGCGGGACACCCTGGGTCTGTCTCAATGGCCCTTTTCACACCCGTCCTCCCGTGCTCTCTCTCTGTCTCTATCTCTGTCTCTCCCTCTTTCTCTTTCTCTCTCACTCTCTCTCTCTTTCTCTCTCCTTCGCTCTGTGTCTCTCTCTCTTGCTCTCTCTGTCACCAATGTCCATGCAGATGTATTTTTTATGTGGATGCTATGGTTACACCATTTTGTGCAGCTGTACATGTGTGGTGGCCACTGGTGTGTGTCTGTTTTGTATACATGTGTCCATATAAAGGGCAAGAGATAGAAAGGAAACTGGGGCAGAGAGATAGAGAGAATTTCTTTTAAAAATCTAATTGAACAACTGATGTAGCTTTGTCTGAAATGCCCTGCTTTTGAAGTAAGTCTGTACTGTATGACTCTCTTGCTTTATTTTTATATGTAACACAGACAAATGTGTGTGTTTGTGTGTGTGTGTTTGGGGGGGAGTTCTATCTATCTTTCCCCCTCTGTCTCTGTCTGTCTGTCTGTCTGTCTGTCTGTCTCTCTCTCTCTCTCTCTCTCTCTCTCTCTCTCTCTGTCTCTGTGTGTCTGTTTGTGTCTGTGAGTATGTGCATGTTAGAGCCAAAAAAGAGGCTCGGCCTCTGTTACTGCTGGCCAGATCATTTGGCCAGCAATAATGTTGTGTGGCTCCCCAGATTCAGGAGCTAGTGAAAATTGCAGCCAGTACATGTAAAAGATGTGGAATTTATCAAATGAAATCCAGATGAGGGACTTTAAAGGCAGAGGGCTTTCCATCTGACCTCACATTTTTCCGTTTGAAGTCCTTTTTCTGTCCATCTTTTTCCCTCCCTTTGCACTGGTGCACTCTTTTCCCAACAGGTCTAGCGTGGTTGGCCAGAGGGCTACAGATTCACATGCCTGACATAATTTATTCCGGATAGTGCTAATTTCTTTTTGGAAGGTGTAAAATGTTATACGATAAAACCATATACACCATAAAAGCTCATAAAGCCCCCTTTAACAATGTATCTCAAAACACACCTTTTAGGGAAATACATAGAATTTTAGAACTGACTGTGTACAAATGTGGCAAAATAGTTCAGTTTTCAAATTTGGCAGCTTTCTTAATTATCATTTCATAAACATGGTTCCTCCCAAGGTCAGTTACTCCATTTACAGAAGAACCACAATCATGAAAACCTTCTCTAATTGACAGATTTGTCATCATTGAGTGGCCCAGAGTCCTTGCCCCTTTTTCTCTGGTCTAGCACAAATGACCAGCCTGCTTGTAGGCCCCTGCAGGGCTTTTCTGTCTACAGACACCTGCTAATTTTCCATCTGATGTGTTTGGTATGAATTGGCAGAGGATGTCTATTGAGGGATCTGTGAAACGCCGACTCAGTAATTGGACAGCACAAAATCCTTTTGATTTTGTTCATCTATTCCACTTTGCTTTCTCGTCCTTGACAAGCGGGGCACTTCAAGCTCAGCCAAATGCAGCAGAGCCCCTCTGAGCAGGCCACATTTTCCCTACAACAGTTTTCACACCCCAGAAAGCGCTCCCTTTCTTGGGGGGGTGGGGGGGGGGGGGGGGGGGCTGGGGGTTGTGAGAGAGTGAGACAAAATGGATACAAGACGTTAAAGAAGGAATTTAGTGTAAAACGAACTTTGGGTATGTTAAAACATGATAATGACTTAGTATGTTTGCTGAGGAGAAAAACTATGCTAGCCTGTTGCATTCTGAACTCTTTTTAACCTTTTATTATTGAACTCTTTTTAACCTTTTATTATTGAAAAGGCTCATCATACTGATCAGGGCACAGAGATAATAAATGATTAAATATTAATAATCTCTGTACACTTACAAAGTTTCTACCCACTGCAGATCCAGTACGTATTTAAAAGTTCTCAACCAGTGAGTTCAAACTTTGTGTGATTTGTTGTATATTTTACGTTTTTTTATTTAAGTACACACCCAAACCTTGCAAAGGAGGATATTCTAAGACTCTACACTGAAAAACATGCCAGAGATTTCTCCTTCTAAATATGTATTTTACAAATTGTCTCATCCCTTTTGTTTGTTCCTCTCTGTTGAGTGCATTTTCTTTGTTCCTGCTCTCTTTAACTCCCCGTACCCTTACCTCCCACCTTAAATCCCCTTTTCACCATTTTGGGAAGGGGGGGGGGGGGGGGGGGTGGTGGTGGCAGCTCCACTGTTGAAACAGGAACACACAGACGTCATAATGGTGACCCTAATTGTGCCAATTCAAAGAGCTCAATAGCTCTAATTACAAGCCTCCACGTTAGCGTATTCAAAAAGCAGCTGAACTGCCATACCTAACAATTAAATAATATCCAAAGGAGCAAAGGCGAAGGGAAAGGGGTCATGAGGATGCCATAGTGATGGTCACACATTGAACACAAAACTGAGCAGCTTTCCTTAGTTTTAAGTGGGACATATTTGAATCTATGTAAAAGGTTCATTAATGCCTGCATAGACATGGGAAACAACTGACAGATTAAAATGTGTAACTTACTACAAAAAATAAAACTTATATGCCTATCAATAGAAGAGCCACCATGATATATTTTAGTAACACGTATGCTATTGGATAGCCTTCACATTCCTCTGAAACTGGTAATTATTCATATTCAGGGTAAACATTAGTTCAGTTGATGTAGGTTGTTTAAGCTGTACTTAAGCTTAAAAGAATTCCACTGTCTTTAAACTGTAAAGAATTCACATGTTGTCAAACACATTCTCTCTTTCTCTCTCTCTCTTTCTCTCTGTCTCCATCTCTCTCTCTCTCTGTCACTTGTACACACACGCACACACAGGCTTATTCACTTAGGCTTTTGAGAAGACACAGGCCAAGACGTTGTCTTTCTTACACAAATATAATAAGATGACGACAAGTCATAAATAATTTAGACATTAAAACAGTTGACACAATGTACCACTATGGCATGTAAAACAACTAGTTTGTTTTATAAGATAAATCAGTCTTGTTAATTGGTTTTATAGCATAGTGTAAGTTGTTTTGTAGAGTAGGTAGGGTTTGTGTAAAATTGCAATTTTACTGCATTTGTTGTGGCGTAGGTAGGCCTAGCTACTTAATATATGAGTTTTGACGTTTTCCCCTAGTGTGCCTGCTATTGGCCACGCCTGCTGTCAAACGTTTTGTGTTCACCCACCTCCACAGCTTTTAAATGTGTTGAAATGGAAGCTCAGTTATTCAACCTGTGGCTGCCTTCGGAGTCTGATCAACGAGCAAGAGGATAAAACCTGCCATTATGTTTACCGTGAATTAATTAAAAAGTTCGACCATACCAGTATGTGAATGTACTTAGTTAAAATGCATTTGTAGCCTAATTCAGGAGAAAGTGGAGTACAACGGAACTTTTGCCGCTCTGAAATATTGGAATCACAAATCATAAACTACTTTTCGTGAAGAGAGGCGATCAAACTGACCACGCCTTATATCCACTGAGTGTTAATTCTGAAGACAACATGTTTTCCAAACATACTGTCCTTTTACTTACCTATGCGTTTACGCTGCTGCTGATGTGCCACCCGCCGCGGATCTCCGCACAGAAACCGACAGGTCCAAGGGTAAGTCTTTACCTTCTCCTTGACACCTCATGCCCTTCACGATACCAACGCATTTGTTATGTTCCGTGACATCACCCTAAAAGTTAGTGTAGTCGTTCTTGACGTTGCTCCGAGATGAACTAGACTTGGTGTTTACACTCGTACACTTGTATCTTCACGTCGTCGGCAACATCGATGGCACTGTCAGTAACATAAGGTAGGTTATGAGTTGCTGTCTCCCCGTCAGGTGCATAGACTTTTGACTTTACTGAAGGTAGACAACAGGACACATTTAAAATGATGATTCATTGTAACATAATTTTCCTCACAGGTTTGTAAAAAACCTCACATTAAAGTATTGGCTAATATTATTTCAAGTTTTTTTCTGTAAGTGTTCTCAATACGTGGAAGAGATCAAATGAAAGAGTTACCCAGCTTTTAAAAAACAAATTATATTTACTTTTACTAACTGGCTACTTCATGGCATTGAAAAGTCTTTTAACTTCTTAAAACTAAACTGGTCCTGACATCTGTGGATGAATATACCCTGGTGTATTGAGAAAATGAATGAGATGACTTTTCTTATTGTCCTTCAAGAGAGCCTGTCAGTGAAGCTCCCATTGGGTTTTTTTTTCATTGAGCTCTTTGCTGTTTCACCACCCCCCCCCCCCCCCCCGCCCCACCTACCCCCCATGTTGAAATAAAAAGAAGAGAACCATTGCTTTACCAGAGCAGTTCGATAAGTTTTCAACAAAGACAACTTTGTCTTTTTCTGTGTGCCCCTCTTCAGAACTGGTCTGAATGCAGGCTGAGTTGAATTTGTTATCCCCAGGATAAGTGAGTCTGAAACTGTGGCTTTTGTTCCCTCCACCAAACGTCACGGTGTCCCTGCAGGGCCGCTCTCACTAGAAGAACTGAGTGTGTGTCAGTGTCTGTGGTGATGAGTTTTCACTTCATCTTGTTGCTTTCTTTCAGTTGTCGTCTTTTTATTCTTGTCTTGATTCTATGAAAATGGCCCAATTACCATTTTCCACTTGTAGAAAAAAAATCTAAGTAGGCTACCTGACAGAACACTGGCCGCAAACATGATTTGGTAAATGTCTCTTTCAGTAAGTGTCCATGTTGCTGGGAGAGAGGGGGATACAGTAAGTATCTAACCCAAATGTGTGTGTGTGTGTGTGGGGGGGGGGGGGGGGGGGGGGGCAGAGAGAAAGACAGAGAGAGAACTAAAACCACAGAGGGACTGTCATATTTGTGGTCTTGAGGGGGTGGATGATTCAGTATAAGATGAATCACTGATGCTCACACACATTAAACCTATTACGAGTGAATGAAACGGTGTGTGTGTGTGTGTGTGTGTGTGTGTGTGTGAGAGAGAGAGAGAGAGACAGTGTGTGTGTGAGTGTGTAAGTTTAGGCAGTGAGTATATATGCATTTGTGTAACAAACTTGATTATGTTCATTGTGGGTGTCAGACAAGTATGACCACATGAATGTAATGGACAAATCCTTCATAAATATGACCTTGTGTCAGAGCCAACCTTGCACAGCTCAAAAGAACTGAAATCTGGTTGCATGGCTACTGTTGAAATAAAATAAAAGGCAACAGTATCACACAGACTTAAACCTGTCAACACTGTTGAAGATAACATCAGTGTTACGTTTATTAAATTCTAGTAACACGAATGGAGGTAGCAGAGCAGAAGCCTCCTAACATGTTCTCCCCTCCAGGGTTTGGTGGGCAGATACTTTAGAATGTTCCAGTACTCCAGCACTCTGATGTTAGTAGAGCTAAAAAGATGCTACTTTTAAACAAAGTCTCAGATTTACAGTACGCCCTTCGTATTTATTGCCTAAGCATATCTAATGTATCTCTAATCATAGATGAATATGCTGTTATCGTTTTAAATGTTTGTAAGAGAAAAAGGTTGGGATCAAGTTTAAAAAAACAAATTTGGATAATATGTGTTCTTCACATTCAGAGGTGATTTGTTATTCATTTCTTGCAAAATTATCAGTTGGAAATCTAATATTTGGTAGCATTTTGTTTTCTCTGGGAATTGAAGTGGAAGAAGATAAAACAGACCAGTTATTGCCAGACCGGTCAGTGGCATTGCTGTCTCTTAGTGCTAGAGCAACCTTTGCTCTTATTACTGAACTGACATGTGGACAGTTGACTTTTATTGACTTATTTTCACAACTATCCAAACATAGCCCTTTTGTTTGCAGAATATCATAGTGTTTGGCAACATTAGTCAACAACAATGATGGTGACCCATCTTGCAATATAGAATACTTTTTTCCAATTAACACTTTATTTTAAGTGCATCTATTTGTAACATTATATACTTACACTGTACATAGCTATCACTAATCTAATCCTAACTCCTACCCCAATCATAAGGTACAATGCTAATATATAAGTTATGTGTTGTTACACACTTTGTTACATTGTATTTTATGATATAGATACACTGTAACAGGGATTGTAAAATAAAGTAACTTTAAATTCTATGTGCATTAATGATAATAAAAACAGTCTAATATCTTTGCTAAAATACCTAGTCTCATAAGGAAGAACGTTTCTCCACCAACGTTTTTGCAGAGCCACCTAAGCATAGCTGGAAACACGTTTTGTGACAGTGAAACAACACCATCCACTGAAAAGGGGTGCTAAAGACACAGAGATTGGATAACTAAAGAGACATATTTTTACTCCATCATCGCAAGTTCAAAAGATCCATGAATATTTTTTTTTGCTTTCAAAATGCAACAGGGTTGTTGCTTTTTATTTTTAATCAACCTACTTTCAGTTTTATTTGACAACAAGATGGCTATCTGTTATTCGACTCAGTGAGCAAACCTCTTACATTTTTGTTATTTTTCTGCTTTTAGTTTTTAACTGTCATCCTGTCGGTCTTCCTTCCTTCCTTCTACCAATTATTATCCGGGGTCCCTCATGTGGCTCACGATGGTAGCTACCGCCATTGTTTGTCCTTTCTTCTTCTGCTGTAGTCGAAGGGGGCTTGCTTGCTTAAAAGCCCAAGCCCAGCCTTGAACCTAGGTTTTCCAGGGTTGAAGATGCACACTCTGACCGCGACACCAAAAAGCCTCAATAGCAAGAAAGATTTATATTTTAGGCCGTAGGCCGTATGTTTTTTAAAAAAACTCTACTTCTCACAAAACATGCTCTGTGATATGATTAGCCACCTGTCACTACAACATTGGCAGAGGAATGTTCTCACCATGGGACTAGGTTGAAAAAGACCTCAGTGTTTGTTCTGTTTTGGTTGAATCCAGAGTTGGACATCCACCTTTATCAGTCTCTGCACTTTTGGCCACAGATACACATAATTGTTTCTATGTATAAGACTAATTCAAACTTTGTTACACTGTATTTCATGGTGTAGAACAATTGCTACCATAAAATAATGTAGCAGTGACCACAAATACTAATAATGTGAAAGTGACCACAATTACACAGCATGTTCTACACTGGCATAAAGCACTGTCCTTGTTAAATCACTCAAATTCACTTACTGCTGACCTCTCATAGCATACAGTAAATCATGGATGTGCTTCTATGTAAACCTTGTTAACCCAAAATGAGTCATTTGCTATCTTGTAGCTTTCCAGCTGTAAAATGAATAACACCAAACAACCCTAATGCAGCCAAGATAAAGACATCTGATAAATCCATCACATTTGCTCATGTCATGTATCTAAGGCGATGCATCCAAATTTGTGTTTGACACTTTCCATGTTCCAACCCCTAAAAGCCTGTGCTGAATTTATGTATCTGCAGATTAGTCTTGAACCAAAATATGTCCCCTTGCTGTTCAGCGCCAACAAACAATACTACTGTACTTATTGTGTAGAGTAGAGTTTAGTATAGGCAACATGTTAGAAATGTGGAAATGTGATTCTTTAATTTGAAACTATCAATGCATTAGGAATAAAAGGTATAGACACACATTGATAAAAAAATGACTCTAAGGCATACATTGTGTTAGACTTCCTTCTCATTAGAGTATTGTTACATGGTGACTTGGAGGAAAAGGAAAAAACAGATGAAATTTAAGGAATGCTTTAATATTTCCTGTCCTTTGAAGTTGTGCTTTGCTGTCGTGTGAAAGCTTTTAACATGACAAAGCATTTGGTAATTCATGTGTGTGAACTCATTTAAAGACCATGAACACTGGTGCACTTTTCCTTATTTAATTATTAAGTCATTAAGACATTACCCCATTATCCCAGGGACCACAGATGCAAAATTGCTACGAAGCAAACTAGCCTGGGTCCATCCATACTGCCCGAGACACTGCATAGAAGTGTTCAAGTCAGTCTCCCAAACCGGCCTATTTCCAGCTGTTGCTTTGCCCCTAAAATAGTGAAAAAACAAGCTTACACATACATAATCGGAATCAGTAATCTGATTGTACCTCTCCGCAGTAGTATACAGAGGCATTTGATAGATGTTGCTGCCTCTAAGAACTTCCTGTCTATGGGGTCTTTTTCAGACCAAGCTCCGTCTACAAGCTTGATGCGACAGCAGGATTTTTTTTCTGTACATGGTCCTGTCAACTAAAATTAGAACCTAAACTATCCCTAAACTTTGTGAGGTTAGTGAGCAGTGTGTTGCTATGTAACAATAATAGCGAACTAAATATGGTAACACAGATAGTATTGTTTCATTATTATTTATTTTTAACAGTTTATAGTTTTTAATTCATTAATTTTAAACAAATAAAACAAATAAACATCACTTCACTGTGTCATATACTGCATAATTCAGCACTAGGCCCAAAAAGACTTTATACTTAATCATTCTCACTCATTGACTAGTGTTGTGCTTGTATAATTGTGCGCTGTTCTACAGAGGTGAGCTCTAGCACAGATGGGCTCAGAACAAGCAGAGGAATCCTGCTTTAGTCTGTATGAGATGAGATCAGATGTACGGATTATGGCGAAGCTGGTGGAGACAGCATCACAGCGCGGCGACCTCATAAAGCCATGTAGAACAGCAAACATGAGCGTGCATGCATACCAAGGCTGCCATCTCACACACTCACATCTGAGCCTTTCTCTCTCCCCTCTGTCTTTTTTATTAGACCAGACCTAGATCACACCCCAACTGCAGGTGCAAGTGATCTGTGTGTGTGCCTGCATAGCCATGCACGTATGTGTGTATGTGTGTGTTTGTTTGTGTGTGTGTGTGTGTGTGTGTGTGTGTGTGTGTGTGTGTGTGTGTGTGTGTGTGTGTGTGTGTGTGTGTGTGTGTGCGTGTGTGTGTGTGTGTGCAAGCCTACATCGACTCAGATGGGCTGTATTTTAATAACCTTCTCTATGAGAATTCATAAATGCATGTATTATCATACTAGTGTGCACATCTGTCTACGTGTGTGTGTGTGTGTGTGTGTGTGTGTGTGTGTGTGTGTGTGTGTGTGTGTGTGTATTAGATGTGTGCAGTGCTCAGTGTGTGCTCTAATGTGTGCCTCAGTGCTCCTACAGTATACAGACTTAATTACAACATAGTGGTTGAAGCTCAGGCCCTGAGAGAGTTGAGAGGAGTAATAAAGAGAAAGAGGGGAGCTTTGCTCTGTCTGTGTGGGCTGTGGAGAGAGAGCCTTGAGTTGGGATGCACCGTAAGACAGCTGGGATTTGGATAAGAGAGTTGTTTTACCAAGAGAATGTGTGCAGGGTCAGACCAAAAGCATTTGGGTGGAGATAGATAGCACTGTGTGTGTCAGCATCTCCTGTGATATCACACATTCTACCAGAATAACACAGACTAGCAGACTACGAGGGTTTCATTAAAATGTGATAAAAAGTACACCCATCTTGTGTTAAACCCACAGTGACACTGTTTTCCAGCATATACAAATTATGCATTTTTTTCAAACAAGCTTTTGAAATTAGCACATAATAAATATAAACTCCAGCAAGTGTGTCCACATTTAACCTGCATTAACACCCCATATCAAATACTTGTATTCATCTTCAAGGCCCATCAGTGTGGGAAGGAAATTGGTAGTTTGAGGTTCATCTCCTTAAGAGCTCTCGGTGGATTTTTTTTCATTGTAACAAAACAGAACTTGACCATTAGTGTTTGCCACCTGCAGACACGCTTTTACTAATTATACAAATATTATAAAAGGGGCCCACACGAGTTCATGTGGCCATAGGTGCCGGAATCATTCCCGTGGTGTGAGGACCAAAAGTCCACCTGTATGTGATGGTCAAAGCTACAACTGAATCACCTTGTCGTATGTTCAGAATCAATATAAAAGGCACTAATTTAACACTGGTCACTGGCAGGATAGAAATCCTTAGTACATACAAATAGTAGTGAATATGCATGTGGAGTGTGTGACAAACAAATTTAATCATAGTTAGACAGTTGTCTGTATGATAAGTTATATAAATTGAATGCAAGATCTATAATGATCACTCTAATTTGGTTAGTAAAAAAAAAATCACTTTTCCCCTTGCTGTTCCGGTACCTCCTCTGCCTTGCTATGTCCCTCACTCTAGGTCCACTTTGTCTCTGATTGGCAGCCATTTTCAAGCTGCAACCTTCTGGTGGCTCTCTCAGTTGGCTTACATTGGTGGTCTCAGGTCAGTTTTGACTTGTTGTGCTTAACGTATGGCATTAGTGCTCTATATGTGATTAAGTGTGGAGAAAAATGTTTACCATTTTGCATCACATGTGTTAAATAATGCAAAATATGTTTTAACAATGAGAATGTGTTTAGAGTTTTGCAAAGAGGAGTCAGTAAGTTTTGCAAATTGTGTTTTACTATGTCCACTTGCCTGAACAACTTTCCCAATTGCTTAAGCTATTTCTCACAACTGCTCACTCTTTTGTCAATACCTTAAACCATTTTACATAGTAAAACACAATTCCCTCTGTCCGATGATTGGCTAGGCAGGATTCTGTCTACATACAGCCATTTTAATGACATCTCCGCCAGACCCTCTGTACAAAACAAAGTGACGTACGATTGGCTGGTTTACCAGGCTAAGTCTGCAGAGCCTTCCATTCCTGTTTTGCAGGAACAGTCATGGTTGACAAATATTAGTTCATCATTCACAGGACTGCTTCGGTTTTGGTTTGGTATACTGAAAGCTGGCATTTAGCTCCTTTATTTCTCCTTCTATATTTTCAGTCGCTCCCTCAGTACTGTACCTCTGTCATTCTCGCAGTATCCCATTCTATTACTAAATGATGGGCATTGTAGTATTGCATAGCAGAGCATCATGCAGTGTATGATGACAAATGCTTGCTCTTTTTAATAACATTCAATAAGGTTCATTGAGGCTGCACTATGCCACTTCACAGTGATTTCCATGATATCTACCTGGACTTACAGTTACAAGTGAGAAAAGTGATTGTGTGATACTGTGGGCAAACAGGTGACTGTTCTCTGACCAGAATTGAACATTAAAGACAAGGATTGGCAATAATAGAATTTCTGTTCCTTATGGAAATGGTAGGAAGTTTGTTTATTATTATTATTATTATTATTATTATTATTATTATTAATATTATTATTATTATTAATAATAATAATAATAATAATAATAATAATAATATTCCAGAGAAAAAGATTTGAGGTTGAGTTTGATGTTACTGTAGGACTAATGCAGTATCACATCCTGCCTCGGTTCATCTTTTAAGACCTGAACTTTCACACCGTCTGTGGTAATATTGTTGGATTAAAATCTGCTCTCTGATTGTAGAGAGATGTTTATACTGTACATATACTGTTCTAATCTTTGAAAATTAAGCCACTTATGCTGTTAAAACTGAAAATAGTGCTTAGTTTATCCAATCATTTCTTTTTATTTTTGCTTACTTTCAGTAACAAGAGTCCAGTAAAGACTGTAAATTAAAACTGTAGGAGGGCCCATATTTACTTTGTACATTTCTGTAAACCAGAATGTTTATCAATGAACCAAAGTAATTACACTGGCCTGTTAAAACTACATACTGTATACAATTACAGCTGGCATGTAGAAACCCTCTTCTAAACTGTCTGTGATTAGAAAACGTGTTTCGTTTTGGTTCTCCTTTGCACCATTTAATTGTTTTCTTTTTTCCTACCTCGTGATGAAACTGTGTCATGGCTAATCAGAGAGGACGTTTTCCTTCCCACTCAGAGGCATTGCGAGTGATCATTTTCATCCTAAGGTTGAATCAAGAGAGAAAAAGAGAGAAAAAAATCTGTTTGTGTTGCTGTTATTGTCTGTTTCCTGTTGTGGACATAGGTAATGACTCCCTCACACGTTAGCACATTGCTGGCACCTTCTTCCCATGGTGAGGTATGTGTCATAACCAGCATGTATCTCCCTGGGATGCTACTAGCCAAGCCAAGCCAGAAAGAATATTTTGCTTATTTTCCCATGTGCCTAATATAGTTGATCCCAGAATTAACAATCACTACTGTTACATTACTTTACCACTAAGTGATAGGGTAGTGTGATGTAATTGAAACAATTTGCCAGAAATCTCAGTGACTTTGTTTTTATTTTTCTATAGTTTACAGGCTGTACTCGCTTAATTTGCCCCAAACTAGAGCTCTTTTATGGATTGAATCACAATGAATGATAATCATGGATGACCATGCTTTGATGAACTTAACACACTGTGAATTCCGGAGGTGGAGATTCTGGCATCAAAAAGTTGAAACCCTGCTATACATTTGATTAAACTATGGTTTCTGAACTAGCTGATTAAAAAGCACACAAATCATCAGACAGGTAGATCTGGGGCCTGTTTCTTGATAATGTTGTCTCTTAGTAAGAGAGACTCTTAACACCCTAACAGAGTTGTTTAAATTTGTCTATATCTATTTCTATATCTATAAAATTGTTCTAAGTACTGTTTCTTAAAAGTCATTTTTATTACATCGCTCTTACAGTTTTTCTGAATTGCTAAAGCACAAAAACCAGTTTGCTGAACAACTTTCCCAATTGCTTAAGCTATTTCTCACAACTGCTCACTCTTTTGTCAATACCTTAAACAATTTTACATAGTAAAACACAATTTGCCAAACTCACTGACTCCTCTCTGCAAAACTCTAAACACATTTTGCATTATTTAACACATGTGATGCAAAATGGTGAACATTATTCTCCACATTTGAGGACAAATAGAGCACTAATGCCATACGTTAAGCACAATGGGTCAAAACTGAGTTTACTTCATTTCAAATGACCCGACACCACCAATGTAAGCCAATTGAGATCCACCAGAAGGTTGCAGCTTGAAAATGGCTGCCAATCAGAGTCAAAGAGGACAGAGAGTGAGGGACATAGCGAGGAAGATGAGGTAGAGGAAGAGCAAGAGGAAGAGTGATTTTTTCTACTAACCAAATTAGTCACCATTATAGATCACATTCTCGTCGACAATCTATGAAATCTCTTAGAGGCCATGGAATTGGTCTGTGACATAGGCCAGGAACAGTGTCAAGGATAGATATGCATTCTTTCCCTGTTACCTGGCAAGGGACATCTGGATGAGGTGCTGTGGCCTGACCCAACCCAAGGGCATGATAAAGTCCAGTGATCTCTTGCTTGCAGCACTGTATACAGCACTTGTAGTTTTCATTTGTACTGCATTCCCAAAATGTATATATAGTTCGAAGTATTTTAGCAAGTAATCTATACTACTTTATTTTAGTCTATGTACAGTACATACATCCTGAATTGTGCTTTTTCAGGGCTGTAAAAAACAACTTATGCTATTATACACATCTGAATGTTGTGCTTTTCATTTTTTGGTGTAGTGTTTACTAACTGCTTCATTGTAATTTCATTTTGATGGTGGTGTTTCTGTTTTGAGAACAGAGTTTGGTTTTGAGCACACATAAAACTGTTTTGAGGGAGTAGTGTGCTTTTGCAACAAGAGTCAGGAGTTTTGGGAAATGCATGTGAGCAATTGCAGTTTGTGTTTACAGTTTTGAGAAAAGTTTTGATTTTTGTTACGTCATTTTCAGCCTGCATGATATTTGGCCTAACAGTGCAAGTGAAACTAAAATCAACCAGAAATATGCAAATCAAAATGCAATAAGCCAATCAAATATGACATTTGTAGACAAACATAGATTTGCATTTTAAAGGTTTTATATACACGAGCATAATTTTGATATTTTTTTTTTACTTTATATGAAATAGAAAACAAAATGGTATACAATAATATGCAGACCTTCCTAGTCAGTGAGTGCACACATCTTGACATTAACATTATGTATTTAGGCTTTAAAACGTGCTTAAGATTTTTTTTAAAAACTGTGTTAAGCTGAAGCATAAAAGTGCTCAAATCACTCCAGACTCCATTACAAATGTGTCAGATGTATGCAAGATGTACTAATGTATAGAAGATGTACTTAAGCTACAATTGTGTTGGCAATTGTATCGACCGCTACAGAGGTTAAGGCACAACTTCAAAATGACATAGTGTTAATGTCTAACAGCTAATTAGTGAAACTGCTTGCATTACAGTTTTTTTTTACAGTTGCTTAAGCTCAATTTTAAAAACTGGGCCCATGTTGACAAAACACTACACACAGTTAATGTAATCATACACCCAATTAACAGAACACCCCAGCTCTATTACAAAATGCTATTCTTTTGAAAAAAGTGTACACATATTTCGAAAAATGCAATTGTGGCACCAAATTGCACACACGTGAGTCACATCATATGTTTGTATTGGAATAAGTTAGACACAGTGTTAATTAATGCAAAATACTTATAACATTTGCTCTTTCTTGTAAATTACACAGACAAAGTAAAATATAGTAAATTCACCACTAATGACACCAATTCACAAATTCAACACTACCTGACAGCAATTCTGCAGACCAATGAAAATGTTTATTTTTTGTCCTGTAACTAGACTCAACTCAGCCAATAGTTGCAGTTTGACAACAAAGTATATACTGAACAAAACAATACACAACAGTATCTTTAACCATGTTGAAAAAAATAGGCATCCCTTCTCCTTACTGCATCTGGCCACATAATTTTGTCGACTTTGCAGGCGATGTCTTCATCTGCAAGGGCAACGAGGGAAAAATGTCCTGGAATGTTGAATCCATCCTTGTATGGCTGCTGAGTTGATGTAGTTGCAGCCTTCATCCATTGCTTGAATGAGGGGCAATTGCACATAAGGCTGGAGATTGTAAACCTTCCACCGCCATGCTGAGAAAAACTCTTCTATTGGATTTAGAAAAGGAGAGCATGGTGGAAGAAAAAGGACTTTAAACTGTGGATGCTGTAGAAACCAATGTCGTACCAAAGGAGATCTATGAAAGGACACATTGTCCCACACAACAATGTAACGCATGCGTTCATTCGTGTTCACTGCAGTTACAATGTTGTGTTCTCTGTCCAAAAATGCAAGGATAAGTTCAGTGTTGTATGGACCCAGGTTAGCATGACGGTGGAGGACTCCATTTGCTGTTATAGCAGCGCAACAGGTAATGTTACCCCCACATTGCCCAGGGACATTGACAATAGCCCTTTGCCCAATCACATTTCTACCCCTTCTCTGGACTCTAGAGAGGTTGAACCCAGCCTCATCAATATAAATACATTTGTGTGGGTTTTCCTCACCATCAATCTCCATGACTCTCTGAAACACATAAAAAAGACAACTGTTACATTTATGTAATGTTAGACTTCCACATTATTCTGTGTTTTATGTGCTGTGGCAAATCATGTGCACACAATACTGTTGTGATGGAGTGACCACTAGGGTTTTGGGTGTGCTCTGAGTACCATACCACTGAGTCTTGGCTCTTTGGTGTTGTGGTCAAAGTGCATGTGTGGTACCCTGGAGACCTAGGTTCAAACCCTGGTGGGGTAACTTTTTTTCCCTCCCCTTCACTACAACTGTGGTAAAGTTCAAAATACATACCGAGACCACTACACACAGTTAACACATGACAAATGCTGTTCACTAAATATATTTCAATAGATATTTTTTTACTTTTATGTAATCCAAAATCAGTCAATATGCTGAAGTGTTTGATTGTTACATGGTTGCATATTGAAAACCATTTTCCCAAAGAACCATATTCACAGCAAACATAGTAAAACACAGTAAAGTGTTGTTGGAGACAAAAAGTTACTCTAAGTATCATATCTGGCTAATTTGGTGGCAAGTCTCAACATAGCGTTTTCAATGTAGTCAACCAATGTCATTCCAATATGATCAATTTAGTCCTTGTCTTTTCTGTCTGCTCTCCTCCCATTGTACCTTGCAGTGATAGTATTTACCTCTTCCTCTTGTTACATGTCATCTCACTCTAATCTTTACTGTCTCTCTTTCTTTTCCTCTTGCTACAACACTGCCTTACATTCATATTCAAGTCAAAGTGACGCCCCTGTTTTCTATTTTACAGTGTTTAAGTATGATTACTGTGTTTTGCATTTTATCCCTTAGTGTTTTGGCACATGACAATTGTGTTTAACCAGTTGGTTGCAAGTGTGTGGTCAATTGGTAGCTAGTGTTTTGAAATGGAAAAAAGGTGACATTACAATAGCATCATGTGTGTAATGCATGTAAGTGTGTGTAATGTTTTGCAAATCGCTGTGTGTAGTGTTTTGCAAAAAGTGAGAAGCTGAAAATGTGCTTAGAGTGGTGCCTACCTGAGCCGATGTTTTGGTATTTGAGTATTGGGTTTCATTAATTGTGGAAAACTTTAGATTTTAGCGTGTAAGCAAACATAAAAAACTGTAAGTACACAGGCAGAAGAACTACATGGCAGGGTTTTCACTTTTTAAAGCTGGGATCTCCATGTTTGGTAAATTCAACT